>JAGTXO010000034.1:172500-405428 GCA_019448385.1 Diacronema lutheri
AGGGCTGCAGGGCAGCAGGGACGCACCCAAAGACGGCCTGCAACAAGAGGAACTGGGGCAGCACCTCGCACCACACGTCAATCCATGCGCGGCGGTGCAACGCGTTCGCAAGGGCGCAGCCGACGCCCAGGCTCATCTGCGCGACGCCAAAGACGATCGACAGTTTCATCTTGTAACTGTTCACAAACGACAGCTGGTTGGGCTGGTCCGGGCGGTTCGGGCGGGCGCAGTGGGCGAGCGGTCCGGGCGGGAGCGGTGGGCGAGCGGTCCGGGCGGGCGCAGTTGGCGAGCGGTCCGGGCGGCAACGACGGGCATGGAAACGGGTGGTGTGAGGTGGGGCCCCGATGCAAGTGGGCATGCAGGGCATCGTGGGGGCGGGGTGGGTCACCGCAAAGGCGGCGCGTGGCAATGTGACAGGGCGGGGCGCGCCACGCGGCGGGGCGCGCGACGCGGCGCGGCGGCGGCGTGTGGCGGTCGGCGCGCGCGTGGCGAGCGCGCGGTGCTCGCGACTCCACGCGGCGGCGGGGGGCAGGGCGCGCGTGGGCGGCCGTGCGCGCCTCGCAATGCCCCGTGATGCCTCACGATGGCCACACAGCGCCGCGGCTGCGCCCCATTGATCCCCCCCCCCCCCGCCATTGATCCCTTCCCCCCCCCCCCCCCCCCGCCATTGATCCCTTCCCCTCCCCCCCCCCGCCATTGATCCCTTCCCCCCTCCCCCCCCCCCCCCCCCCCCGCCATTGATCCCTTCCCCCCTCCCCCCATTCCGACATTGATCCTCCCCCCCCCCCTCCGCCATTGATCCCCCCCCCCCCCTCCTGCCCCCTCCCTCCCCCTCATCTTTTTAAAAGTGCGCGCGCAGCAAGTACACCGCGCGGCGCGTGGGCCGCATCCGCCGGCGTGCCGCCGCGCGCGAGGCGGGAACGCCGCCCCGTGCTGTGCTCGCGCGTTTTCGTTTTTAAAAGGCGGGCACGGCCAGTGCAGGGGGCCGCGCCGCCCGAGTACAGTCGCGCGAGGTGCCACCCCCCCCCCCCCCCTCCTCCTCCTCCCCCTTTCCCTCGCCCCCCCCCCCCCCCCCCCCCCCCGTGATGCCTCACGATGGCCACACAGCGCCGCGGCTGCGCCCCATTGATCCCCCCCCCCCCCCCCCCGCCATTGATCCCTTCCCCCCCCCCCCCCCCCCCCCGCCATTGATCCCTTCCCCTCCCCCCCCCCGCCATTGATCCCTTCCCCCCTCCCCCCCCCCCCCCCCCCGCCATTGATCCCTCCCCCCCTCCCCCCATTCCGACATTGATCCTCCCCCCCCCCCTCCGCCATTGATCCCCCCCCCCCCCCTCCTGCCCCCTCCCTCCCCCTCATCTTTTTAAAAGTGCGCGCGCAGCAAGTACACCGCGCGGCGCGTGGGCCGCATCCGCCGGCGTGCCGCCGCGCGCGAGGCGGGAACGCCGCCCCGTGCTGTGCTCGCGCGTTTTCGTTTTTAAAAGGCGGGCACGGCCAGTGCAGGGGGCCGCGCCGCCCGAGTACAGTCGCGCGAGGTGCCACCCCCCCCCCCCCCCCCTCCTCCTCCTCCCCCTTTCCCGCGCGCGCGCAGGAGGCCATGCGACGCGCGCCCCACCCAGCGCGCCACGCGCAACGCCACTCGCGGCGCCGCAGGCGCGGCGCGCCTCAAACAGCGCCTCCGCCGCCTCCGCCGCCTCGGGGCTGTCGCGCCACGCGCCCACCCGCACGCGCCCTGGCCCTCGCCCTCGCTCGCCCTTGCCGCCCTCACCCACCCTCCCCGCCCTCCCCGCCCTTGCCGCCTTTCCCGCCATCCCAGCCCTTCCCGCCCTCCCCGCCCTCCCCGCCCTCACCCACCCTTGCCGCCCTTGCCGCCCTTTCCCGCCCTCCCCGCCCTCGTCGCCCTCGCCGCTTTTCCCGCCCTTTCCGCGTACCGAGCCATGCCACGCCGGGTCGAGGCCAAAGGGGTACGTCCGTAACGGATCCTTGCGCATCGAGGCGCCGGCCACGCCGCGCGCGGCCGGGTCGGGCGCCCACGCGGAGCCGAAGAGGTCGAAGGAGATGCCAAAGGCATCGTTGTAGAGCAGACCGGCATAGCTTTTGCACGATGGCGGCAGAGCGTTTCAAAGGGGACAGAGGGCAGGGGCAGGGGGGAAAGGGGGCAGGGGAAAGGGGGCAGGGGAAAGGGGGCAGAGGGGCAGAGGGGCTGAGTCAGGGGAACAGGTGCAGGGCAGGGCATGGCAGGAGAGGGGCTGGGTGTGGGTGCGGGGAAATGAAAGGAACGGGAGAGAGGGAGAGAGGGAGGGGGGGGGGGGGGGGGGCGGGGGGAAGGGGAGAGGGGGGGGGGTGGGGCAGAGCAGAGCTGCGCGCGGGCGCGCGATGTGCGCACGTCGCGCAGATGCCCATGAGGAGGAGGACGTAACGGCCGTGCCAAGGGTACTGCTCGAGCTCGCTCATCGATGCCTCGCGCCGTTTGAACGTGCGCTCCCTGCGGAAAGGGAGGGGGGGGGGGGGGGGGGGGGGGGGAGGGATGGGAAAGGGAAGCGAGGAGGGAAAGTCGTTGGAACGATGCGCAAGGGAGAGGGGAAGGGGAAAGGGGGGGGGAGGGGGGGGGGGGGGGGGGCTTCGAACAGTTCGGCGTTGTGTGTGTGTGTGTGTGTGTGTGTGTGTGTGTGTGTATGTTGGGCAGGGGTATGGTGGGAAGGGGTATGGGGGAAGAAGAGGGAGAGGTGGGGAGGAGGGAAAGCAGCAGCAGCAGCAGCAGCAGCACGTGCCTGAGGACGTAGCTGAGCGAGAAGGCGACGAGGAGCAGCCCGTGGCCCACGTCGCCAAACATGAGGCCGAAGAAGAAGGGGAACGTGACCGCGACGAACGGCGCGGGGTTGAGCTCGTCGCACCTCGCCACGCCGTACCTGCGCGCCAGGGGGGGGGGGGGGGGGGGGGCGAAGGGAGGGGGAAGGGAATGAACGGGAATGGAGGGGGGGGAAGGGGGGGGGGGGGGGGGGGGGGCGAAGGGAGGGGGAAGGGAATGAACGGGAATGGAGGGGGGGGGAAGGGGGGGGGGGGGGGGGCAGCAGCGCGGGCGGCGCGTGGCGGGCGGCTCGGCGCAGCGAAACGCACGCGTCGACAATTGCCTGGAAGGGCGCAATCAGCGGCGAGGGCGCGAAATAGCTCGGTGGTGTCTCCAAGCTTCCACCACCGCCCCCGCCCCCGCCCCCGCCCCCGCCCCCGTTGTGCCGCGCAACGCCGACGCCGCCGACGCCGGCGCGCGGCGCGCCCGCGCCGACGCCGAGCGCGGCGGCGCCGACGGCGACGGCGGCGGTCGCGTCGGCCGAGTCGACGGTGTGGAGGTAGGGCGGTGCGCCCGCGCCGGCGCGCACGCCCGCACGGCTGAGCGCGGCGCGCGTCGCGTCGAGGCGAGAGGCGGGCACCCAGCCCTCGGCGATGAGGCACTTGCGAGCGGGGTCGTAATGGAGCAGGTTGTGCGCGTGCGCGACGGCCTTCTCGCGGAGCAGCCGCGCGCGCCAGGCGGGGGCGTGCGCGTGCGCGCGCTGCAGCGCGGCGGAGCGGCGGGCGCGCATCGCGTCGAGGACGCGCGCGACGTCCGCGGCGCGGACCTGCGCGGCGGCGGTGGCGGCGGTGGCGGCGGCGGTGGTGGCGGTGGTGGTGGTGGTGGCGGTGGTGGTGGTGGTGGCGGTGGCGGTGGTGGTGGTGGTGCAGGAGGGGGCGGGGAGGGGAAGGGGAAGGGGAAGGGGAAGGGGGAGGGGAAGGGAGGGTTCAAATCAAAGTCGGCGTGGGACGGGCTGCTGGGTGGGTGGGTGGGTGGGTGGGTGGGTGGGTGGGTGGCTTCGCGTGGCGTGACTTGGCGACCACGCGCACCGTCACGTCGTGCAGGAGCGACCGCCTCTCGGCCTCGTCCGTCGCGAAGGCGTAGCGCGACGCGCCGAGGGCGTCGCACACGGCGGCGGCCTTGTCGCGCGAGCGGCCGAGCGCGCAGAGGACGACAAAGACCTGAGCACAGGAGAGGGGAGGAGGGGGGGGGGGGGGGGGGGGGGGGGGGGGAAGGGGTGGGGAGGGGGGGAAGGGGTGAAAGGGGTGTGAAGGGGTGGAAGGGGTGTGAAGGGCAAAGGGGTACGGGGGAGGGGGATGGGCTGGGATGGGGAGGGGCGTATGGAGGCAGGGGGCGGCTGAGCTGCGATGCCACGCGCACGACTGCGCCCAGGCCACCCTCGCCACCCAGGACACAGTTGCCACCAGCCCTTGCCGCCCCTGCCGCCCCTGCCGCCCGCGCCCGCCCGCCCTCGCCCACGGCCATGCACGCGCCCCGCGCGCACGTCTTTGGCAGGGGGAGGGGGGAGGGGAAGGGGGGGGGGGGGGGGGGGGGGGGGGGGGGGAGGGTTAGGGTCATAGCCACCCGCGCGCACATCTTTGGCAACGAGCGACCCCGTGCGCGCGCACGGGATCGGCGCATCGACAGGCGCCGACTGGAGGAGCAGATTGCCGCGAAGAGCGCGGAAGAGGAGGCGTTCGAGGGCGGGAAGTTTGGCGCGTGGCACGAGGCCTGTGACGCAACCGAGGTGACGCCCGCCACCACCGCCGAGCGTTGCGCTCGCGCCACCGCCACCGCCACCGCCACCGCCACCGCCACCGCCACCGCCACCGGCGACGGCGGCGGCCGCAGCGCCGGGCAGCGTGCACGCCGCCGCGCCGGCCGCGCAGAGGCCGAAGTCGCACGCCGCACCGCCCGCGGCGGGCGTGCGCAGCGCGGGCGTTGACGAAGTCGAGTTGGTCCGGGAGTGCCGCTGCTGCCCGGACTCGACGGACGACGCGGCGCCTGTGCGCGCGCGCGGGAAAGGCGGGAAGGGCGGAGAGGGCGGGGAGGGGGATGAGGGCGGGAAAAGAGGGGAGGGCGGGAAAGGAGGGAAGGGCGGGAAAGGAGGGAAGCGCGCCGCCGTGTGATCCCATGGGCGCGCGCTGCCGGGGCAGCGCCACCGCGCGGTCACAGGGTGGGCGCGCGGCCCGCCCGCCGCAGCAAACGGCCGGCGGCCAATGCGGCGGCGCACGCGCCGCAGCGCGCAGCGCCCGCCCGCGCGCGCGCCCGCGGCCAAGCGCGCGGGCGCGCGGGCGGGCGCGCGGGCGGGCGCGCGGGCGGGCGCGCGGGCGGGCGCGCGGGCGGGCGCGCGGGCGGGCGCGCAGGGCGGGCGCACCGGGCGGGCCAAGGCCGAGCGCGCCGAGCTCAACGTCCGGCAGGCCAAACGCGTCGGCGAGGCGGTGGCACGATCGGCCTCGCGTCGGCTCGGCAATCGGCTCGATTGAATAGCTGGAAAGGGGCGGCCCGCGCCGAGTTTCAAATTGGTATGGAGGCGGGAGGGGAGAGGGGAAAGGGGGAAAGGGGGGTGCGTGATTTGTAAGGGAGGGGAAAGGGGAAAGGGGTGCGTGATTTGTAAGGGAGGGGAAAGGGGAAAGGGGTGCGTGATTTGTAAGGAAGGGGAAAGGGGAAAGGGGTGCGTGATTTGTTCGCGTGGGGCGCGTGCGATAAGCGGGCGCGCGCGCGCGCGTGTGTGTGTGTGTGTGTGGGTGGGGGGGGGGGGGGGGGGGGGGGGGGCTGGAAAGGGGGAGGAAGGGGGGGGGGGGGGGGGGGGGGGGGGGGGGGGCTGGAAAGGCGCGGCAGGCGTAACGGTCCGCACGCCTCCTGCCACTGGCAGCGCCGGTTGCCGCAGGCCACGGCCTCGCGCGGCGGCTGCCGCCTGCCGCCATGCCCACCAGGCGCACAATGGCTGCCGCCTGCCGCCATGCCCACGCAAGGCGCACAATGGCTGCCGCCTGCCCCGCCATGCCCACCAGGCGCACAATGGCTGCCGCCTGCCCCGCCATGCCCACGCAAGGCGCACAATGGCTGCCGCCTGCCCCGCCATGCCCACCAGGCGCACAATGGCTGCCGCCTGCCCCGCCATGCCCACGCAAGGCGCACACTGGCTGCCGCCTGCCCCGCCATGCCCACCAGGCGCACACTGGCTGCCGCCTGCCCCGCCATGCCCACCAGGCGCACACTGGCTGCCGCCTGCCCCGCCATGCCCACGCAAGGCGCACACTGGCTGCCGCCTGCCGCCATGCCCACGCAAGGCGCACACTGGCTGCCGCCTGCCCCGCCATGCCCACCAGGCGCACACTGGCTGCCGCCTGCCCCGCCATGCCCACCAGGCGCACACTGGCTGCCGCCTGCCCCGCCATGCCCACCAGGCGCACACTGGCTGCCGCCTGCCCCGCCATGCCCACCAGGCGCACACTGGCTGCCGCCTGCCCCGCCATGCCCACGCAAGGCGCACACTGGCTGCCGCCTGCCGCCATGCCCACGCAAGGCGCACACTGGCTGCCGCCTGCCCCGCCATGCCCACCAGGCGCACACTGGCTGCCGCCTGCCCCGCCATGCCCACGCAAGGCGCACACTGGCTGCCGCCTGCCCCGCCATGCCCACCAGGCGCACAATGGCTGCCGCCTGCCCCGCCATGCCCACCAGGCGCACACTGGCTGCCGCCTGCCGCCATGCCCACGCAAGGCGCACACTGGCTGCCGCCTGCCCCGCCATGCCCACCAGGCGCACAATGGCTGCCGCCTGCCCCGCCATGCCCACCAGGCGCACACTGGCTGCCGCCTGCCCCGCCATGCCCACCAGGCGCACACTGGCTGCCGCCTGCCCCGCCATGCCCACCAGGCGCACACTGGCTGCCGCCTGCCCCGCCATGCCCACCAGGCGCACACTGGCTGCCGCCTGCCCCGCCATGCCCACCAGGCGCACACTGGCTGCCGCCTGCCCCGCCATGCCCACCAGGCGCACAATGGCTGCCGCCTGCCCCGCCATGCCCACCAGGCGCACAATGGCTGCCGCCTGCCCCGCACAATGGCTGCCGCCCGCAGGGACGGCGCGCGCGGGGGTACGGCGCACGAGGCCGCGCGGCGCGCGCACGCGGTCGACTTGGGCGCGGCGGACAGGAGCCTCGCCACGCCGCGCAGCATGGCGGCCATCTCCTGCAGCTTGGCCAGGTCGGCACCGAGTGCCGCCTCATGCCCGTCGCCCTCGCGCAGCTCGGCGGCGAGGTCCGAGAGCTCGTGCGACAGGTCCGCGAGGGACAGCGCCCGGCTGCCACTGCCGCCGACACTGCCGCCGACACCGCCGCCGACACCTCCGCCACCGCCGCCGCCGAGCAGCGCCGCGCCGGCGCTGCCGCCACCGCCGGCGGCGGCTGTGCTACGCAGATGCGCCTGGACGAAACGGAGCTGCTGCTGCATTGCCTCGCACACGCGCACCTGCGCGCCGCGCGGCGCGGGCGGCGCGCGCGGGCGGCGCGCGCGGCGCGGCGGCGCGGCGCGGCGCGGCTCAGCGTCACGGGCGTCACGGGCGTCACGGGCATCACGGGCGTCACGGGCGTCACGGGCGTCACGGGCGTCACGTCACGCCTGGTGACGATCGCCATTGTTTGCCGTACCGCGCACGCCGGTCATGCTCGGGGCACGTGCGCATGCGCCGCCTCACCGCTCGCCGCGCCCGTGGTGCCCGCCCGCCCGCCCGAATGCCGCGCATGCCCACGCGGCCGGCCGCGCGCGGCGCTGTGCTGCCCGCTCGCCCGGCCGTCCGCCCGGCCAGACGGCGTCGGGTGTCTTGCGCCTCCAACCCACCCACCCGCCAGCCCACCCACCCGCCCGCCCACCCGCCCACCCACCCGCCCGCCCATCCCTCTCCCGCCGGCGCCATCTTGCCGCGCACCTGACGTATAAACGGCCGTTGGATGGCAGTTGCGCCGGCGTTGAGGTCGCGCAGCTCGATTGTGCCTGCCGCGCGCGAACGCAGACGCGTCGCGCCGCAACGCGCGGCACGTCGGCGCGCGCCGAGCGCGCGCGGCGCGCGCGGAGCGGGCGTGGCGGCGGGCGGCGGCGTCGGCGCGCGCGCGCGCGCGCGCGCGGACCAATTTCTCCCAGCTCCTCGAGCGCAGCCTGCGCCACCTCCGACTGCAGGTAGAGCTGCACGAGCACCACCTTCTCCGAGCGAAAGATGGACGGGCGGCCGGCCAACGCGCCCGAGCCGCCGACGCCGCCGTCGTCATCGCGTCCCGCGCCGTGCGCGGGCAGGGCGGGCGCGCGCGCGCGCGCGGCTGCGGCGGCGGCGGCGGCGGCGGCGGCGGCGGCGGTGCCCGAGGCGCTCAATCCGAGTCCGTTGCCGCCGCCATCGAGCCCGCCGCCCAGCGCGTCGCCGCGCATCCGGTGCAGCGGGAGGAGGTGGAGCGGCGGGAGCCGGTCGGGCGAGGCCGCCGCGTCGTCGGCCGAGTCGGCCGGCGTCGCGTCGTCGTGCTTCTTGCGCAGCGCGACGCGTGACGTCGCCAGCTTGGAGCGCAGCCAGTAACGCGTCGCGGCAGGCGCTGCGCGGGCGGGCCCCGGGCCGTCTCGGCGCGCGCAGCCCCTCCGCCCGGTGCGCTGGGTGCGCAATCGCCCTCGCTTTGTCGAGCGCTCGCCCGGCCGGGTACTTGAAAAAAAGCGCCGATGGCGGCGGTCCATGGCGGCGGTCGCGAAGGACGTCGGCGTTTTCTCCGAGACGTTGGCGCTCGTCGAGCCTCTCCCGGACGTCGGCGTTCCTCGGATACCCTCGCGGACGTTGGCGTTTTTCGCGAGCGTCTCCGGCAACATGGTGGCGTTGAGCTTCTCCGGCAACGTGGTGGCGTCGGCGGCGCCGCCGCGCTCAGCGACAATGCCACCCTTGCCAAGGCCGTGGTGACTGGCGCGTGCGGGCGCCCGTCGCGCACGTGCTCGCGTGCCCCGTCGAGCAGGTGCTGCACGCGATCGATTGCGCGTCCGTCGGGCTCGGCTGGGCGAAGCCGACGAGCCAAGTCGAGTGCCGCGCCGACAACGACGGCGCGGCCGCGAGAGCGCCGCGCCATCCGTGCATCGGCGCGCCCGCTTCGCGCGCGCGGCAGTTGGTGTCGTGCACGCCTGCGCGACGCGATGCGTTGCGCGTGGCTGCGCGCCCGCCACGGCGGTGCGCGCGCTCGCGCGCGCGGTCCGGCCGCGTCACCCTGCCACCGAGCTTGCGCACCGCGTCACGTCGCCGGGCGCCGTGCCGGTGCTGCTGCAAATGAGGAGCGCACATGGTGCCCCGCGCCACGGCGACGGCTACCGCGCCTGTTGCGCCTGTCGAAGAGCGCGCACAGCGCGGCCGTGCTCGCGGCGCGGCAGCTCGAACCGCCACATTCGTACCTCCATCACTCCGCCTCCTAAGCATGGCTCCGCGGCGTCTCCTTCCGCGGCGCGCGGCAAGGCTGCGTGCGGGCGCGGCCGCGGCGGGCGCCTGCTTCCTCGCCACATGCCGGCCGAGCGCGCGACGCTGCCGGGCGGCGGGCGCGCGGCCGCCGCGGCGCGCCATCCGCGCGCATGCGCACGCCGCTCGGCGCCGACGCGCCGCGGGCAGCGGGCGGCGCGATGGGCCGAGCGGCCGGAGCGCCAGATATTAGCGGGCTCGACGAGCGGGCGCGGCCGTACGACGAGGTTTGACGACGTGACGGCCGTCACGGCGATTCGGTGTGGGCCGTCGCCCTGGCCCGTGGGCGCGCCCGCTCCTCGCGAAGAACGCCATCGTTCTGCCTTTACTTATTAGCGGCCATCGTGCACGCGGCGGTTGGGAAAGCGGGCCGACACCGTCAAGGGCGCGGAGTCCGTCGCGGGCCGCGGCGATGGCGAGCAAGGGGAAGAGCTCGGAGTCCGTCAAGGTGATCGTGCGATGCCGCCCGCTCAACTCGACGGAGGAGGCGAACGGCAACTACCGGTGCGCGGGGCGCGCCACCGAGCGACGCCCGACCCTGCCGCGCCGACGCGCGCGCCGTACGCGAGCTCGACGTGACGCGGTGCGGCGCGCGCGTGCGCGTGCGCGCGCAGGATCGTGGAGATGGAGGGCAGGACGGGCGCGGTGACGCTCACGCGACCCGCCGGTGGCAGCAGCGAAGATCCCAAGGTCTTCTCGTTCGACAAGGTGTACGACTGGAAGTGCGCGCCAAGCGTTCCGAGCCGCGCGCATGGCCACGCGCGCTCGCGCTGCGTGCATCGCCATGCATTTTGGGCGTTCGTTGCCACGCGCTCTGGCGTGCACTCTCTCGCTCGGCCACAGCCATCGCGCGCCGCTCACCGTGCCGCCGCGCGCGTCTGCTCCGCGCCACGCCGCGCCGCGCCACGCCGCGCCGCGCCGCGCAGCTCGCAGCAGGCGACGCTGTACGCGGAGACGGCAGCGCCAATCGTGGACTCGGTGCTGCAGGGCTTCAACGGAACCATTTTTGCATACGGGCAGGTGCGCTGCGCGCCGCACCGTCGGCGAGCTAGGGCGAGCGTCGGACCGGCGTCGGATAGGCGGGCGCAACCGGCCAGCCGAGCCGTCCGCGCCGCGTGAATAGCCGCGCGCATCGATTGCCGCAGAATCGCCATCCCCACACGCCCCCATTGCCGCAGCACCGCCATCCCCACACGCCGCTGACGCGCCGCTGCGCGCGCCGCCGCGCCACCGCCGCGCTGCGCTGCGCGCGCGCGCGCGCAGACGGGCACGGGCAAGTCGCACACGATGGAGGGGAAGGAGGCGCCAGAGGAGTTGCGCGGCATCATCCCGCGCGCCTTTCACCACATCTTCGACGCGATCACGGCCGTCGCCAACCCGGGCAAGGAGTTCCTCGTGCGGGCGTCATACCTCGAGATCTACAACGAGGAGATCCGCGACCTCCTCGCGAAGAACGCCACGCACCGGCTCGAGCTCAAGGAGAACACCGACTCGGGTGCGCGCCGGCATGGGGCTGCGGGAGCAGCGTACATCTTTATTCTTGGTTTTATTTAGGGGGAATTCGGGAATTCGGGCTCGTGCATCGCGATGCGCCGCGCGCCCGTTCCTGCGCTGCTTCCCCATCCACCCCTCCCCCCCCCCCCTGCCCCCCCCTGTCCCCCTTTCTCGCCCCTACGCCTCCCCCCTCCGCCTCCGTCGGCCGCGCCGCGCAGGCGTCTATGTGAAGGACCTCACCTCGTACGTCGTCAAGTCCGTGCGCGAGTGCGACAAGCTGCGCGAGTTCGGTCACAAGAACCGCAAGACGGGCGAGACGCTCATGAACAAGGACTCGTCGCGCTCGCACGCCATCTTCACCATCACCGTCGAGCAGTGCGAGACGATGCCCGACGGGCACGCCTCCATCCGGATGGGCAAGTTGAACATGGTCGACCTTGCGGGCTCTGAGCGGCAGTCGAAGACCGGCGCGACGGGCGAGCGGCTCAAGGAGGCGACGCGGATCAACCTCTCGCTCTCCGCGCTCGGCAACTGCATCTCCGCCCTCGTCGACGGCAAGTCGTCGCACATCCCGTACCGCGACTCGAAGCTCACGCGGATGCTTCAGGTGAGGCTTGGAATAGGCAGTGGCCACCACCCGCTGAGCGGTTGGTGGTACCCCCCCCCCCCCTTCTCCAAACGACTGCTTACCGCTGTGCACGATCCGTGTTGCCGCGTCTTTCTGCCCTGCCCCCTGCCCTCCCCCCCACGACTCCCTTGCCCTCAGGACTCGCTCGGCGGCAACACGAAGACCGTGATGATCGCAAACCTCGGCCCCGCCGACTACAACTACGAAGAGAGCCTCTCAACCCTGCGCTACGCGAACCGCGCGAAGAACATTCAAAACAAGCCAAAGATCAATGAGGACCCCAAGGACGCCATGCTGCGCGAATTCCAGGCGAGCGCGCATGCATGCATGCATGCATGACGATGCATGCATGCATGACGATGCATGCATGCATGCGGATCTCTGCCCCTTACGCGCGCATGCACGTGCCCGCCTTGCCGCCTGCTCTTCGCACGCACGCCACCCCTGCGCGTTCCAGCGCCGCAACTCGACCCCCCCCCCCCCCCCCCGAATCGATCGTCCAAGCTCTTGCGCCGCCCCCACTGTGCCGCCCTCTGCGCCCGCTCCTCGCCGACCGCCCGCGCGCCCCAACCGACCGCGCGCACCAACCGACCGCGCGCCCCAACCGACTGCGCGTCCAAACCGACCGCGCGCCGCGCCTTTGCCCGCGCCCTCGTGGGTCGCAGGAGGAAATTGCGAGGCTGCGTGACCAGCTCAACGCCGCGGGCACCAGCGGCGGTCCGGGCGGCGGTCCAGGCGGCGGCCACCGCGAGCTTGTCGTCGAGAAGGTGGTGGAGAAGGAGGTGGTCGTCGAGCGCGTCGTCGGCGTCTCGCAAGAGGAGGTCGACCGCATCCGCAGGGAGCTCGAGGCGGCCAAGGAGGCGGAGAAGCAGGCGCTGCTCGACGAGAATCTGGCGCAACGCGAGGAGGCGTTGCGCGCGCAGGCCGCGCTCCTCGAGCAGCAGGCGCGCGCGCGCGTCACGCCTTCGCTCTTCGATCGCATCTGCCCCCTCCCCCCTGACCTGCCCCCTCCCCTCACGATCGCCTCTCACCCCCTCCCCCCCCCCCCCCCTTCCTTCCCCCCCCCCCCCCCCCCCCCCCCCCCACCCACCCACCCACCCACAAACCCCCGCGCCATCCGCGCCCGCGCCCGCGCCGGTGCCCGCGCCCGCGCCCGCGCCCGCTTCAGGAGCGGATGGCTTCGGAGGCGGAGCGTGTGGCCGAGACGGAGCGCAAGCTGCGCGACCTGGAGGCCAAGCTGATCGGCTCGGACGGGACGAACATCATCGACGAGCATGCGCGACAGCAGCAGGAGCTTGAGCGCTATCAGGTGCGATCTGACTTGGTGGGGGCTGGGGGGGGGGGGGGGGGTAGGGGGGCGAGATGGGCTGTGGCTGGGACGAGCTCTCGCCTCCCGCCGTACGCACAACCCTCGCCTCCCGCCCTGTCGCCCACGCACGCCCACGCCGAGTCCACTGACGGCTGCGAAGCTGCCCCGGACACCACACCCCACACCGGACCGCCCCGGACCCCACACTGACGCCATCCCTCCGCTCCCGCGCGCGCCTGCAAACGTGTGCCATCCACCTCCCCCCCCCCCCCCCCCCCCCCCCCCCCCCCCCGCAATGCCATGCGCGCGCGCGCCGCGTCGACGCGCGTGGCGCCCGCAGGCGGAGCTGCGGCGGCGCGAGGACGCGGAACGCGAAGCGGCGCGCGCGTTACAGGAGCAGCAGGACGCGATGCTCGCCAAGGAGGAGAAGTGCGCGCGCTGCGAGGCTCGCGCCTTTTTCCAAACTCGGCCGACTGGCGCCATGCGACGCCCGTCGGGCGGCTCGATGGCCGCAGGCGCGCGCTCGTGCACGCCCGACACCGCCGCCATCGTTCACGCCCGCGCGCGCCGCCGCCGCCGCCGCCGCCGCCGCCGCCGCCGCCACCTCCGCCGCCGCCGCGAGCGCGCAGGTACGGCTCGTTGCAGGAGGAGGCAGATGCCAAGGGTCGCAAGCTCAAGAAGCTGTACGCAAAGTACAAGGCGGCGCAGTCTGAGATCGCCGACTTGCAGGCCGAGTTCCAGACGGAGCGCGAGGACATGCTCGAGACGGTTTGCGCTGCCATCGCGCAGAGCCGAGGCGCATGCACACCAAAAGTGGAAAAGGGGCGGGGTGAGGGGGGGGGGAGAGGGAGGGGGTGGGGGTGGCTCGGGTGTGCGCGCACACCGCGCTGAGCCGGCACGCGTCCGCCCGGCACGCCCCGGACTGCACGCTCCGGACTACAGGTGCGCGAGCTCACGCGCCAGTTGAAGCTCAAGGCTGCGACCATCGACTTGTTCGTGCCGCCCGAGGAGCAGGCCAAAATCGAGAGCCGCGCCGAGTGGGACGATGTACGCAAGCGCGCGCGCGCGCATCTGCATGTGCATGCGCTGATTGGGCTGACTGGGCTGACTTGGGCTCGGTGCAGCAAAGTCGGCCAGCTGCGCTGGCTGCGCCGCCTGCACCCACAAGGCCGACGGTCGCGTTCCGCCTTTAAAAGGCAGCGCTCCCGTGCCCAGCGCGCGCAGCTCACCCCTGCTCCGCGCGCGCCGCCGCGCCGGTCGCGCTCCCCTCGCCCGTCGGCGCGCTCAGGAGGCGGAGGAGTGGCACATCGCGCGCGCGGAGCTCGCGGGCAACGCGGTCGCGAACGGCCGGCCGCAGGCGAGCAGGCACGGCCGGCGGCCCGTGTCTGTGCATGCAAAGATCGCGTCGATTCTCAACCCGTCCAACCCGCGGTACAAGGGTGAGAACGTGCTCGCGCTCGAGCTCGAGATGCCCGAGCGCACGACGCAGGACTACGAGGGCGTGCAGCTCAACCCGACGATCAAGCAAGCGATCGACGCGGCGCTCGACGACTCGGAGGAGCTCTCGCTCGAGGGCGCGCAGAACCTGCCGTCCATGTACTTTTCATACGACCCGGAGGGCACCGGCCGGGCGAAGGGGCGCAAGAAGAGCATCAAGAAGCCCGCGCGATGAGGCGCGAGGACGGCCACAGCCTACGGCGCCTCTCGTGCTCCGTGCTCCGCTGCGTGTCCGCGCGTAGATGGAAGTGAAGGTCTCGTGAGGATCGCCCACGGGCCACGGCCCACCCGCGTCAGGCTTGGCTCGTCGGCGAATGAGTGTGCCGGTGCACCCCACCAAGCTCGACCGTTGGAAAACGTCCCATCGGTTCAACGGTTAGCTTGAGCTTGTGCATGGATGTTTACACCCCCTTAAGGGGGTTTAATGGAGGTCAGGGTTGGGCAAAGTTTACCCTCGGGCCGGCCTTAAAATGAGCGTGCTCCTCCTCGTCGCATCGCTGGTCGCCGGCAGCCGGCCGGCCCTCAAGTTGCGCGAGTGGCACGCCATCAGCGAGCTGCGCGTCGTGGCGCACGGCGCGCTCGAACGGACGACCACGCTCGCGGGCGCGAGCATCCACGTGGCGGAGCGGCTGGCGCTGTCCTTTGGCGTGGGGGGCCGACGCCACGCGTTCAACCTGACGCGAGCGGACGCGTTCGGCGCGGGCGCCTCGGTCTCGGTCGTGCGCGGCGGCGAGCGAGAGCCGTCGCGTGCGCCGCCGCATCTGAAGACTTACTTTGCGCGCGACGCGCGCGGCCGTCTCGTCGCGAGCGGCACGGTGCACGCGGACGGCAGCGTGCGCGCGCTCGTGCGCGAGGGCGCCAAATTTCTCATCGTCGAGCCCGCGGCCGACGCGCACGTAGAGATGCCGCCGGGCATGGCGCAACCGCGCGTGGGTAAGCCGTTCGCCTACTACGCGCACGACGCGCAGATCGAAATTGGCGACGACGAGCTGCTCCTGCACGCGTCGAGCAGGCCCGACGCGCCGCCGCCGGGCAGCGGGCACGTGCGTCATGCCCACCGCCACGCCGCGCCGCCCGCGCGCCGTGGTCCGCACGGCGGCGGCGGCGGTGTGGACGCGACCGGCACCGAGCACGGCGAGGGCGGCCATCGCCGCCGCCTGGCCGAGCTCTTCGCGACCTGCCCGCAGCAGCCGCACCGCATGGTGCTCGGAATGGTGATCGACCAGCTTGCCGTCCAGAAGATTGGCGGCGGCCCGGATGGCGCGCTCGCCTACATCGCCGACTTGATCACGGTGGTCAACGCCGTGTACACCGAACAGGTAAGCGCCGCACCTTGGCTGCGTGCGCGCGCTGCTGACTGCGCGCGCGACGCGCGCGTGGCCGCACGCCACACTGACTCGGCCACCCGCACGCGCGCTGTGATGGCGAGGGCGGCCGCGCGCGCGCACGTGTTCGCGCT
This sequence comes from Diacronema lutheri, assembly GCA_019448385.1. Taxonomy (NCBI): domain Eukaryota; phylum Haptophyta; class Pavlovophyceae; order Pavlovales; family Pavlovaceae; genus Diacronema; species Diacronema lutheri. The sequence continues at coordinate 188,186 of JAGTXO010000034.1, forward strand.
TGCCTGCGTCGCGATCGCGCACGCCTGTGCGCGGCTCCCGACATCGCCCTCGCGCCGCTCGCGCGCCGGGCGGCCCGTCGTGTCACAGCTCAACCTCGAGCTCGTCGTCGACCGCGTCATCGTCTTTGAGAACAATGGCGCGACGCAGTTCGCCGGCCTTCCGGCGAGCTACCCGGCGCAGGTCGGCACGTCCTCGTGGTGCGAGGATACGGAAGGGGTGCTGATCAGTCCGAACGACCTGCTGTTCGGCCTGAGATCGTGGTCCGGCGAGCACGCCGAGCTTCGGCCGGCCTGGCACATGCTGACGGGCTGCAACTCGCCGTCGACCGTCGTCGGGTACGCGTTCAACAACATCACCTGCCGCGCGCAGATGCAGACCGGCTACAACGTGGGCTACTCGCAGCACATTGGCTCGTTCACGTGGATGGTGATGGCGCATGAGGTGCGCGCGCACGCGACCGGACGCGGCGGGCGGGCAGGCGACCGGGCGAGGCGAGCAGACGCGCTGCCAAGCCGCCTCTCTGCGCGCGCGCCGGCGGCGCTGGCACGGCGGCAGCGCGCACAGCGGCATCACGCACGGCAACGCTGCGGTCTGCGGAGGTGGGGTGCGCGTGAGTTCGCCCGATCGGCGCGGGAGCGTGCTCACCCGCGCGCGTGGCGCGCGCGCCGCCTCGCGCCGCGCGCCGTTCCTTGCGCCTGCAGCTTGGGCACAACCTTGGCAGCGGGCACACGCCCGATGGCATCATGCGCGCCAGCGTCGCCGCGGACAGCACGTCCTTTGACGCTCCGTCCGGCGCGGCTATATGCGAGCACCTGGGCAAAGAGCTGCTCATCGAACGCTTTGGGGTCCCGCCGTGCATCGTGCCCACCGCGGGCGCGGCTGACGTGGACCTGGTGGTGAACACGATCGCGCCGCCGAGCCCGCCGAGCCCGCCCAATCAGCCAAAATCGCCGCCGAGCCCGCCGCCGAGCCCGCCGCCGCCAAGCCCGCCGCCAAGTCCGCCCCGGCCGCCGCCCAGTCCGCCGCCGTCTCCTCCGCCCGGACGGCCGCCGAGCCTACCGCCAAGCCCTTCGCCGCCACGCCCGCCGCCACGCCCGCCGCCCAGCCCGAAACCGCCGCCGCCAAGCCCGTCGCCGCCCCCGGCGCTCGGCGAGCGCACAGAGACCGAGGGCGAGGTCGTCATGGGCGGCGACATGTCCGCGTGGACCGACGGCAAGAAGGGCGCGTTCGAGCGCGCAACTGCGCGCGTCCTCAACGCGGAGGTGAAGGTCACGGGCGTCACGGCCGCGTCCGTTGTCGTCAGCTTCGTGATCTACGAGGTGAAGGGCGTGTACACCGATGCGCAGTCGGTCGTGGCCAAGCTGGGCGACGTCACCGTCGTGCGCAGGCTCAAGGAGGCGATCGCGAAGGAGACGGGCTTTGCCGTCGAGTCCGACCCGCGCGTGACCAAGACGACCGATTACACCTTTGCGGCCACGGGCGAGCTCGCGGCCAGCTCGGGCGCTTCGCGCATCGGTGCGATCGTCGGCGGCGTGGTCGGCGGCTTCTTTGGCCTCGTCCTCCTCATCGCTCTGCCCGTCTTTGCCTACTGGTGGTACCGCCGCCGCAAGCTCGCCGTTACGGGCGCGCCGCCGTCCTCCAACCCAACGGCCGCCGTGTCTGTCAGGCGAGTGTAGTGTCGATGTCCGGCATCCTGCGCCCGCCAAAAGACCAATAACATTATGTCGATGTCGATGTCGGATCCAAAAGGAGAAAAAGCCGAAAGGTCGAGCAGTAAAAGAATCGATCCGCAAACCGGCGGGCGGGATTTTGCCCATAATGTCGACGCTCGAGGTGGACGTGATGAAGGAAGATGACCTGTTCGCGCCCGACGAGATCCTCATCCCTGTCGACACGGACTCGTTCGCCGCGGGCATGCTCGTTGGCCTCTTCGCTCATGCGCTCGACGACGTGCCGGGCGGCGGCCCGCGTGGCGGCCCGCGCGGCATCGAGACGGTCGGGCACGTGCTCGTGAACGGCGCGTGCATCGAGGGGCGCGGCTCAGCGCGCGCGCTCAACGCGCTGTACGAGCCACTGTTTGCGCACGTCAGCGGCGCCTCAGCCGGCCTACGTGGCCCGTGCCCGCGCGCCACGTTTGGCGACGACCAAGGCGCGGGTGCGTACGTGACCTTCTTCCCCGCGCTGTCCGACGCCTGAGCGCGCGGCAGGCGCACGCGAGACGCGCGCGCGCGCGCTGCCGAGCGGTGCGGCGACAGTTGCGAAGGGCGGGCCGCCGCGCCGGATGCTCGGGGGCCGGTGAGAGGCGTGCCGTCCCTTGGTGAAGGTTGAGTGTGCTTGACTCCATGCGTGACGCTCACTCCGGGCCTTGGAAGCACAGCATGACACCGGCCAAATCATGCGACGGCATGTGCGCGCGCGCCGACGCGCTCCTCAAGGACCTCGCACGGGCGCACGAGCACGCTCACAAGCTCGATGGCTATCTGGTGTGGTGCAGCGAGCGCCTCGGTGAGAGTGACTCTTTCAACGGAGCGCTCGAGAACCTGAACACGCGGTGCAGCATGAGATGTGCTGGCTCCACGCCGAGATGTCGTCGCTCGTTGCGAGTTCGCCCGAGGTTTACGCGAACGACAGCGAGGTCACCGACTACAAGGACCACGGCGTGTGCGTCGAGTTCGATGTCTTCAACCGCGACGGGGTCGAGGGCGCGCCCGTGCCCGCGACCGCGCCCACGAAGGCAGAGCCGGGCATCGAGTCCGAGTGCATCGCGCCCGCACAGGCAGAGCCGGGCAGCGAGTCCGAAGCGTCGCGCCCGCGCCCGCGCCCGCGCCCGCGCCGGCAGAGCCGCGCACCGAGCCCAAGTGAGCCAACGTGCCGCCGAACTCGCCCAAGCTCTCGTCGGTCGACGGCCAGGCCACCGAGTACAAGACCTCCTACGCGAACTCACGTGCTCGCCACCTGCAACGCCTCGAGTTCACGCACGCGTTCGAGTCTGTGCAGGCCGAGGTCGCTTAGTCAAAGCGCGCCAAGGTCTTGGCCACCGGCGCATCGAGGCGCTGGCTGCGCAACACGGCCGTGCGCAACACCCGCAGCTCGGCCAACGGCAAGTAGCGCGCCGGCGCAGCGCACGGTATGCCGCGGCTAGCTCAGTCGCGAAGAGTGTCCGACTGGCCGCGCCCTCCACGGGGTGCACGCGCACTCGGCGCGGTCCGGTCAGTCAGAGGGCCTCAGCTTGCGCGATGCCAGTTGCGATCCCCCCCGGAATCCGCCATTCTATTCTACTGGGCGTCAATCACCCAAGCCCTTCCGTCGCCCGCATTCCGGTGTCGGACCCTCCGTCGGCCCGGCTCGGGCCCTCCGTCCGCCGCGCCCGCTCGACCCCGAATTCTACTCAAAATCGGCCGGTCAGGAGGGGGGTGTCGGTCCTAGGCTCGTCATAAGCCTCGCCCCGACCCCTCGAGCGCTCATTGGCTGGCTTTTACCCCTTGATTGTACGACCCGGGTCGTACTCTCAGCCCCCTACTGGCCGGACCAGCCCGGACCGCGCCCTTTACAGGGCACATTGTGTATCAGCCGTGCCAGGCGCACCGGCCAGTGCAGCGCCGCTCGCCGCGCAGCCGCCGCCCGGCTCGGCGCTCGCACCCGCCGGCGGCTCGGCCTCGGCGCGCGGTTGCTCAAGCAGCGCGCCGATCGCCGCCTCGAGCGCGGGCAGTAGCCGGCGGAGGGCGACGCAGAAGCCGTGCGAGGGCGCCTCGCATTTGAAAGGCGGTGGCGTGGCGCCGCTCGCGCCCGCGCCGCCCGGCGCCACGGCCGCGGCGAGCGCCGCGGCCGGCGCGCCCGCGCCCGCGCTCGAGTCGACGGCGTGCCGCGCGCACGGCTCGTCGCGGCTCGCGACGAGCGCGCGCAGCTCGGCGAGCAGCTGCGGGCCGGCGCGGCGGAAGTGCGCCTCGACGAGCGCGGCGCACGCCTGCGAAGGGATGCGGGGATGTCGATTGGGGGGGGGGGGGGGGGAGGGGGAAAGAAGGGAGGGGGGGGGGGGGGGGGGGTAGGTAGGAGGTTGAGAATGGGGTGGGAGCGGCTTTGGCGGCAGCGCGCGCGGGCGGCGCGGCATGGGCGCAAGACGAGGCAGCTTGCGGCATGCATGGCATTGCGGTGCACTGGGCGGCAGCGGCCAAGTCGCCACGGCGTGCAGCGCGTGGGCGCGTGGGTGCGGCAGCGGGCCAAGTGGGCAGCGGCCAAGTGGGCAGCGGCCAAGTCGGCAGCGGCCAAGTCGGCAGCGGCCAAGTCGGCAGCGGCCAAGTCGGCAGCGGCCAAGTCGGCAGCGGCCAAGTCGGCAGCGGCCAAGTCGGCAGCGGCCAAGTCGGCAGCGGCCAAGTGGGCAGCGGCCAAGTGGGCAGCGGCCAAGTCGGCAGCGGCCAAGTCGGCAGCGGCCAAGTCGGCAGCGGCCAAGTCGGCAGCGCGTGGGTGCAGCGCGCGGCGCGCGGCGCACGATGGGTGGCGTGGCGAGGTTGTGCAGGACGTGGCTGAGTGTGAGAAGGCGGGCGCCCTCCGAGTAGAGCCGCGATGCGACCGCGCCTTTGGCCGTGCCGCGCTCCGCCTGCGCGTGCGGCCGGCCGGCGACGTGCGGGGGGATGCGGGGGCGAAGGCGCGGTCGCAAACGAAGCGGAGGGGAGGGCAGGGGGGCGGCGTCGGCGCGGTGCGCCTGCGCGCAGAGGCGGCGACGCGCCGGGCACTGCGCGTGCGGTGGTGGTGGCGCGGAGGCGGGCGGGAGCAGGGACAAAGGCGCAGGGGGGCAGGGGACAGGGGGGCAGGGGGGGAGGGGGGGGGGGGGGGGGGGAAGCGGGGAGCGGGGAGCGGGGGGACGAAAGGGCGGCATGCCTCGTAGCCCGGCTCATTGAAATAGGGCTCGGCCGTCAAGATGAGCGCCTGCACAGACACGAGCAGCTGCAGCAGCGACGAGCCGCCCGCCGACCACACCTCGACGCCTTTGCCCGCCCACGTGCCGAGGAGGGAGAGGCAAACCTTGCCGGTTTCGTACAGGTTGGGGTTGACGCTGCAGCGGCAGGCGGCAGGCGGCAGGCGGCAGGCGGCAGGCGGCAGGCGGCAGGCGACAGGCGGCAGGCGGCAGGCGGCAGGCGGCAAGCGACAGGCGGCAGGCGGCAGGCGGCAGGCGGCAAGCGGCAAGCGGCAAGCGGCGTGCCGAGGACAGCGTGGCGCGCGGCACGAAAAGAAGAGAAAAGAACGGGGGGGGGGGGGGGGGGGGAGACGATGAGCACGCAGGTGTGTGTGCGGGCAGCGCGCCGCGCCTGCACAACCGCGCGCGCTCGGCGACGCGCGCCGCCGCGAGCGTAGCCCCCCGCGCGAGCCGCGCCCCCGCCGCCACGCCCCCGCGCGTGCGCGCCAGCGCGCCACGGCGCTGACGGGCGGGAGGGACGCGCCGCCCCCGCGCCACTGCGCGCCATGGCGATCCCCTCGCCCCGCCAGCCGCGCCCCCGCCGCCGCATGCGCGCGCGTGTGCGCCAGCACGCCACGGCGTGCGTGAACGCGGCGGCGGCGCGGCGCGGCGTCTACGCGCACCGGTCGCCGTGTGAGTGGTAGTGCAATTTTGGCGGGCAATTCGGGTAGTCGGGCGGAAGGGACACGTCGAAGACAAAGAGCGCGTGAGCGTAGGGCGTGCCCGCCGGGCCCTGCGCGTGCCGGGGGCCCGTGCGTGCGCGAGGGCGTGCGTGCTCTTTTTAAAAGGGAGCAGAGGTGCCCCATGGGAGGGGAAAACGGAGGGGGGGGGGGGGGGGGGGGGGGGGGGGGGGGGGGGGGGGGGGGGGGGGGGGGGGGGGGGGCAGAGGGGAGAGGGGGGAGGGGGAGAAGGGGAGGAGGGCCGGGGGAGGGGGGGGGGGGGGGGGGGAGGGGGGGGGGGGGGGTGGTAGAAAGGCGACTGGCTTGACGGGACGGCGCAGCTCGCACCTCGACGATGGCGCGCAGCAGGTCGATACGATCTTGGAACGCGAGCACGTGCACGCCCGCAGGCAGCCCGCGCCCGAGCATTCGCCAATCTCGCATCACCGCACGCCGCCACGCCGCGCCGCCCACGCCTGCGACTGCGACGGGCGCGGCGCTGCCGCTGGCGCCCGCCGGCGCGCTCGGCACGCTCACGGACGGCGGCGCGCAGCTGCCGCCGCTTGGGCCCGCGTCGCCAAGCGCCGCGGCCGCCGGCTCGGCGGCGGGCGCACCGCCCTTGCCGTCCGCGGCCGGCGCGCCCGCCGCACGCGCGCCCGCCGCCGGCGCGCCCGCAGCGCCGACCGCCGCGCCCGCCGCCGCGTCCGCCGGCTGCGCCGGCGAAGCGCCCGCAACGCCGGCGTAAAAGATGTGCGTGCACGGGCATTCGTCAAGTACTGTGAAACTGCCGCCACCGCCACCACCACCGCCTCCGCCGTCACGGCCGCTGCCGCCGCCGCCGGTGCGCCGCCCGCCGCCCACCACCGCCCAACCGGCGCCGTCGGCTGCGGGCGCGCCCGCCGGCGCGGCCGCGGCGGCCAACGCCGCGGCTACGCGCCTTGTCTCGAGCGCGGCCGTTACGCCCGTTACGCCGTCGGCACGGGCGCCGCACTGGCCCACGCTCGCAGCCGCAGCCATGCTGCCGCCGTCCGCCGCTCGACTTTCGCCGGCTGTAGGTGCAGGTACAAATGCAGGTACAGGCGCAGATACAGGTGCAGGTACAGGTGTAAGTGCAGGTGTAGCAGCAGGTGCAGCCGCGGTCCCAACGATGGCCGCACGTGCAACGCTGGTCGCCGCGGCGGCGCCGGACGCGGCGGCGCCGGACGCGGCGGCGCCGGACGCGGCGGCGCCGGACGCGGCGGCGCCGGACGCGGCGGCGCCGGACGCGGCGCGCTCGTCGCCGGGCGGCGGGCACGAGTGAAACGACGCGACGGACGCCTGGCCGTCGTCTTCGGATCCGTTCCCGCCGTCAGAGTGCGTCGAATGCGCCGTGCCGGTCCGCGAGCCAACATCGCGCTCGGCGCGCCCATGTGTCGAAGGGATGGGCGGCAGGCCCGTGCCCTTGCCGTCGCCGCAGCCGCCACCACCGCCCGTGCCGCCCGGGCCGTTCGCGCCGGCGCCGCTGCCATCGGCGTGGCCGCTGCTGCCGCCGCCGCCGCTGCCACACGCGCTGCCTGCGCCGGCGGCGCACATTGCGACGCTGCCCGCGCCCACGAGCGCGCCCACTTCCGAAGCCGGCGCGCGTAGAGGCGCGGGCGCGGGCGCGGGCGCGGGCGCGGGCGCGGGCGCGGGCGTGGGCGTGGGCGCGGGCGCAGCGGGCTGCGGCGCCCGGGTCCGCGGCATCTCGCCGGAGAAGGCCGCGCTCGACGCCCCAGCGCCGGTATCGCGCCCGCGCGCAAACGCAGCGGCGATCGACGCCAAAAAGCCGCCGTCGGTGCGCCGCCCGCCTGCGCCGGCGCTGCCTCCGCCACCCGGCGTGCCCGCCGCGGCATCTGCGCGCTCGTCCCGTGCCGTTGCGCCGCTTGGCATTGCGCCATGTGAAGGCTGCGGCTGCGGCTGCGGCTGCGGCGGCGGCGGCGGCTGTGGCTGCGGTGGCTGGGGCTGGGACTGGGACTGCGGCTGTGCGGATGCAAGCGGCATCCACGCGGGCAGCAGCGGCGGGCCGCTCGGCGAGTCGATTTGAATCTCGTCGTCATCGTCGTCGTAACTGCCGTACCCGCTGGCCCCACCGCCCGGCGCGCCACCCGCCGCGCGCTCGGAGCCGTCCGTGCTGTCGTTGGGCAGGTTGTGCTCGTGCATGCCGCCGTCCGCACCGCCGTCCGCGCCGTCGTCCTCCTCCGTGAGCACGAGGTAGCTTCGAGTATGTACGGTAACAAAGTTCGATGAGCGTGATGATTTCGATGGGTATGGGTTACGAGCGGGTGACGCGGGGTGCGGGGTTGACGAAGGTGGAGATGGCAGCAGCGGCAAGTGAGCGCGCGCTCGCGGGGCCGCAGAGCGTAGGGCAGGGCAGAGGCCGTGGCACGTCGCTCAAAACATGAGAAGAGGCGGCGCGCGCGCGCGCGGCGAGCGGCGCGCGCGGCACGCGCGGCGCGAACGCGCGCGCACAGCTCGGACGGGCGTCGCTCGTCAATGCTCCTGTCGATCCACGCGACGCGCACGAGCCCATCCACCAGCCCGATCACCTCGCCGACCGCCGGCCGCGCCTCGCTCGCCGACGCGCTCGCGCTCGCGCTGGCACCGCCCGCCGCGTGCGCCGCCATCGTGTGTTGGGTCTGTTGCGGCTGCTGGCGAGTGGATGACGTGGTCGACGGCGCCACATCGGTGGCGGGCACGAGACGAGCGCTGGACCCGGCAATGGACGGCGCAACAACCGACGCGCCCGTGCCGTCCGCAGCGCCGCCGCACGCTCCCGCGCCTTCCACCGCCTGCGCGCCGCCACCGCCCGCGCCGCCTGCGTCCGCGCGCGCGCCCGCGCTGCACGCCTGCGCCTCAGGGCCCGCCGGGTCGAGTCGGACGACAATGTCTCCGAGGCGGTATGAGTATTCGCGGTCGAGGGACAGCTCGTACGCCGACACCTCGTCCACGTCGGGGGCGAGCACCCACCGGCCCCGGCCACCGCCACCGCCGCCGCCACTACCGCCACCACCGCCACCACCACCGCCGCCGCCGCCGCCGCCGCCGCCACCACCGTCACCGCCGACGCCACCTTCCGCGGCGCCACTCCCGCCCACGCTGCCCTCATCGCCGCAGGCGCCGTCGGAGCCGTCGGCGCCGCTGCCGGCAGCAGCCGGGCGCGCCGCTCGGGCCGCGCCACCCGCCACCTGCGCATCCGTGTGCGGTCCGGACTGCGCATCCGCGTGCGGTCCGGACTGCGCATCCGTGTGCGGTCCGGACTGCGCCGCGCGCTGCTCTTTGAGCTGCGCACGCGCCGCCTGTCGCTTCGCGCGCGCCTCCGCGGCGAATTTGGCCTTGCGCGAGATGCGCGCGGCGTAGCGAGCCATGGCTGCTGCCTCGTCGTCCATGGCGTCGTCGGCCCGGGGCGCAATGGGCGCTGCTGCCGCTGCGGCGCTGGTCCCGCCGCCGCTGTGTGCGCTGCTGCGGCCGGCGTCTCGCGCGCGGCCGCGCGCAGCGACGCCCTCGCATATTACCGCTGCCTTGCCACCGCTGCCGTCGCTGCAGCCACGACCAGCGCGCGCGCACGCCTCCGCCTCCGCCTCCTTCTCCGTGTCCGCGTCCGCCTCGCTCGGCTCCATGTCGTCCTCGCCCTCCGACGGCGGCGGCGTGAAATCTAGATCAGCCTCGTCGGCGTCGGCGTCGTCGTCGTCGTCGTCGGAGTCCAACCGACCGCCGCCGCCGCTGCCGCCGCCCGACGGTACGCGCGCGGATCCGCGCGCCGCGCTTGCACCCGCGCCACCCACCGCGCGCGCGCGCGCGGCCGAGTCCGGTGGCAGCACCCACCGGACAGCCACCATGCGCGTGATTGGGTCCATGCTGACCACGACGCCCGAAGTCGGCACGGCGGCCGCGGCGCTCGCGGCCGCGTCCGCGGCCGTGCTCGCAGCGGCCGCAGTCCCGGCCGGCGGCGCGGCGGTGAGGGCCGCACCGGCCGCCGCCAAGTTGACAAGCGGCGAGCGATTCTGAGGCACCAACGGCTGCCACGGTTCAATGGCGGCGCCTGCGCCGCGCGCGCCGGCGCCGCCACCCGCGCCGCGCGCCATCGCCGCGGCTGCGGCCGCGCTCGCCGCCGCCCCCGCCGCGGCGGCGGCTGCGGCCGCGGCGGCCGCGGCTGAGCCGGCGCTCCGCTTGACCACTTCGCTCGGGAAGAAGTTGTGCGGGCCCGGGTTGTGCAGGAGCACAGAAGCCGAGGGCACGTCGTTCGACGTGCCGCCGTCCTGCCACGAGACGGTGAGGCGCGTCGTGATGCCGATGACCTGGCGGTTGGTTGGCGGGCAGGTGCCCGCAATCGTTACGTATGGGGTAGGTGGGCGACGGGCGGGTGGTGGGCAGGCGAAGATACCCACAGCGGGGCCGGGGGGGGGGAGGGGGGAGGAGGGGGGAGGAGGGGGGAGGGGGGGGGCGGGGGGGGGGGGGGGAGGAGGGGGCCAGGGGGGGGGGGGGGGGAGGGGGCCAGGGGGGGGGAAGGGGGCCAGGGGGGGGGAGGGGAGGGAGGGAAAGGGTGCCAGGGGGGCAGGGGGGGCCGGGGGGGGGGGGGGGGGGGGGGCAGCGCCGCACCTCGCCAACGACTGACTCAGCCGAGCCATCAGGCAGCACAGCCAAGTCGCCCAGCCCCCACCAAGTGTGCGCAAAGTGGCAGAGTGGACGGAGCTCGCGCGCCGCACATCGCTCGGGCGGCGCGCCGCCGTCGCCGCCGTCGCCGCCACCGCCACCACCGCCGCCAACGCCGTCGCCGCCAACTCCACCGCCGCCGTTTCCGCCTTCCGCCACGCCCGGCGGCGCTGCGGCCGCGCCGGCGGCGAGCGCCGCGCCGGCGCCCGCCGCGCCGTCGCGTGCGCCCGCGGTCCCGGCCGACGGTGCCCTCGCCACAGCCGCCGCAGCGATGGCTGCCGTCGTTGCCGGAAAAAGCTTCGCCGCGGCTGCAGACACGATGGAGGCCGCGACGGCGGACGCGTGTGACCCGAGCCCGCCGCCGCCGCCGCCGCCGCCGCCGCCGCCGCCGCCGCCGCCGCCGCCGCCGCCGCCGCTGCCACCGGCGAACGCGCCGCCGCCGGCGCGCCCGGCCGGCGACGTGCCGGGCGGAGGCGCCTCGGCTTTAAAAATGAGCGCGCCTGTCACGGGATCGCATGACGCGCCGTGACGCTCGGCCGACGCGCGCGCCACGCCGGCCTTGCCGGCCGAGCCGGCGGCCGCAGCCGCGCCGCCGGACTGGCCGGATGCCGCCGCCGCGTGCGCGCCCGCAGAGCTTGCGCCGCCGCCATACTGCGCCACCCACGTGACGGTGACGTCACCGGGCGTCACGCGTGACACGGTGACGAGTGACGCGCGCGTGAGGCGGCGCAGCTCAGGCGCGAGGACGCGCACGTTCATCGCGGGGAAGAACGGGGCGTGCATCTGCGTCGCGTCAACGGGCCGCAGGACGGACGTCGTCGCGCCCTGCGCGCTCGCGCGGCGCGGCGTGGCGTGGCGTGGCGCGGCGCGGTGCGGGGCGGCGTGGCGTGGCGCGGCGCGGCGCGGCGTGGTGAGGAGAGCGTGGGCCGGGCGGCGGGCAACGCGAGCGGGGCGGCGGGCGTGCGGCAGTGAGAACCACGGCAGAGAGCGCATGCGTGTCACAGGGCGCACGGAAAGTGTAACACGTAACACGCCTTTTCACAGCGTAACACGCAACATGCTCGGACAGCGCGGCGCCGCAGTGTCACGCCGCCTCGGCGCGAGACAGCGGGTGGGCTGGGCGACGGGCTCGCTGGGCGGCGGGCTGGGCGGCGGGCTGGGCAACGGGCTGGGCGGCGGACTGGGCAACGGGCTGGGCGGCGGTCTGGGCGGCGGGCTGGGCGGCGGGCTGGACGCCGAGGCCGCGGCTTGAACACGCACTGCACCACGCGCGCAATCGAAGCGGTGCATGGCCGAAATGTGCGCCACCCCGCCCGCCCGCCCGCCCGCCCGTCCATCCAACATCTGGCCCGCCCGCCCGCCCGCCCGCCCGCCCGCCCGCCTGCCCGCCCGCCCGCCCGCCCGCCCTCACCTGCACGAGGATCCGTATGCCATTCGGCGCCTCGACCTCCACGTCTTCCACCCACGTCTCAACGCGGCCTAGCCAGCCATGCGCCTCAGATACGACCCACGTGCCTGCATGGCGGGACGGGCAGACGGGGCGAGCGGGGTGCGCGGGCGGCGGGTGGCGTGAATGGAGGGAGAGAGAGGGAGGGGGGGGGCGGGCGCGCGCGGGCGGCGGGTGGCGTGAATGGAGGGAGAGAGAGGGAGGGGGGGGGGCGGCGGGTGGCGTGAATGGAGGGAGAGAGAGGGAGGGGGGGGGGGGGGGGGGGGGGGGGGGGGGGGGGGGGCCTGCACGGCTGCAAGGGGCAAGGTGAGGGTGTGGGGGTGCTGTTGGGCGAGCGTCGCGTAACAGGATACTCGGCGAATGGGGGGCGGGGCGATAGGGCCTGCGACGTTTCGCGCCTCACCGGAGCGAAACGGCTGCAGGTGGCACACCTCGCGCGAATCAAGGCCGCGCACAATACGCCCGTCCGGCAGGCGCACGCTCAGCTCCAGGCGCGACGCCGTCACGAGCCCTGCGGCCGCAGCGCGACGGCGCGCACCGCGCGCACGGCGCACGCGCGGACGAGGTGAGCAAGAGATGGCGGTAACGTGCGTCGGCAGCCGGGCGCGCGCTTGCAAGCGGGTGGACGCGGCGTAAGCCCAGGAACGCCAGCCGGTGCAGCGCACGCGCGCGGCGCGGCGCGGCGGCGGACGCGGGGCGTCGCGCGCCACGCGCCCCGTTGCGCGCTCGCGCGTGCGCGCGCGCGCACCAATCCGACCGTCGGCGTCGGAGACGAGGTCGCCATGGAGGAGTGCGCGATCGACGACCTGCAATTCGTTGATCTTCTCCATCGCGTCCGTGTTGTCCGCGCACAGCCAAAAGACGTGCGCCTCGGGCGCGGGCTGGTCTGGCCCGGACTCGGCGAGCGGGACGCAGCAGACGCGGCCGAGGACGTCGGGGCGCGAGCGGCGGCAGACAATGTCGTCGGGATAGACGGTCGCTTGCCGTGGGTCCAGCCCGAGCGGCAGCAGCCCGCCGTCATCCTCGAGCATCTCGCGCGCCGCCTCGCGGTCCACCCTCTCGCCCGTGTGGACGCGCACGATGGCGACCACACACCTCAAAGTTTAAAAGCCAAAAATCAGCACGATGGGGATTCGCGGGATTCGCGTGAAGTGGTCGGCGCTGCTGCTCATGCTCGGCGGGTGGGGCTGCGCGCATGGGCTCCGCGCGCAGGTGCCGCGCACGGGCGTCCGTACCCGTCATCCTGCGCCGCCACTCGCGCGCGCCGCCGCCGTCCGCGTCACCACCGCTGCTGTCACGTCCGCGTTCGCCTCGTACGTCCTCGCCGCGCCGGGCTCGGCTCGCGCGCTCGAGCTGCCGCAGTTTGTCAAAGAGCAGATGGGCGCGGGCGCGGAGCGCCCGTTCGACGTTGGCGGCGGCGGGCGGCGCGACGGCAAGAGCGGCTACCTCGTGCGCGCGCGCGCGCGCGCGCCGAGCCGCACCAGCGCCGCGCAGCGCCCATCGCGTGCCGGCTGTGAGCCGGCGTCACGGACCGCCGTGCGACCAGCGCATGTGGCTCCACGCCGCGCACTTGCGGCTGGCGCGCACATGAGCGACCTCCGTCCGCGGTCTCATCCTCACCGACCCGCCCGCCTGCGCGCCGCCTGTCCCTCCGCGCCCTTTTCACCAACCCCCTTATGCCCCGCCCCGCCCCCCCCCCCCCCCCCCCCCCCCCCCCCCCCCCCCGCCGGGCGTTGCCCTCAGAACCAATGCCCGTCCCGGCGTGCCGGCCGCACGTGCATCTGCACGTTTGAGGACCCATACAACTCGGCATACGTGCCGCCCTGGTCGTACTGTACGCGCCTGCACTAGCTCCTGGCCACGCAGCCCCCCTCCCCCACTCGCCCCCCCCCCCCCCTCCCCATCCTCTCCCTCCCACACCCGGACACACCCCGCCACACGAGCGCCACACGCGCGCGCGCGCGCCACCTGCGCCCCGCCCGCCCATCGCCCGCCCGCCCGCCGCGTCGGCAGTGCCCGCCGAGGACTCTCGCGAATACCAGCGCCTTGTCGCGGCGGGCGGGCAGGGCGGCAAGTCGGCCGACGCGGCGTTCGCCGAGCTGGTCGACGTGCTGCGCGCGGCGCCGCACGCGACGGTTGTGGAGGTGCGGCGACGGGCGGGCGGCGCGCGTGCGGTGCGCGGCGGAAGAGAAGCTGTGTTTTGTGCTCGCTGTGTGTGACTGTCAATTGGTGACTGTGTGTCTGCTTGGTGTGTCTGCGATGGCGACTCACGAGTGATCAGCGCGGTGCCCTGTTCCCACGCCAGCCTCATCCAACCCTTCCCTTGCCCGGTGACCCACACCGCCTCCTTTTTGAACCCCCCCCCCCCCCCCAACCCCCTCTCTCCCCCCCCCCCCCCCCACCCCCCCCACTTATCTTCCCGCAGGCCAAAGATCGTTACATTCTCGCCGAATATCGCGACCCTACGTTTGGCACCGTGGACGATGTCGAGTTCCTTTTCTCCACCGCCACGCCCGGCATCGTCAACTACCGCTCCGCCGCGCGCACGGCCGGCGGCGACGACAAGCGCCACCGCGAGCGTGTCAAGGCGCTGCGGCGCGAGCTGCAGCCCAAGGGCTGGCGCTCAGTCGGCCGGCTCAACCTGTGAGCCAGTGTGAGTCACTGATTGGCCGTGCGTCACGTGGTGGCGTGACTGACTCAGGTCGTCAGCGCGTCACTCGTGCATTCCAGTCATGGCTCTCCGACGCCGCGCTCACAGACACGGCCCGTGGGTGCAAGGCGTACCCGCCTCACACTCGAGCGTGTGCTCGTGCATCCCCGCAGCTCGAGCCGGTGCGCCCTCGCGCCGCGCGTTGCAACGCGAGCCGGCGCGCCATAGGCGTCCACGCGGCCGGTGTCCACGCGGCCGGCGCGCGCGCGCGCGTGCTGCGCGTGCTCAGGGCGCGGCGCCACTGCGCGATGGGCCGACGAGCGTGTGCCGCAGCCAAATGGGCAGGTCGACGCTCCCCTCCTTCGCCAGCTCGGCGAGCAGCTCCGCGTCCGGCGCGAAGCCCGAGCGGCGCGCGCGCGCCTCGTCCGGTGCGGGCGTGCGCCGGAAGGCGGGCGTGTCGTTGACGGGTGAGCGGACGGAGCTGAAGAGCTGCGGGCCAATCTCATCGTCCACCGCCTCGGGCGCGATCCACACGCGGCTCTCCGCCGCCAGCGCGCGCACGCGCGCGGCTATCCGCGCGCGATGGTCGCCGGCCGCGGCCAGCGCGCGCTCGGCGCTCTCGCGGTGCGAGCGCTCGAGGGCGAGCTCGGCTGCGCGGCGCGCCTGGTCGAGGCGCTGCTGCACCTCCGCCGCGCGCGAGCGCTTCATCCCGCGCGCCTCCTCTCGCCGCTGCGCGACGCGCTGCATCGCAACGTCGCGCGACGCGGCCTGGGCCGCGCGCGCCTCCGCCTGCTCGCGCGCGTACTCCTTGCGCAGGCGCGACACCTCGGCGAGCCAGCCGCGCCGCTCGAGCACGTAGCGCGTGTCCCCCTTGGCCACCACCGGCGGCTGCGCCACCTTGCCCGCCGCCGCCGCCCGCGAGCTGAGGGCTCGGCGCGTGAACAGAGCGAGCATTGCGGCAGAGGCACGTTCGCACGAAAAGACGCTGCCAGCAGGGCCCCGCCGTCCGGAAGGTGCTCGTCGGGCGCGTGCGCATGAGGCCGCTCGTCGGGCTGCGGCGCGCGGCATGCGCGCGCTGCACGGGCGCGGTCGCGCTCGAGGTGGAAGACGCGGTGGCGTACGGGCCGCAGCTCGACCCGCTCCCCGCCGCCGTCTCCGTCGGCATCCTCGTCGGCGCCTTCCTCTTCCGGCGCAAGATCGACTCTGCGATCGCGGCGCGCGAGCGCGCGGACGCGGCGCGCGTCGAGCTCAAGCGCGCGCGTGTCGCGATCTTGAGCGGCGAATACACCGGCGACATCGCGCAGCAGGAGCGCGAGGCCGAGGCGCTCGCGCGCCAGGCGGAGGACGCGCGCACGATCACCATCGCCGGGCTCAACGTGCGCGTGATGGTGCCGCTCCCGCTCGGCGCGCCCGCGCCGGGCGCGACGAGCGGGCGGCGTGGTGGCGACGCGCCACGCGGTGGGCCGCCCGCCGCGCCGGACGAGCGCGCCGCAGACGGCGACGGGCGCGCGGCACGCGGCGCGCTGCTACTCGGCCTCGTCGCGCTCGTCGTGCTCGCGCAGGTGTGGCTGCTCGCGCTTATGGCGACGGACCCGATGGGCGGCGCGATGCCGCCCGGTTTGGAATGAGCCGTCAAACCGGGCGTGAGGCGAGCCATCCTCGCTGCATCGCTTTTGTGATCAGAGGGTGGAGGTCGGACACCACCTGCGGTCTTCCCTTTCTATTTCTATTCCCATTATATGTGAGTACATACTCACCTGGAAAGTGCATGGCCGCCGGTGCGTATCTCGCGCTCGAGGAGGGGCCTGAGTCACGAGCTACGTTTGGCGCCGCGACGTCGAACGCGGCCGAGCCGGCGCTGCCGCGGCATGACGCTATGTTCTCTAGCAGACCCGCGAACGTTACGCACATCGCATCGCTCGACGACCCGGGGCGTGACGACGGCGCGGACCGGATGGTGAGCGGCTGGGCGGGGCGGGGCCATCGGACGCGCCGCGAATCCTGCACGCTGCCACCTCCAGCGCGCCAGAAGCCCGCTGCCGCCTGCGACACCAGCCCTGCCCGCGCAGATTTGGGCCTGCTTCATGCGCATTTCTTCGCGGCGCTGCGCGCGTGCCCGCGCGCCGACCCGCGCCGCGTCCGTCCTCCGAGCAGTCCGACTTGACCATCATGTTCACGATGCGCGGTTCGGTGATCCCGCGCGTGGCGGGCATGTGCACTGCGTGTGCTGTCCTCGGCGTGATGGGCCTCTTTGCGTACGAGGAGTACGGCTTTGTGTTCAACGACTTTCTGCACAAGCTCGTCGTCATGTGTGCGCCCCTCGCCCGCGCGCGACGTGAGCGTCGGGCGGCGGCCGGGCCATGGCTCTTGAGCGCCTCGCCTGCGCGCGTCTTCTCGCCCAACCCACCGCCCTGACTTCGTCTCGCCCACCTCGCACCCTGACGTGACGCAATGCCGCCTCGAGCGCGAAGGCCCCTTGGCTTTCTTCTCGTCTTCAGGTCCAATCTTGCATACGGACGCTTCTGGGAGAGTCGCGGCGCGATCGGCGCGGTCCTGCGCCACTCGCGCCAGGTCGCCATGCTCGTCGGTTTAAAGTTGAGCATGGCCGCGCTCCAGGCGGAGGCGCGGTGCCCGTGGCCCCCGCACGGCGAGGCCGAATCGGGCGCAGACGGCGGAGGCGGCAGCTTGGGAGGGGCCAGCGCCGCATGCGCCGCCTGCGTGCGCACGGACTCGGCGGATGCGAGGTCGAGCGCGAGCGCGCAGGGCTGGGCGGACGGCAGCGTGCGCGGCGCGATGCCATTGCAGCCGCCGCCGCCGCCACCACCACCACCATCGCCGCCGCCGCCACCGCCGCGCTGCGGATGGGCGGACGCGCAGGCGCCAGCGGTGGGTGCGGCGGGCTCG
The DNA here is from genome assembly GCA_019448385.1 of Diacronema lutheri. Classification (NCBI taxonomy): domain Eukaryota; phylum Haptophyta; class Pavlovophyceae; order Pavlovales; family Pavlovaceae; genus Diacronema; species Diacronema lutheri. The sequence goes on from JAGTXO010000034.1 coordinate 205,466, forward strand.
CACACGCCGCCTTCGCTTGCCCAGCCGAGCACCGCGTCGTCGGGGCTGCTCGCAGTCGAGTCGGTACGCGCGCGCAGGTCGGCCCCTTCGCTCCCCCCCCCCCCACCCCCCCCCTTCCCTTTTTGGTTTTCGTGTTGCCCCTCCCCCCTTTCTCTCTTCCCGTATGTTTCTTTGCGTGGTCTGCCCTATTGTGCCGTCCCATCCCACATCTTCTCACCCCCCCCCCCCCTTTGCCCACCCTCCCCCCTTTCTCTCATCCCGTATGTTTCTTTGCGTTGTCTGCCCTATTGTGCCGTCCCATCCCACATCTTCTCCCCCCCCCCCCCCTTTGCCCACCCTCCCCCCTTTCTCTCATCCCGTATGTTTCTTTGCGTTGTCTGCCCTATTGTGCCGTCCCATCCCACATCTTCTCACCCCCCCCCCCCCCCCTTTGCCCACCCTCCCCCCTTTCTCTCATCCCGTATGTTTCTTTGCGTTGTCTGCCCTTTTGTGCCGTCCCATCCCACATCTTCTCACCCCCCCCCCCCCTTTGCCCACCCTCCCCCCTTTCTCTCATCCCGTATGTTTCTTTGCGTTGTCTGCCCTATTGTGCCGTCCCATCCCACATCTTCTCACCCCCCCCCCCCCCCCTTTGCCCACCCTCCCCCCTTTCTCTCATCCCGTATGTTTCTTTGCGTTGTCTGCCCTTTTGTGCCGTCCCGTTCATGCAAACGCGCGGGTGCGAGCGGCGTCTGCGCACCCGCGGGTGCGCCTCCAACGCGTGCGCTGACCGTAATGTACGCTTGCCGCAAACAATTGATTCCTCCGCCCCCCCCCCCCCCCACAGCTCTCTGAGAGGCAGCTGCGCGAACACTGCGAGATGGCGATTGAAATGCAGCGGCTGCTCGTCACCCTGTACTACGTGATTGTCCATTTGCTGCGCAATTTGCCGCCAAGCGCCGATGACGCCATCATGCAGCAGCTGACAGGTGACGAAATTGAGGAGCTCAAAACGGCAGTCTTTCGACCAATCATTGTGGTGTGCTTGCTGGGACTGAACTCGGCTGCCAACGCGGCCGATGGCATGCGCACGCTGCATCGCCGCACGTGCAACTGCTCCTAGCGCGTCCTCTGCCCACCCGCCCCGTTCCTCCGCGCCGCGCAGCCGCTCCTCCAACCCGCCGCGCCAAACTGCGCGGAGAGCATTCGCCCGTTCACCTTTGCCCGTTCACCTTCGCCCGTTCACCTTCGCCCGTTCACCTTTGCCCGTTCGCGCCCATTTGTCGCGCGCTTGCCCCGCTCTACGATGGCGCAGGTGCGCTGGTCGCTGCAGCACGTGCAGGCGATGGCGGACAGCGGCGTGCTCTGCTGGTGGGAGCACCAGCAGATCCTCTCGCACTTTGACCGACTGCTCGAAGCGGTGGTTGGCGCGCACAAGGTGGGTTACAACCCGACTGCGCTTGCTTGCCATTTCGCCCCGACCCGCCTTCCCGCGCCACCCTGTCCTGCCGCGCACGGCAGCGAGGCCTTGTCCCTTAGACAAGGTCTCTCGCTGGGGGCGCGGGGGGGAGGGTCGGCACCCCTTGTCTCGCACGGCAGCGAGGCCTTGTCTTCGAGACAAGGTCTCTCGCTGGGGGCGCGGGGGGCGGGTCGGCACCCCTTGTCTCGCACGGCAGCGAGGCCTTGTCCCTTAGACAAGGTCTCTCGCTGGGGGCGCGTGGGGAGGGTCGGCACCCCTTGTCTCGCACGGCAGCGAGGCCTTGTCTTCGACACAAGGTCTCTCGCTGGGGGCGCGGGGGGCGGGTCGGCACCCCTTGTCTCGCACGGCAGCGAGGCCTTGTCCCTTAGACAAGGTCTCTCGCTGGGGGGCGCGGGGGGAGGGTCGGCACCCCTTGTCTCGCACGGCAGCGAGGCCTTGTCCCTGAGACAAGGTCTCTCGCTGGGGGCGCGGGGGGAGGGTCGGCACCCCTTGTCTCGCACGGCAGCGAGGCCTTGTCCCTGAGACAAGGTCTCTCGCTGGGGGCGCGTGGGGAGGGTCGGCACCCCTTGTCTCGCACGGCAGCGAGGCCTTGTCTTCGACACAAGGTCTCTCGCTGGGGGCGCGGGGGGCGGGTCGGCACCCCTTGTCTCGCACGGCAGCGAGGCCTTGTCCCTTAGACAAGGTCTCTCGCTGGGGGGCGCGGGGGGAGGGTCGGCACCCCTTGTCTCGCACGGCAGCGAGGCCTTGTCCCTGAGACAAGGTCTCTCGCTGGGGGCGCGGGGGGAGGGTCGGCACCCCTTGTCTCGCACGGCAGCGAGGCCTTGTCCCTGAGACAAGGTCTCTCGCTGGGGGCGCGTGGGGAGGGTCGGCACCCCTTGTCTCGCACGGCAGCGAGGCCTTGTCCCTGAGACAAGGTCTCTCGCTGGGGGCGCGGGGGGAGGGTCGGCACCCCTTGTCTCGCACGGCAGCGAGGCCTTGTCCCTGAGACAAGGTCTCTCGCTGGGGGCGCGGGGGGAGGGTCGGCACCCCTTGTCTCGCACGGCAGCGAGGCCTTGTCCCTGAGACAAGGTCTCTCGCTGGGGGCGCGGGGGGGGGGTCGGCACCCCTTGTCTCGCACGGCAGCGAGGCCTTGTCCCTGAGACAAGGTCTCTCGCTGGGGGGCGCGGGGGGAGGGTCGGCACCCCTTGTCTCGCACGCGCGGCGCCCGCGCGGAGCCTCGAGAGCGCCAGCGGAATGAAGAAAGGGGGGGCGAAGGGGGGGCTGCATTGGATTGCAGCAGTTGCATCTGCCCTGGCGTAGCGTCACGCACGCCGCAAAAGTCACCGCTCCGCCTCCGCATGGCGCTCATGCCGCGCGCTGCGCACGCCGCGCGCTCTCTCCGAGCAGGTTGCGAGCACCCCAATCCCGTTCCCCTACACACAGCTGCTCTCGTGGCTTGTGAACGTGTTCATTGGCACGATGCCGCTCGCAGTCGCGGGCGCATATGCCGGCGGCGAATCGGCAGAGGTGTGTGCGCGCCTGTGAGCACCATCGCGCCTCCCGCGCGATCGCGCCTGCAGCGCAGTCGATCACGTACAACGGGTTTGCCCTGCCGCCACAGGCCACGCTTACCTTAATTCACCTCGAGGGGTGCACGCGCGCCGTACGCCGCGCCAGGCTTATGGCGCCTGCCCTTCCTGCCCTTCGCAGCCTCTGCCGAGCCACGCACCCACCGCGCACTCCGGCCGCTCCCGCCCCCGTCCACCCCCCTCCTTCTTCACCACACCTCCCCTGGCCCACGTTGCCGCAGTCTGCCCTGTCTCCCATCACGATCATCAGCGTCTGCTTCACGTCGATCATGATCGCGCTCGCGCTTCTCGGCATCAACGAGACGGCGGCCGAGCTCGAGGCGCCTTTCGGCTTTGATCCGAACGACATCCCACTCGGTGCGTGCGCGCGCCGCCATGCTGCCGGCCGTTTCGCTCCATCACTCGCCATCGCGCTGTGCCTTGCATGTGCGCTGTCCACGTGCACGGCCTGTGCGCTTTGGGCGGCCCTTATGGGAAAGGGAAGGGGGGGGGGGGGGGGGGGGGGGGGGGGGGGAAGGCAGGGGGCGGAGGGGAGGTGAAGGTGGGGGAGGGGGGATGGGGGGGGGGGGGGGGGCGGAGGGGAGGGGAAGGGGGGAAAAGGGGGGGGGGGGGGGGGGGGGGGGGGGTGGGGGGGGAAGGGGGAGAAGCAGCGAGTGCGCCTCTTTCCTGCGCCGCCATGAAACTGCGTTCCTCTCGCCGCGGCACGCGCCTAGGTCGCCTTGGCGAGGGCATGGAGGTGGACATCGCGGTGCTTTTGCGAGGCAGAGCATTTGCGAAGGCGCTCGTTACGAGTCGCACAAAGGGCGCTGCGGCTGTATTCGCTCCACGCGCAAAGACGTAGCGCGCAGTCGTACGCGTGCGTGTCCTTTTCCGTCGTCCCCCCCCCCCCCCCCCCCCCCCATGCTTATAAAGAAAAACAAAGCAAATGTCGTTTACAGACAAGCCAACTGTCGCCGACTACCCCTGGAGACAAAGGGCGTGGTCGTCGCACCCTCTCACACGCATCCTGTCAGTGCCTATCCAGCAGCACGACTGGCGAGCCTCCTTGCAGTCAGAGCAGCGGCCCGCCCTCAGTGACCGACCGGAGCGCAGCGGCCGCCGCCGCGGTGGCCATCGCAACGGCCGTCCACGCCGCGCGCGACGTCGTCTGCGCCGCGGCCGCGCGCGCGCCGTCATCGCCGCCTTCCTCGGCGTGCGAGACGGCGGTGCGCCCGGCCGCGCCCAGCGGCGCAGGCGCGTGTCGCTCTCTCAAGTCGCGCACACGTGCGGCCCAGTCGAGTACGTCCATCGCGGCGGCGTCGGCGACGTTACGCGCGCGCGCGAAACCGCCGTTGGCCGAGCGGCGGACGCCGTCGGCGGGGTACGGCGGAGCCGCGCGCGCGCCCGTGCGGCTGGCGCCCGCGCTCGCGCCGACGGCGCTGCGGAGCGGCGGCTCGGCGGCGGTGGCGGCGCGCTCGGCGGCGGCGGTGGCGGCGCGCACGGCGTCGGGTGCGGCCGCCTCGACGGCGTGCATCGCGCGCACGCGCTTGGCGCGCTCGCGCTCCGCGCCGTCAACGATTCGCTGGGCGTACGAGAAGAGGAAGGTGACGGTCCGATCGGGTGGGCGCGCCGCGGCGCAGCCGCAGCTTAAACCGGCGCGCGTGCCGCACCCACCGCAGCTGAAGCCGCCAAGGCCGCCGCCGCGCAGCAGCTCGCGGTTGTGCGCGCGGCGCAGACGTTCCGTGCGCGTTCGGCGCAGCCGCAACGGGCTGTGCGCGCTGGCCGCGCCGCCGCGCACGTTGGTGCCGCCCGCCGCGCCCGCCGCGCCCGCCGCGCCCGCCGCGCCCGCCGCGCCCACCGCGCCCGCCGCGCCCGCCGCGCCCGCCGCGCCCACCGCGCCCACCGCGCCCGCCGCGCCCGCCGCGCCCGCCGCGCCCGCCGCGCCCGCGCCCATCGGCGCGCCCGTGCGGCGCGCCGCGGCGCGCGGCGCGCCGTCGACGGCCCGGCGTGCTTCGTCGGCGTCGTCGGCGTCGTCGAGGCGCGCCCTCGTGGAGCCAACGCTACCCAACGGGGGCGTGGCGCACGCGTTGTCGCCGCCGCCGCCGCCGCGTCCCACGCGCGCCTCCAAGGCGGCCGACGCGGTCAACACGGCCAACGCGCGGTCGTTGCGCGATGCGGACGCTGGCGGCGGAAAGCCCGGGCGCGCCTCCGCCGCCTCGCCCGCGCGCACCCACGCGGCCGCCGCCGCCTCGGCCGCCTCGGCCGCGGCGGCCGCACCGCCGTCCCACGCCGCCGCAACGCCGCCGCGCGCCCCGCTGCCGCCACCACCACCGCCACCGTCACCGCCACGGCCGCCACGGCCGCCACCGCCGCCGCCGCTGCCGCCATCGCCATCGCCGCCGCCACCACCATAGCCGCCATCGCCATAGCCATCGCCGCCACCAAAGCCGCCGCCGCCACAGCCGCTGCCGCCATCGCCGCCGCCATAGCCGCTGCCGCCCCTCAGTTTGGCGCCGCCGCTGCGCGCGCCATCGCCGCCGCGCATCCGCGCGGTGCGCGGCAGTTGGATGTGCGCAAGGTTGTAACGTGCGTCATGCTCCCCGTCACGCGCGTCACGCTCCCCGTCACGCGCGTCACGCTCCCCGTCACGCGCGTCACGCTCCCCGTCACGCGCGTCACGCTCCCCGTCACGCGCGTCACGCTCCCCGTCACGCGCGTCGAGCGTCGAGTACGAATGCGCGCGCTCGCGCCCCGCACCGCCATCGCCACGTTCGACGTCGGCTGATGCGCGCAAGCCGTTACGCTCGCGCGCGCGCGCGCGCGCGCGCTCAGCCGCCACGGCCGCGGCGGCCGCGGCCGCGCCCGCGCGCGGGCCGGCGGCCTCGTCCCACGCCGCGCGCTGGCCGCAGCCGAACCGATCCCACGCGGCGAGCGGCGCGCGCACGCGCGGCGACGCGGGCGCGGACAACGTCGACGAAGCCGCGCGCGCGGGCTGCGCCGCCGAGCCGCCAGCGGCGCACGCGGAGGATGGGCGCGACCTCGCCGTGCGTGACACCGGCGGCGTGGGCGACCGCGTCGCGCTACGTGCGCGCGGCGAGGTCGCGGCAGGTGTCGTGGGCGCACTGCTTGCAGGCGAGCGTGCGCCGAGCGCCCGCTCGCCGGCGATACCGCGTCGCCCCGCGTCCGCAGAAGAGCTGCGCGCAGACCGCACCACGCCGCGCGCGTCCGCGTGAACCGCGTCGCTGCCGGCCAGCGACGGGCGATGGGCGCCAGGCGGTGGTGGTGGCGAGCGGGGCCTCGGCGACGTACCCGTTGGTATCGACGCGCGGCGCAGCGCACCATCCGCCGTCGCTGCGATGGCGGCCGCCGTGCGCTCGCCGCCGCCGCTTCCGCGCCGCCACTCCCGCGCAGCCGTCTCCGCGTCAAGCGCGTGCCGCCGCCACGCTGCATCGGCAGCGGCAGCGGCTGCGGCAGCATTTGTTTCGTCAGCGGAAGCCTCGCTCCCAAATAGGGAGGGCGGGCGCAGATCCAAGGCGTCGGCGTCGGCGGCACCGTCAATTGCAGCCGACGGCGCACGCGCCGCCGCGTTTAAAACGGCACCGCGGTGCTCGCGATGCCCGCCGAGCACACGTCGCTCGCCCGCGCCGCCGCCATCGTGCGCCGCGCGCGAGCCCACCGTGCCCGTGGCGGTCGTCGTCGCGGCCGTGACGGCCGTCAACTTCCGATCGGTGCACGCGCGCCCCGTCGCGTCCACGTCCGAGCCCGCGCGCCTCACCCGAGCGGCGGCGTTTCGCATAAAGCTTCCGCGCGCCTCACCGACCGCCGAGCCGCCGTCGCCGCCGTCGCCGCCGTCGCCGCCGTCGGGGACCACGGACGGTGGGAAACACGCCAAGGAGGGCGCCTGGTGCACGTGCACGATGGCGGGCGACGAGATGTGCACCGAGCCACAGCAGCCCGCGCCCGCGCCCGCACCTGCGCCCGCGCCCACGCCCGCGCCCGCGCCCGCGCCCGCGCCCGCGCCCGCGCCCGCGCCCGCGCCCGCACCTATGGCGGCACGCGCCCGCAACGCACCGCGTGCGCGCCGCTCAGCTTCGAGGAGACCCTCGAGCGCGTCGACGCGCGAGCTCAGCCGCGAGAACGCCTGGCTCTCACGCCGCGCGCCGTGCCAGGCCAAGCCGCCATCGTTGGCCGACCCTCGAGGCAATTGATTGGCTAGCCCAGGGCGCGTACAAACACCAGAAGCGTCCCATTCCTGCCCGCTCGCGGCGCGCTCGGCGGTGCGAACGGCATGCCCCTCGGCCACGGACTGCGCAGCCTCCAAGCTGCTGCCCGCGCCCGCGCCTCTCGCCTCCATGCTGCCGAGCGCGCCGCGCACGACGCGGCGGAGGGCGGCAACGGCCTCGGCGACCTCGGGCGCGACAGCGCCTCCGCGGCCGCCGGCATCCCCGCCGCCGCAGCCGCCGCTGCGAGCCGAGTGTGCGCGCTCGAGCGTGCGCGCGCTGGTACCGCGCTCCGCGCCGCCGCTGTCGCTGCCTGCGCCGCCGTCCGCGCCGGCGCGGCCGCCGCGGTCGGACGCAACTGGCGGGGGCGGCCAAACGGGCGGCGAAAGCGGGCGCAGGCTGCGCACGTGCATGCTCGTTTGCTCAGGTCCAGGGCACGTGCCGCCGCGCGGCAAAGGCAGCGGTTGCGCGCCTGCGGCCGCCCGCGTCGCGCCCGTCGGCGCTGCACCATTGCCCGCCTCGCGTTGCGCCGCCAGCGCTGCGCGCGCGACCGCGTGCGACGCGCTGCTGGCATTCCCGCGCTCGCGCGAGCCGTGCTGGGCGGCGCCTGCGGCGACGGCAGCGGTGCCGGCGGCGGTGGATGCGCTATGCGCAGCAGACGAGGATCGCACGTAAGCGTCGCGGCCACCCGCGCCGCTTGCGCCGGCGGCGACCGCGGCACACCCGGCCATCCGGCACGCGATCGCGCTCGAGCACGGCGACGAGCCGCGCAGCGATTCCGACGGCGGGACGTTCTTGAGCTCGTCGAGGTGTCCGCCGAGCTGGGCGCGCGCGGGCGCGGCGCGTATGTGTGCGCGGGTTCGCATAGCATCGTCGTCGGACGGGATCCACGTGCGCGCCTCGCCCGACATCTCGCTTCAGGAGGAAGACACTGCCGTTTCACTTTCGGTTGGCCGTTTTCGCAGGGAACGGCGGAACGCCACTCGTCTGCTGCGCAACAGTCACGATCGCCTGGTCTTGGTGTGGTGGCGGGCCGCGACAGCGCAGTTCGATTGGTTCGACTCCGCAACAGTCACGATTCGCAAGGCACACAAGCACACCGCACACGACGTCGACACGCTTTGTCGTCATTTCTGGCTGCGCATCATGTCAAAGATGACAGCGTCGTCGAGCGTGACGATCGTCCCGTCGGGCTTGAAGGTGCACACGTGCGCCAACTCGCTGTCCAGAAGCTTCAGCTCGCGCATCAGCAGGCCGCCGCAGGGCCTCCTGATGATGTGCTCCGCGTAGAATTGCTTGGCGCGCTGGAGTGCGACCGAAAACGTGCCCTAGAACGCGATTGGTACGCTTGCGCACGCAGCTTGTACTGTTCATTGATCGCATACCTTAAAGACTCGAGGGCATCGTTCTCGCTGGCCATCTCCGCGGCGATCTCCGCGTCGTAGCTGGCAATCTCCGCGTCCTTGCGGGCGATCTCCGCGTCCTTGCCGGCAATCTCCGCGTCCTTGCGGGCGATCTCCGCGTCCTTGCCGGCAATCTCCGCGTCCTTGCGGGCGATCTCTGCGTCCTTGGCGGCGAGCAGCTCAGCACGAGTCTTGACGATTTCGGCGAGCTCATTCGTTTGATCCGCAAGCCGCTTGTTCTCGTCCCGAAGCCATGTGTGCTCTTGCATCGCAGCGTAAAGGAGCCTCGCCTGAAGCGGGTCCCGAGGGCGGTCCGGGTCGTACTTTAGCGACGAAACGTGCATGTCGAAGAAGCTCTGCAGCGGCGGCTGGTCGGCCAGCATGCGGATGAACGATGTGCACATCGGGCCCCTGCGTGGCTTGATGATCATCATGAAGGCCATGGCGGACAGCATGTTTCGTCAGTGAAGTTGGAGAGCGATGGCTGCCGCGACGGTTCATGCCTCCACTTGCGCGTTGGCGCCCGCCCGACCCACGTTTCTCCGACGCGCTCGTACGCGAGCGCTCGCTTGAGGTTGACGTGCGCGCGCTCTGCCGCGCGCCTCGTCGTGGAGCACGCCGCAGCTTGTGGCATGCGGCTCGAGATGTCGACGCTGTACGCCTCGCACGCCGCTTTTGTCCGTGGTGTGCGCGCGCGGCGGCACGCTCAAGTACAGCAACGGCGCGCTGCTCGTCGGCGCGCTCGCCGCACCCACGCACGCGCCGTGCATGGCGCAGCCCGATGCGCTGCGCGCGCACGGCGAGGTGGCGAGATGGTGGGCGCTCCCGATATTGGCATCTTTTGCGCGCGGACTCGCACCGACGTCTGCGGACGAGACGCCTGGCGTGGTCGCACGCAGCGTCAACATGGGCGACGCGTTCCCGCTGCGCCGATCCGCCCGCGTCACCCTGGCCGCGCATGCTGCGCGCGCCCAGTGAGTGGCCGCCCGGTGCCGGGCCGGCTCGGTCGATAAATTCCGATTTCAAAATGTGAGGACCTCGGATCCGTCCGCCATCGTGTCAAGTAGTCCACGACTAGTCTTGGCGAGGCGGACGCTCACCCGTCGCGCTCTCGATGCCCGAGCGTCTGGAGCAGCTGCCAAGCGACCTGTGCCACCTCATCTTCGCCGCCCTGCTCGACGCTCGCAGCATCTGCCGAGCCGCACGGGTGCGCCGCGCGCACGTCGCGCCGCACTCCGCGTCAGCCATCCCCGGGCTCGAGCGCGACGCGCGAGCGCGGACCCTCAGGAGGGAGCGGGGCCGGCTGCCGACGCAATGCTCGTTGTGCTTGCCACGCGTCCTGTCCGCGAGCGCGCTCACCTTTGCTTCTTGCGCCATCGAGCAGGTGGAGGCGCACGCGTACGGCGTGACACTGGCGTGACATTCCACCTCGCGGCGCCCGGCGCTGCACCACGCGCCAGGTATGCCGCGCGTGGCGCGTGCTCATCGAGGCGGCTGGGCCCGCGCTGTGGCGCCGCCAGATCGCCCACGATTTCCCGCTTTTCGCCGAGGCGATCGAAGCCGCGCACAACACGGACGCGCGCGACGACGCGGCGGACGACGACACGCCGCTATACGCCGGCCCGTCCGCGCCCACTTCTCCGTGGACGGCCGCCGCGTGGCACCAGATCGTGAGCGGCAGTGCGTCGATCAAGGCGCAGGTGCTGAATCAGAGACTGCGCGTGGTGAGTTTGCCCTTGCGCCGCCCGGACTCGTGCTGCACGCCGGATTCCTACCCTCGGCGGCTTTGCGCTCCTCCACCCAGCGCTGCGCGCACCCACCCATGCCCCCCAATCTCCCCCCCCCCCCCCCCCCTTCCCCTTTCTTTCCTCCGTGCGCCCGCCCGCCCTCTGCAGGGGCTCTTCGGCTGCGCGCACTGGTGCACGGCCACGTATTGCGCCGGACTCGCCGGACTCGCGCTCCCGCCCGCGCAGCTGCGCGCGCAGCGCACGCCGCTGCGGCTGCGCGAGCTTGACGCGTGGCCGTCCAAGCAGGACTTGGGAATCGTTCCCGCCGCGCGCGTCCGCGTCGCGACGGGCTCTTCCGATTTCCAGCCACTGTCCGCCGCCGAGCTGCGCGCGCTGCGGCCGGGGCAGGTCGTCGAGCTGCAGTGGAAGCGCACGCTCTCGTCGCCGCGTTTTAATTGGTGGTTTGCCCTTGTGCACGAGGTCTGCCCGGGCGGCGAGTCGGCGGGCGCGCGCGCCGAAGGCGACGGCAGCGTCGGTGCAGTCGAGCGCGACGCCAGTGTGGGCACACGCGGCCGCACACTGGCTGTCGACAGGGCACGTCACAGTCACGGCTGCGGGGCAACCGGTGAAGCACGAGATGGCGCCGCCAGCGCCGCCGGCGCTCCCTGCGCGCGCTGTACGGGCGGCAGCAGCGGCCAAGCAGAAACGGGCGGCAGACCGACCGACGCCGGGCCGTGCGGGCTCCTGCGGCCACGCGTGCCGAGCGTGCCGAGCGGCCGGACCGGCCGGACCGGCGAGGTGCTGCCGCTGCCGCCCGCGCACGCGGCGGGCGACGGTGCGCGCGCGTTGGGTGCAAGCGGCGACGGTGGCGTCGCGTGCGGCGTGGACGGGACGTGCAAAAGCGGCGGCGCGGAGGACCCGGACCCGGACTCGATCCGGACAGCGGCTCGCCGTGCGGCAGCGGAGGACGCGGACTCCATCGTGCTCTGCTTCCCGCAGTACAGCAGCACGCCGCATGGCAGCGGGTTGGCGCTCACGGGCCTCGAGCGTGTGTACCGCACGCGCACGACCACGATGCATGGCGGCGTCGCCGGAGGGCTGCGGACCGTGACTGACGCGCAGCGGTCACAGTGGCTCGAGTGCCTTGCGGGCAGCTCGCACGACTTTGCGTACGTGCCCGTCCACCCGGCGGCGCCGCCGTCACCGACGGCGACGGCGGTCGCGAGCGCGGCTGGCGGGGCGGACGGCGAGGCGCGCGCGGCGTCTGCGGAGGCTTGCGCCGCTGCTGCCGCCACAACGGGAAGCGACGCGTTGCGCGGCGCCGCTTGGTGTGTGAGCGGTTGCGGCGCGGTCGTGCACGCGGCGGGCAGCTCCGCCGACGCGGAGCGGCAGCGCGGGCCCGTCTCGCGGCTCGAGCTCGACACATCGAGCGAACTCGACGCGATTCGCGCCGCATTTCAAAAGGGCTACCCGCGGCACGGCGCGCAAGCCGAGCGCGTGCGCGCGGCGGCGTGCGGCGCGCGCGAGGGCTCGGACGCGCTGAGCATGCGGAGCGTGCGGATGCTGGGCATGCTCAACCTGCGTTGACGACTTGACGTGCAGGAGACAGTGCAAATCCTGACTGTGTCACGCGCGGATTGCGGACCCGGGACTGTGGCGCATCGGCTTCATCGGCCGATCGACACATCGATGTTGCCGACCGGCGGTTGTCCGGGCTCGGCCTCGCGATTCGGCGAGGCTTCCCTCCTTGACAGCGAGGCGCTCGGCCTGTCGCCGCTGGCGGTTGGTGATCGTGGCGGTTCTCGCTTGCCGGGCTCGGGCGGCGATAAGCCGTCCCACGCCTTGGCGACCATGCGCTTCGCGGGGTTTGGGCCCGTAGTGCCATCGAGTGCGGCGATTGCCGCGCGCGCCGCATCGCCGTCGCGGACCAGGACGGCCGCGGCGCCTTTGGACCAACCGTTGCGCTTGCGCAGGATGAGGGCGCTCGTAACCTCGATGCCGTGCTCAGCCATAAGCCACGCAACCAGCTCGTCCTCCTCCATCCCAAACGGCAGGCCGCCGACGAAGAGCCTCGCGCGCGCCTCCATCACGATGTCTCCGCCATTGTGCCGTCCATTATTATTTGCCGACGATCTTCGGGCCTCGGCGTGCGCGTGCGCGTCGGCCGGTGGTGTGGTTGACGGCGGCCACCGGTGCGGCGGCGCGCGGGCGGCGGCGCGCGGTGGCTAGGCGCGTGTGGGCCTTTGGGCCTGCTCCGCCTGGCGCCTCGCTGCGCACTTCCTGACCCCATCTGTCGGAAGCGTCGTTAGTATGTATTATTTGTGGCGACATTGGTGGCTACTCGATTCCCCCGCAGCTGGTGCTGACCCCGCTGTCCTGACCCTCTCGTAAGCGCCGTTAGTATTATTTGTGGCGGAGGGTCGGGTCCTGCTCCCTGCAAGCCAACAAGCGGCCTTGCTTGACGCCCGCATTCCGGGGTCGGAGCCTCCCCCCCCCACTGCGACTCAGGCGCGGAGGGGGCATAGCACCGCCGGCGAATCGGGCCTTGGCCCTGTGTGTGCTCGGCTTATGACCAGCAGCGGCATCTTTTGACGCCGCCGAGGTTGCACGACTCGCCGTAGTCGGAGAGCATATCCGTCGCGAGGAAGCACGCCGGCGAATTGTCACAATCGCCCTCTGCGGGCGCACGCGCGCGGGGGGGGGGGGGGGGGGGGGATGATCGGAAATGGACACGGCATGCTCGCACTCGGCCTGTAGCGATCGCGGGTGCGCGAGGAGCGGCACGCACTACGCGCGGCGAGACGCGACGCTGCGCGGCGCGGCGCGGCGCAGCGCGGCGTACCGCAAAAGGGCGGACTGCCGTCAATGTCGCCCCGAGCGTAGCCGGCGGAGAGGCACCAGTCGTTGCACGACGGGTGGTCGGGCATGCGCGGCGTGGGCTCGGCGGCGGCCAAATAGCGCGCGCAGCAGCACACCTTGTTGTTGCCCACGCAAGCGCTGCCAAAGTCGCTGAAGAATTCGGTCGCAGTCGAGCACTCGCCACTGCAATCCGGTCTGCAGTTGCCGGTGCAGCCTGGCGCGGTGTCGCCCATGATTAAGCCGTAGCCAAAGCCGCCCTCGGCGCAAAAGTCGGCGCAGCGCGTCGAGCCCATCGGCGCGGGTGGCGGTGCTGGCGCTCTGGACACGCTCGCGCGCGCGCAGCAGCACACCTCGCCGTTGACGGGCGGGTTGACGCTCGGCTCACCATCGCCTTGCTCAGGCGGGTCGGCCGTGAAGCACTTGCGCCCGAAGCCGCAGTCGTCACAGCTCGCACCGTGTGAGCCGATGACGTAGCCGTTGCCCCAATTCTCGTTCGAGAGGAGCGCGACAGCTCGGCACTGGTCATCGCATGGGGCGAGCAACGTCTGCGTGGTGGCCGCCGGCGTGGTGGCAGCTGGCGCGGTGGCCGCGCTGGGCTGGTCGGGCGCGGCGCCTCGTAGCGCGACGAGCGCGCAGACGGTGACGACAACGAGAGCGACCGAGCACGCCGCCGCGACGCGAGCGCGAGAGAACATCGCGGTTGATGCTGGCGACGAACGGAGACGCTGGCTCCCCCCTGCCCGCGTTCAAATTAATATCCCTCCGGCAGACTCCCTTTTCCTACGTTTTGAATGGTGGGGACTAGCGAGCGTGCGAACAAACTTGAACAGCTTGAAAAAAGTGGTACTCAATTGGGACTCAATTTGCCAACGTTCTCCGTCGGCCGAAGGCCGAAGCCAGTGCAACGTTTGGCGTGTCCACCTCACAACGGCGCGTGCACTTGAATGTGTCGGAAAAGAGCATGTCCGTCAAGCCACGCCCGGGCGCTTATCGGCAGTGACTTGACTTCCCTCCTCTTCCTCCCACCGTCAAGACCGCGAGCGCGAGCGGGCAGATCCGCTGTGAGTGGCGACTCCATCGCCGAGCCGGGCGCGCGCGGCGTGCGCGTGCGCCGAGCCGCCAACCCGCCCCCGATGCATCGTCCGCGTGTGCGTGGGCGCCGCGCCACGCGCCTGTGCCGCGCTGCATGCCCGCAGCCTCTCACATGGTGACGTCAGGTGCGACTGCTGAGACGGCTCGCGCGGCCGGAAGCGCGGTGATCAGCGCACAGCGGTGCGCGAGGACGTGCGCGCAGGCTATGACGCGCTCGCGCGGCGCGGCCGAAGGGCGGTGGAGGTGCGAAAGGTAGCATTTTCAAATTGTCGTCACTTGCACTTGACGGGGTCGTTCGCCATGCATCGTGGGCACGCTGTTTTACGCGTACAAGACGAGTAGACCGCGTTCGCCTCGGCTTCGGCGTCGGCGCTGGTGTACGCCGACGTCGAGGCTCAACCTCGTCATCGCAACGGTAAAGCACCTGCGCGCTTCGCGCCGCGTATCGCGCGCCGCGGCGACCAGTCGCGCGCACCAGTCGCGCGCCTTGGGCACGGCGCGCGGGTTGACTGGAGATGCGCCGGAGGCGGCGAAGCCACACCGCGACGGCCGAGCGCATCCTCGCCCGCGGCGACGCCGAGCCGCGCGGCGAGCGCAGGCGACAGGCAATCGACCGTCTCGCCAAGTGTGCGCGTCGAATCTCAGCGTGTCCTGACCTTGGCGAGCTTCGCCGGGCCAAATCCGTTCACCGTGCAAAGACGCGTGTGGACAGCCGTCACGTCCTCGAGGGCACACACGTTGAGTCACTGACACAGTGTGCGCGTCTCCGGTCACACCTCTTCGATGTCGTCATCGACCTCGAGCGGCTGCGGCTGGCCCTGCGCCGGACCGGTACGCGACGGTCCGCACGATTCGGCCATCGCGCACGGCGGCGCAGAGGCGGTGTAGCCACCGCACGCGGAGCCAAAGGCGGCGGGCTGCGGCTGGTGCGCACGCCCGTCGGGCGGCCGGCCGGCTGCGAGCGCGCAGCTCGGCCACGCCGAGCACTGCTGCGCGCTTTCCGCGCTGCCCCAGAGTGGGTCGGTCAGGATGGCAGCTGCAGGGCAACGAGCGCGGCAAAAGCCACCCGGACCGTCAGGACCGCCGCCGCTGCCGGCGGGCGGTGCGTGCGGCGGCGGAGGCGGCAGGCATGGCTGCGCGAAGCCTACGTTCGCGGTCGCAGCCACATTGTGTGGCTGTGGCGGCGACTGCGGCCACGTGGGCGCCGCTCTGCCCCATTGCTGCTGCTGCTGCTGCTGCTGCTGCTGCTGCTGCTGCTGCTGCCATTGCATCCACTGCTGCTGCGGCTGCTGCGGCGGCGGCGGCTGCAACGGTTGCCGCAGGTGCGGCTGCAGTGGCTGCGGCTGCCATTGCTGCTGCTGCAGCCGCTGCATGCGCTCGCGCTCGTGCGCGGCCACGAGCGCATCGACCAGGCTGAGCTCCGTGACAAGCGCGCGGCTGCGCGCTGCGTAACTGCCGTGGTGCAACGGTGACAGGGGGGAAGGGGGGGGGGGGGGTGGGGAGGGGGAGGAAAGGGTGGGGTGGGGGGGGTGGGGGGGGGGGGGGGGGGGGATGAGAGGGAGAGCGCAACGAGGACAGAGCGGGAAAGGAAGCCAAGGGGAGGAAAGGGTGGGGGGGGGGGGGGGGGGGATGAGAGGGAGAGCGCAACGAGGACAGAGCGGGAAAGGAAGCCAAGGGGAGGAAAGGGTGGGGGGGGGGGGGGGGGGGGATGAGAGGGAGAGCGCAACGAGGACAGAGCGGGAAAGGAAGCCAAGGGGAGGAAAGGGTGGGGGGGGGGGGGGGGGGGGGATGAGAGGGAGAGCGCAACGAGGACAGAGCGGGAATGGAAGCCAAGGGAGGGTCCCGCGGTGCAGTGCCACGCCAGCGATCGGCATGCTGCGCTCACCTTGCGAGGCCGAGTGCATGCGCGCGCGCGCGCGCGGCGTTGAGCGCGAGCCGTGCGCGCCGGTCGACGTCCCACATCTCGGGCTTGCGTACGCCCTGCATGCACGGCACAGCGGCGGCGCAGTGCGGCGCATGCCTGTCAGCGCGTCGCGGAGGGCATATGCGCGTCGAGCTGGGGCTGGCGGGGGCATGCGGGGCATGGGGCGCGGTAGGCCGCAGAGCGCGGGTCGAGCCGCGCGGCACGCAGCGCCCGCCAAAAACCAAAAGGCGTGGCGTTTTCAAACGGGAGTGCAAAGAAAAAAAAGGGCGCCAAATCAGCCGCGTCGTGCGACGGTGCGCCGCACCTGCCACTTTGCCGGCGCAGGCGTCGTGTTGCACGCAAGGAGCGTGCGAACCGCGAGCGACGTGGCGAGGGGCTCGAGCGCCTCGCCCATCGCCGGCCGACCGCGGCACGCGCTGAGCGCGTCCGCCGCCGAGAGCGCGTCCGCCGCGACGGCGACGTCGTCACACAGAGAGAAGTGTCTCGGAAAGTTCTCGTGCAAGAAGGCGCGTAGTGACTCGCCGGACAGCGAGGAAAGTTCCAAGACCTCCTCGGCGGGTGGGGGCACGCGCGCGCGCGCGCGCGCGGCGGAGCCGCCGGCGGCGCGCCGCGCGGGGGGCGCGCGGCGCGCACGGCCGCTGGCAGGTGCGACGGCAGGCGTGGCGGTGGCGGTGGCGGTGGCGGTGGCGGTGGCGGTGGCGGTGGCGGTGGTGGCGGCGGCTGCATCAAAGCCGGCGGCGGAGCCGGCCGGGAGCCCTGCGGAGGAGGCGGTTGTCCCAGACGGCCCAAGCTTTCGGTGCAAGATTTTACCCAGCGTGCGGAATAGACCGACGAAAACGTCGCGCGCGCCAGCGGCGGGCGCCGCGCCACCGTCGCCGCCACCGACGCCGCCGCCGTCGCCTCCGCCGTCGCCTCCGCCATCGCCATCGCCGCCGCCGAGGGTGGCGGCGGCGGTAGCCGCGTCCGCGGTGGCGAACAGGGCAGCGGCAGCCGCAACCTCGTCGACGTCGTTGTCGCCGCCGCAGCAGCTTGCGCCCGTGCCGCGCGCGCTGCGCGCGGCGCGGCCACTCCGGCCGGCGAGCGCAGCCGTGCCCCGCTTCGCCGCGCGGCCTGCGCTCTGCTCGACCGCCTTCCCGCAGCACGCGCCCGCGCCCACGCCCGCGCCCGCGCGCGTGCCCGCGCCCGCCCCCGCGCGCGCGCCCGCGCCCGCGGCCGGCACGAGGCAGGCGATCTGCAACGCGCCGACGGCGGTGCGCACGTCGCCGCCGCTCACGCTGACGAGCGCGTCGAGCGCCGCGTCCGCCACCGCCGCGTCGGCGAGGTGCGCGACCCGGCGCAGCCCCTTTTTTAAAAGGGTCGGCGCAATTTCGTTGAAGCTCGCGTGCGCGACGAGCGAACGCGCGCGCGCGTCGGCAGGCGGCGCGGCGGCGGCGGCAGCGGTGGCGCAGCCGTCGTGCGCGCCTTTCCAACGTGCATCCGTGCCGCCGCCACCGCCACCACCGCCGCCACCGCCGCCGCCACCGCCGCCGCCACCGCCGCCCATGACGCCAAAGCACGCAGGCCCGAGCAGCCATGCTGATTCGCCCACCCCCGTATCCTCAGCGCATTCGAGCACGATCGGCACGCGCGCGGCGAGCGCGGCGCGGACGAGCGCCGCGCCGAGCGCCGCGGCGCCCTCCGAGCCCGGCTTGACCGCGCCACCTCCACCACTGCTGCTTCCGCCACCACCGCCGCCACCGCCACCACGTGCCTCCCCGCCGCCACCGCCGCCACGTGCCTCCCCGCCGCCAAATGCGCCGCCGTCGCGCGGCGGCGGAGGCGGCGGAAGCTCCTCGATCAGGATGAGCTTCGGACGGAAAAGCGGCGGTCCGGACGCGCCGTCCGCTCCCGGACCGCCCGCGCCCGCGCGCGAGCCCTCCACCGCGGCGGGGCGCGCGCGCGCGAGTGGGAGCGCGACGGTGCGGGACGCCGCGCGGACGAACGCCTCAAACTCGGCGAGGCGCGAGTCGGCGTGGCCGTCGGCGTCGGCGCGCGCGAGCGAACGCGGCGGCGACCACGTCGCGACCTCAAACCCCGCCTCGTCCGCGAGCACGCGCAGCGCGGTCGTCTTGGCGCAGCCCGTGGGGCCTGAGAGAACGAGCACACGCTTGGCGGGTGCGAGGCCGAGTTCGAGCTGGGCCTTGGCTGCGGCGAGCCAGGCGGCGAGCTCGTCCAGCTTCTTCGGGTGCACGCACAGCTCCGCGCGCGTGCGCGGCCGAAAGCGGTCGAGCCATAGCTCGGAGGCGCGCGGCGCGGGCGTCGCGTGCGCGCTGCCCGCCGCGCACACATGCTCGGCCATCGGCCGCGCGGCGCGCACGTCGGCATCGTGCGGCGGGGCGACGGGCGCGTTGCCGCGCGGCGCGCGTGCCGGCCCGCTCGGCGCGCTCGTGAAGCTGAGCGCCGCCGCCTTGCGCTTCATCCCACCCCCGCCCACCCAAGTCCTCCCCCGTCGTGATTTTCGCGCCCGAGGCGTGGGCCGGGCGATGGCGGTCGCGGGGTTCGAGTGCGGCGCGGTGTTCGTGCCGCTCGGCGCTGGCTGGGTGGCGGACGAGGACGCGCGCGAGTGCGCGGGGTGCGCCGCGCCCTTCACGCTCGTCCGTCGGCGGCACCAGTGCGCGCGACGCGCCGCGCGCGCGCTCGCGCGCTGTTGCCATGCGCCGGCCGCTCGCGGCGCGCGGTCGCGGTCGCTCACCGCGCACCGCGCCGCGGCGGCCGCGCCGCGCGCGCGCCGCACCGTCGAGCGCAGCTGCCGCCGGTGCGGCCGTGTCTTCTGTGCGCCGTGCAGCGCCGGCCGTGCCTACCTCTCGCCGCGCCACAACGCGCTGCACCGGCAGCGCGTGTGCTCGCCGTGCGCCGCCGCGCTCGCGCCGCACGCCGCCGAGCGCGAGCGCGCGCTCGCGACGGCGCGCGAGCTGCTCGATGGCGCGGCGCTTCCGGGCCTCGACGTTGCGCGTCTGCGCCCGCTCTTCACCATCGGCTCGCGTAACATCCGCGCTGACCAGCTTTCGAAAAGCTTCTTCCTCGCGCCGTGCTGCGCGGCCGCGCCCGCCGCGCGGCCGTCGGCCCAGCCGCATGCGGCGCGGCCTGAGGCGGGGCCGACGCCTCCATCGCAACCGGCCGCGCTCACCGCCATCAGTGCGCGGGCGCGCGCCGCGCTCGGCGCGCTCGGCGGCGCGGCGGCGGCGCGCGGCGTGGACGCCATTTCCGCGAGCCGCGCAGCGATTGGCCCAGCGATGGCGGCCGCTGCGGGCGGCGCGGTGCGATGGGGCGAGGCGTCGGCCTCGGGCGAGCAGCTGCTCGTGTGCGTCGTCCACCGGCCGTCGCCGTCGCCGCCCGTCGCCGCAGCAGCCGGCGCGGCCGCCGGCGCCGCCGCGGGCGTAGCCGTCGGCGACGGGGTGCGCAACGACCGCCACGCGACGTGTGCGCGCGCCGTCGACGCTGTCGACGCCGTCGACGCCGCCGCGCAGCGCGCGCGCGAGACGTGCGAGCTGATTGGGGCGCTCTCACGGCTCCACCCGTGCATCGACGCGCCCCTCTTCCTGGCGGTGGCGATGCGCGGCGACGGCGGGCGGCTGCGCGCGCTCGCGCGCGCGCCCGCGCGCGCGAGCGCGGGCGCGCGCGCGGGCGCAGGTGCGGGCGCGGGTGCGCTGGGTGTGCTGCGCGACGGCGCGATGAGCGGCGGTGCGGGGGCGGCGGTGGAGGCGGTGGTGGCGGTGGAGGCGGTGGTGGCGGTGGAGGCGGTGGTGGCGGTGGGCGTCGCGGCGGACGCGGAGGCGCGCGCGCTCGCGCCGGCGGCGGACTCGCCGGCGGCGGACGCGCCGGCGGCGGACGCGCCGGCGGCGGCGGCGGCGGCGGCGGCGGCGGCGGCGGCGGCGTATGTCCGCGGCACGCGCGCGCGAGCCGGCGCGGACCCGAGCGCGCGCGATGCGCCAGCCGGTCCGGCCGGCGTGCGCCCGGATCGCGGCGCACGCGGAGCGGCTGGTGCGAGCGCGTCGCGAGGGTCCGGCGACTCCGGCGGGTGCGGAGCGGCTGGCGCAACGGTTGACCCTCGCGACGCGCTTGTCGTCGTGTCGGCGCGCGCTCTGTCGGTGCGCGGCTCGTTGCGCGATCTGCTGCGCGGGGCGGGCGCGGAGCCGATGGCGCCGTTTTGTGAAAAGTACGCCGGCCAGGAGGTGCGGCTGCTCCCCTTTAAGGGCGCGGAGCCGCTGGCGCAGGCGCAGGGGCCGCAGCTCGAGCAGGAGGCGCGGCTGGCTCACGCATCGCTGCTCAGCACGCAGCCGAGATTGGTGAGGCCTGTGCCCCACACCAATCTCGGCTGTGGGGCGCAGGGGCCGCAGCTCGAGCAGACGAATCGCTGTGCCACGCATCTGCGCCCACTGCCCGCCGCCACTCCGCCGGCCGACCTGCCGGCCAACGGCGCATCGGACAGCGCCGACCTCACCAGCGGCGCTGGCACGAACACCGTCCCGCCCCACGGTTCCACCGGACCCGCCGGACCCGCCGGACCCGCCGGACCCGCCGGACCCGCCGGACCGCCGGCGGATGCACGCGCGGCCGGCGCGGCGAACGCAGCCGGCGCCACCGGCGCCACCGGACCAGGCGGTGAGACGGATCCCTCGTCGCCGACGAGGCCCGCGCGCGCCCTCCCGCCCGCGCTGATCGCGTCGTTCGGTTCACAACTCCTTTCGGCGCTTACACTCTTGCGCGCGTCCGGACTGTCCTGCGACCACGTGCACGCGGGCAACCTTGTCGTGCGCGCGCGACCGCCGCACGCGACGCTCGCGCCGTTGCCACGCGGCGACACGGCGCTCCGCGCGGCGGCATACCCCGCGGCCACAGGAGAGCCGAGCGCCGTGGCCGGCGGGCTCGGCGACGGGCCTGCGGTGCTCGCGCTCGCGCTCGGCGCCGCGCGCGCGCGCGCCGCGACGCGCGACACGCGCGCGTCCGAGCTGCGCGTATGCGTGTCGGAACTCGAATCGGAAGCGCTCGGACTCGCGCCCTATTCCGACATGCTCGCGCGGCCGCTCGCGCCTCCTCACGCCCCGCTCCCCCCGCCTGCCGCGCGGCCGAGCTGCGACGCGCTCGCGGCCGCGGCCGCGGCGCTGCTCGGCGCCCGCCAGGCCGCGCGAGCGGATGCGCGCGGCGAGGCGCGCGCCGGCGCGCAGGCGGAGGCGGCGAGCGCGGCGGGCGCAGCGGGCGCGCTTGACGGGCCGGGCGGGCCGGGCGGGGCGAGCGCCGCCATCGCTGCGTGCGGTGCGTGCGGTGGCGCGCGCACGCTGCCTCGTGGCACGGGCGATGCGCATGGCGTCGGCGAAATGACGAAACATGGCGCCGCGCCAACGATGGCGGAAGCGGCGGAGTGCGGCACCGCGGCATCCAACGATGGCGGCGGCGGCTGGGCCTGCGCTGCGGACGCGAGCGGCGGCCTTGCCGACGGCGCGTGCAGCGGCGGGCGCAGCCGCGCACAGCGCGCGCGCGCTCGCGCCGACGGCGCGGCGGCCGCCGCCGACGCCGCCGACGGCGCCGCCGCGTCCGCGCGCGCGGACGAGGCGCTGCCGTGCGCCCCGGAGGTGTTGTGCTTTGGGCACGTGCTCTTCGAGATGACAACCGGAGCCGAGCTCACGCGCGCAGAGCTGCGCAACGTGGCGGCCGCGGCGGCGCGCGGCGGACTCGCCGCCTTCCCGGGCTGCGCGGACGCGTGGCGGATCGTGCTCGCAATCTTTCTGCCCGGGCGCGGCCACGGCGCGCTGCGCGCGCGTCCGGCGCGGCGCTCGGCCGGCGTGGCCGTCGGCGGTGCGGGCGGCGGCTGTTGCGCGCCGGGCGCGACGCGCGTGCCGACTCTGTCCGAGCTCGAGGCGGAGCCCTTCTTTGCGAGCGCGCGGCCGGCGTGGCTCGCGCACTTGCACAGCGACACCCTGACCCCTTGACACGGTGTTGGCTTTGACGGCTCGTTCACACGTCGTAGCAAATTGCCGGCAGCTCTGTCAAGTCCCCACCTAAGCTAGGTAGGCTTGTGTTCGTCAGGATGCGCCCTGCGCGCAGCTCGTGCGCCACAACTGTCGGACAGGCACGGGCACAGACTGGGACTCGCGGACAACCAGCTCGCCGCTGCTGGCGCAGCCACCCGGACTCCCGGAGCCGATCGGCACGGCACGAGCCGCGGCCGAAGCGGAGAGCGCTCCGCCCCGCGGCGCGCGGCGCGCGCGCGCGGCGACGGCCCGCGAGTGCGCGGCTAACGGCGGCCTCGCCCGCTCAGAGCAAGGCCGGGCCCTCGCCGTCTGCGCTGCCCAAGCGGCGCTCGCGCGCGGCGCCGAGGGCGCGGCGCGCGCCGAGCAGCGCGACGACGGCCGCGAGCGCCGCGAGCGCCGCCGCCGCGCCGACGTGCGGCTCGCGCGCAAAGATGACTGCGCCGCCGCTCGTCCGTCCGGCGGCTCGCGCCGCGCCGTCTGACGTCGCGGCGGCCGCGTCCTCGGCGCGCACTCCGCTGAGCGCCGGCTGTGCACTCGCGCGGTGCAGCTGCGGCGACGCCGGCTCGGGCGTGAACGCGTTGGACATGCCGTGCGCCGTGTCGTGCAGCGCGACGCAAATTGAATTGTGGTCGGTGCGCTCAACGCCTTCAAAGCAGATGAAGCGCGAATCGTAATACCTGCCCAAATAACGGTTACGAAAGAACGGTTGGGAGGCGGACGGCGGACGGCGGACGGCAGCGGGCGGCGGGGGCAGGGGCGGGGGCGGTGGCAGGGGCGGAGGAGAGGGCGGGGGCGGGAGCGGGGGCGGGGGCGGGGGCGCAGACGCAGCGGCGATCCGGCGCGAAGATGAGCGGCGGGGCGGGGCGGAGGCGGTCGAGTCCGCGGCTGGTGGTGCGTTGAAGGTCGGTGCAGGGGCAGCGAGCGGCGGAAGGGAAGGGAGGGGTGGGCGGGCGGCGCGCGCGTGCGGTTCGGCTGCGCGGCGCGCGCACGGGTGCACGGGGTGGTACGGGAGCGAGTCGGAGCACTGCTCGAGCGAAAACTCGGGGCCGAGGCATTGGGTTGATGGCGCAAAGGCCTTTGTGACGGGGTCCACTGGCCGGAACTTTGACTGCGCGTCCAGGGCCCATGCGCCGTACCTATGCGGCGGTGGCGGCGGCGGTGGCGGCGGCGGTGGCGGCGGGTGGAGCGGAAGGGGTGAGGCGCGCGCGGGCGGGGCAGAAGAGGGGGGGGGGGGGGGGCAGGAAGGGGGGGGGGGGGGCGGGGGCTTGCGCGTTGCAGGGCGCCGGCGCGTGCGCAGCGGCGGCTGGGGCGACAGCGGCGCACTTCTTCTCGGCGTCGTATCCAATGTTCTCGTACTCCGAGTGGGCCAGCCAGTCGCACGGCTCGGGCACGAGGTGGTGCACGCCGCTGTCCGACACGGCGTAGACGAGACACTGCAAGCCGACGGCGCCCGTGCCCGACGGCGAGGCGATGGTGGTCGAGGCGTAGCGCAGGCGGCACGGGTCCGCCTCTGTGCACGTGTACCTGCCGCAGTGTTCCTCGGCCTGGGCGGGCTCGCACACCATCTGTGCACGGGGTGGGGAAGGGGGGGGGGGGGGGGGGGGGGGGGCGGAGAGGCGCGAGGGGACACGCACGCACGGTGAGCAGATTGGGGCCGGGAGACAGGGTCCGGGGCCGGGAGACAGGGTCCGGGGCCGGGAGCCAGGGTCCGGGGCGGAGGGAGGTTCATAAGGCGTGCCGGGCTGTATCGCGCTGCGAAGGGCGGGGCGCAGGGCGCAGGGCCGGGCGGGCGCAGGGCGGGGCTGGCGCAGGCCCGGGCGGGCGCAGGGCGGGGCTGGCGCAGGGCCGGGCGGGCGCAGGGCGGGGCTGGCGCAGGGCCGGGCGGGCGCAGGGCGGGGCTGGCGCAGGGCCGGGCGGGCGCAGGGCGGGGCTGGCGCAGGGCCGGGCGGGCGCAGGGCGGTGCGGGCGCAGGGCGGTGCGGGCGCAGGGCGGTGCGGGCGCAGGGCGGTGCGGGCGCAGGGCGGGGCGGGCGCAGGGCCGGCCGCAGGGCGCAGCCGCCGCAGCGCGAGCCGTTGGCGCGCAGCCCGCGCGCACTTTAAAAAAGTCGGCGTGAGGCGGCGGTGGGCTCGGCGGCGGCCTCGGCGGGCCCGACGGCGCGATTGCGCCGACGGGCGGCGACGGCGCGAGCGGCGGCAGCGGCGGCGGCGGCGGCGTCGGCGACGCGGGCGGGGGCGACGGCGACGGCGGCGGCGGGAAGGGCATGCCGGGTGGCGTCGTCGACGGGAACTCGTGACGATGCGGGTAGACGCACACCTGCCATGGGCGGGGCGAGAGGGGAGCGCGTGACGCGGGTGTCACGCAGGTGTCACGCATGCGTGACGGTGTCACGCAGGCGGTGTGCGCTGTGCGCGCGCCAAAGCCGCGCGGCGCGCAGCCCAGCCGTCGAAACGACGCACAAAGCGCATTCCAGCAACGCGTCCCGGCAACGCGTCCCGGCAAGGCGTCCCGGCAGCGCATTCCACCCGCGCGTGCCTTTGAGGTGAACTCGTTGCAGCGAATCTTCCACTCATACTGCAGCTCCATCTTGTGCGGCCAGTTGTGCGGCACCTGCCCGGGAAGAAGGGGGAGGGGGGAGGGGGGGGGGGGGGGGGGGGGGGCAGGGTGCAGGATTGAGGGGATTGAGGGGCAAGATGCACAGGCGGATAAGGCGGGTTAGGGGTAGAAGGGGGGGGAAGGGGTAGAAGGGGGGGAAGGGGGGGGGGGGGGGGAGAGGGCGGGGCCGCCGCCGCACGGCCGCGCACGCGCACGCGCACGCACGGCGGGCGGACGCGCGGCGCGCGCACGCGGCGGCAGTCGGCGGAGAAGCCGGCGAGGATGAGGTCGGGCAGCGCGGTCCGGTTGAAATTGTCCGGATCGGGGCAGATGACGTCCTCAAAGTCCTCCGGGATGACGCCGAGCGCCGAGCGGCACGACTGCAGCTCGGTGGGGCAGGCCGCCATCATGTTCTCATGCTGGTATGCGAAGGTGTCCAAAAATAGATTGTACTTTTCGCAGAACATTTTGCCAATGTCGTGCTCGGGGTGAAGCGGGAAAAGTGTGTGGCATTCGCCCTGCGGGTCAGCGCATGTGTCCATCAGCCATTTCCAGTGCATGATGGTCTGGGCGGCGAGGGCGGAGCGAGGCGGCGAGGGCGGAGCGGGGCGGCGAGGGGGTGAGCCAAGGCAAAGCGGGCGATCCATGGCGGGTGCAGCGCTGCGGGTGGGGAGGGGCGCGGGAGGCCGCGGACGGAGCGGCCGCGCAGCAACGCGCGCCGCGCGGCTCTGCGCGACGAGCGGTGGAGGAGGGGGGGAATGGGCAGAGAAGACGAGGGGAGGGGCAGGGGGAGGGGAAAAAGAGAGAGAGAGAGAGCGGTGGAGGAGGGATGGAATGGGCAGAGAAGACGAGGGGACGGGGGAGGGGGAGTAGGGGAAAGGGGGAAGGGGGAAGGGGGAAGGGGGAAGGGGGAAGGAGGAAGGGGGAAGGGGGAAGGGGGGAAGGGGGAGAAGTGGGAAGAGAGCGAAAGCAAGCGCTTGGCGCCTGGCGCACCTCGGGCAGCACAACGTCCGCAGCCCACTGCTGGTTTGGCTCGCCGTTGCACTCCCACGTCGTGTACTCCGCTTGAGGCACGCCCTTCATCGACGCTCGCCCGTTCTCGGGCGCGCCGTTAAAGTCCATCGGGTTGTTGAGGCATTGACGAATCGGATTCCACCCCTTCGCGCCCTTGTACCTATAGGCGCATAGTTTCAAAAAGGGGCGTGCGGCGGCGTGCGGCGTCGGCGGCGGTCGCGGGGGCGGCAGAGCGGTGAGGTCGACGGGGCAACGATCTGTGGGGAGGCGCCATGCTGCCGCCTCGCGGGGAGGCGCCATGCTGCCGCCTCGCGGGGAGGCGCCATGCTGCCGCCTCGCGGGGAGGCGCCATGCTGCCGCCTCGCGGGGAGGCGCCATGCTGCCGCCTCGCGGGGAGGCGCCATGCTGCCGCCTCGCGGGGAGGCGCCATGCTGCCGCCTCGCGGGGAGGCGCCATGCTGCCGCCCGCCCGCCCCGGCGTGGCACCAGTGGCGCGGCGCGGCGCGGCGGCCATGCGCGCACCGCTCGTAGAAGGCCGAGTAGTACTCGCGCGCCGGTTCGTTATGTGTCGTTGGCATCAGCCCCGAATAGTACCAGCACTGCCGGTCCTCGCTGTGGTCGCACCGCGTGGTCTTGACCGGGTGATTTGCGCCCATTTCGTCGCTGCCAATGTTGCAGTCGACGAACTCGAGGCAGCAGTTGTGCTCGTCCTCGTAGCACTCGACGGGCGTGAGCAGCTCGGGCTTGTACCCCTGCGACGCGCACTGCAACGCCTTGTCCTCGACGGCCACCTGCACGCGGAGAAAGAGAGAAGGGGGGGGGGGGGGGGGATTGGATGGACGGGTGAGGGGACAGACGCGCGCGGCGCGCTCGGCGCTCGGCGCAGGGCGCACGCGGGCGCGGCGCGTGCGCGCGCGGTCGCGTGCCAAGCGGCGCCCACAGCGCGCGCGCGTCGACCACAGCGCGCGCGTGCGCGCACGTCTGTGAAGGGGTGCCACGCGGTGACGCACTGCTTGTTCATGAAGCGCATGACGGGCGAGAGCGAGTGCGCCACGCACTCCCACTGCAGCTCCTCGTCGAGGGCGAGCCGGTCGCGGCACGCGTGCGAGTTGTACCGCGCGTCGACGTCGGCGCCGCGGCACTCGTCGAGGGCGCCGCCGCAGTTGCACTGCGGCGGCAACGCGCGGTCGAGGCTCGCTTTAAGCAGGATGCGGAAGTAGCGCTTGTTGCAGTGCGGCGCGGGCGCGAACGAGTCGCACTGGTCGTTGAGCGGCGCGGGCGGCGGCGGCATCGGCGGCGGGTCGGCCGGCGGCGGCGGGCGCGGGCTCGGCGGCGGGTAGGGCACGTGCGGGCGCGGCGGCGGCGGCGAGCGCGGCGGCGGCGGCGCGGGCGCGGGCGGCGGGCGCGGCTGCGGGGGCAGCGGCGGCGCGGGCGGCGGGTAGGGGACCGAACGCGGGTAGCAGCCTCGGTACGGCCAGACGCATTGCTTCTCCTCGCACACAAAGTCGCCCTTAATCACCTCGACGCAGTCCGCCGAGTCCACGTCGCCGATGGACAGGTCGGTCGGCGCGGCCTGGCAGAAGGGAATGCCCTTGCCGATGTTGAGGTCAAACCGCTCGACCACATCACAATCGTCGAGCACAAGGTCGTACGCATGGTCATCGACGGTGCCGCCGTGCTTGACGTGGTCTCCAATGGCGAAGGCGCCGCCGATCTCCGTCGGGTGGAGGCATTGGCCGGGCGCCTCCTTCGCCTCGATGCGCTTGTTCACAAAGTCAAAGGCAAAGAGCTGCACGCATGTTTTGAAAAAGGGCGCGCCAAGCCGCGCCGGACGCGCGCCGGACGCGCGCGCGCGCGAGGGCGGCGGTGAGCGCGGGGCGCGTGCGCGCGAGGACAAGACGGGCACGCGGGCATGGGGGCAGGGGGGCGCGCGGGCAGGGGGGGCGAGCGGGCGGCGCGGGCAGCAACGCGAACGCGCGCGCGCGCTCCGTCGCGCACCTGGTGGCGGTCGTGCGGCGAGCACTTCTTCTCCGTGAGCACGCCGGCCTCGACATGCAGGCACTTGTCCGAGCCGCCGTGCCCCGTGATCATCTGCAGGTTTACGCCCGGCGCCATCACGGACGGCACCTGCAGCGGCGCGACGGGCTCGCCGACGCACTGGTCGAGCTCCGTGGAGCCGTCGGCGGGCGCGCACGTCTGTGCCTTGTGCGACGGGCAGTACTGCGTGGAGACCTTGCCCGCCGTCACGTATGGCGCGAGGAAGGATTCGTGCACCTGCGAAAGGGGGTGGGGGGGGGGGGCGGTCCGGTGCGACGGGCGGTCCGGTGCGCCGGGCGGTCCGGGTGTGTGCGCGTCGCGGGATCGGGTGAACACGCGACGTGTGAGCGGCGGTGTGTGAGCGGCGGTGTGAAAGGCCCTTGCGCCCGCGCGCAGCGCAGCGCGCCAGCGCAGTACGCCACCGTGCCGCGCCCACGCAGCGTGGGCGCCAGCTGCGCGCCCACGCTGCGTGAGCCCGCAGCGCAGCACGCCACCGTGCCGCGCCCACGGACGCACAGCCACGCGCCGCGCACCTGGGCGTTCGTCGCGTCGCGGTACTCGACGTCGTCGGTGAGGGGCCGCAGCCGCACGTCCGCCTTGACGAGCGCGTTGGGCATCTCGGCGGGGTCGTCGCCGATGAAGCGCGTATCGCCGCGCCACAGCTGGCCTGCGGAGTTTGCGCCCCAGCAGTAGAGTTCGACTTGTGCGGGGTTGGAGCGCATGCCCATCGCAGCGCAGGCGTGCGACAGGCCGGCGGAGACTTGCAGCGCGCCGTCCATTGTTGGTGGCAGGCTGACGGCCGTTGAGCCTGCGAGAGGGGGGCGGGGCGGGGCGGGGCGGGGCGGGGCGGGGCGGGGCGGGGCGGGGCGGGGCGGGGCGGGGCGGGGCGGGGCGGGGCGGGGCGGGGCGGGGCGGGGCGGGGCGGGGCGGGGCGGGGCGGGGCGGGGCGGGGCGGGGCGGGGCAGGGATGGTTGGAGGGAGGGGGGGGGGGGGGGGGGGGGGGCGAGTGAGCAGTGATGAGCCTTCCACTCGGCGGGGAGGGTGCGCGTGCATGGCGGCGCAAGGAGGCGGGGCTCGGCGCACCACCGCGGAGGCGGGCTCGTCCACTCGGCGGGGAGGGTGCGCGTGCATGGCGGCGCAAGGAGGCGGGGCTCGGCGCACCACCGCGGAGGCGGGCTCGGCGGCGATGGCGAGAGCGCGCGCCACCGCCGCGCGCCACCGCCGCCGCCAGCCGCCCTGCCCTCACCGCGCCACCGCCGCCCGCCACCGCCGCCCGCCCTGCCCTCACTGCGCCACCGCCACCCGCCCTGCCCTGCCTGCGACACCGCCGCCCGCCACCGCCGCCCGCCCTGCCCTCACCGCGCCACTGCCACCCACCCTGCCCTCACCGCGCCACCGCCACCCGCCCTGCCCTGCCTGCGACACCGCCGCCCGCCACCGCCGCCGGGCAGCGCACCGCGCGTGCTGTAAAGGACCGACTTGTGCGAGCCGATGCCGAGCTGCCCAAACTGGTTGTTGCCCCAGCACAGCACCTGGCCGCCGCCATGCTGCAAGTTTGCATGCGGCGACCAGTGCTCTGTTGGCTTTGCGCCCGTGCCAGCTGAGACGGCGCAGGCGAAGGTCGCGCCGACGGACACCTGACGTGCGGGTGGGTGGGGCGGGTGGGTGGGTGGGCGGGTGGGTGGGTGGGTGGGCGGGTGGGGAGGGGTAAGGTGGGGTGGGGTGGGGTGGGGTGGGGTGGGGTGGGTATGATATGTGTGTGGGGTGTGTGGGTTGGGTGGGTCGGAGGAGTTGGGGGGGGGGGGGGGGGGGGGCTCGAGCGCGGCGCGCGTGCAAGTGCGGGACGCAGCGCAGCGCTTCATAGCAGACGGAAAGGGGGGCGGGGGGGGGCATATGGGCAGGGGGCACGTGGGCAGGGGGCACAGGGCGCGAACGCGGCGCGGCGGCGCGCACCTGGTAGACGCGCGCCATGCTCTCGCCGAGCAGCATGTAGGGCAGCGCGTCGCCCATCTCGCCCGCCTCGTCGCCCAGCGCCGCGCCAAACTGCTCGCCGTGCCCCAGGTTGCCGCACGAGTTGTCTCCCCAGCACTTGAGGTGGTTGTTCGCCGTGATCGCGCACGTGCGGCCGAGCGGCACGCCGAGCGTCGACATGGGGGTGCACGTGCCGCCGCCCGCCGACACCTGCACGACCTGCGGCGTCGCCCAGCAGTCCGCCGCGCCGAGCTCCGAGCCGGCGGACACGGAGACGCAGCCGGGCGCGCCCTGCGCGCTGCCGAGTTGGACGACGGGCAGGCCGTCGCCCATCTGCGCCTCGTCGCGGCCGCGGCTGAGCGCGTCGCCGTAGCCGAGCTGGCCCACGTCATTCGCGCCCCAGCACTTGACGTTGCCCTCGCAGGTGACCGCGCAGGCGTGCGAGTGGCCAGCCGAGACGAAGCGCAGTTTGACTGGCATGCGCAGGCCGCCATAGCTGCATGGATGAGAATGCGCGGGGGGGGGGGGGGGGGGGGGGGGGGGGCGGGGCGGGGTGCGTCGGGACGGGGCGGATGGGCGGGCGGGCGGGCGGGTGGGTGGGCGGGCGGGGCGGGCGGGCGGGCGGTTGGGTGGGCGGAGGGGTGGGTGATTGGCCGGGCGCGGCGCGGGGAAGGGTAAGGGTAAGGGTCAGGGGTAGGGGTAGGGGTAGGGGTAGAGCGCGTACGGGCCATCGCGACCGATAACGGTCGTGCCGAGGTCCACGTGCCTCGACGAGAGCGCGCCGTACGGCGCCGCGTGCCCCATCCCAATCTGACCGTGCGTGTTGTCGCCAAAGCACTGCACCGAGCCGCGGCGCGTGAGCGTGCACGTATAGTTGTACCCGACGGCGATCTGGAAGGACGAGAAAACGGGCGGGTTGGCAACGTCGACGGGCGGGAGGAAGGTGAGGCTTGGCGGCGGGCTGGGCGGCGGCGGGCTGGGCGGCGGGCGCGGCGGTGGGCTCGGCGGCGGCGGCGGGCTCGGCGGCGGGCGCGGGCTTTGAAGGTGGCGCGGCGGCGGGCTCGGCGGCGGCGGGCTCGGCGGCGGGCGCGGGCTCGGCGACGGCGACGGCGAGACGGCGGCGACGACCGGCGCGGGCGACGACGGCGCGACGGTGAACGTGGACACCGCCGACGCCCCCTCGACAACGGTCATGAACTGCACGTCGTCGATGGCGATGTCTGAGATCCACGATGGGCCCCGCGTGTACGTCACCTGCTCGCGCGCGGGTTTTAAAAAGGGATGGGCGACGCGAAGCTCAGTGCAGCGCACGGGGCAGGGCGAGGGCGAGGGCGAGGGCGAGGGCGAGGGCGAGGGCGAGGGCAGGGCAGGGCAGGGCAGGGCAGGGCAGGGCAGGGCAGGGCAGGGCAGGGCAGGGCAGGGCAGGGCAGGAGCAGGGCAGGAGCAGGGCAGGGGCAGGGCAGCGCAGCCGGCCCGAGGGACGCGCGTGACCGCGCGTGCGGTGCACAGCGGCGCGCCGCCTCCCGCGCCTCCCCCGCGGTCACGGTCACGCGCACCTGCATTTCGTACGCGGGGAGCGCACCGCGACCGTTCCACGCGGCGAGCACGACCTCGACGTACCGCCAGCCCACGCCCTGGTCGCCTGACGACTGCCACTTCTTTTCAAAAGCGCCGACGCCCGCGTGGCGCGCTGCAATCTCGAGCGTGCCCTGGTCCTGCCCGTACTGCACGTACCTACGCCCGGGCGGGGGCGGGGGCGGGGGTCGGGGCCGGGGTCGGGGCGGGGGCGAGGGCGGGGATGAGGGCGAAGGCGGGAAGAGCGCAACGGGCGGGGTCAGGGCGGGGGCGGGGGCGGGGTGAGGGTGAGGGCGGGGGCGAAGGCGGGAAGAGCGCAACGGGCGGGGTGAGGGCGAGGGCGGGGGCGAAGGCGGGAAGAGCGCGACGCGCGGGGTGAGGGCGGGGGCGGGGGCGAAGGCGGGAAGAGCGCGACGGGCGGGGTGAGGGCGGGGGCGAGGGCGAAGGCGGGAAGAGCGCAACGGGCGGGGTGAGGGCGGGGGCGAGGGCGAAGGCGGGAAGAGCGCAACGGGCGGGGTGAGGGCGGGGGCGAGGGCGAAGGCGGGAAGAGCGCAACGGGCGGGGTGAGGGCGGGGGCGAGGGCAAAGGCGGGAAGAGCGCAACGGGCGGGGTGAGGGCGGGGGCGGGGGCGAAGGCGGGAAGAGCGCAACGGGCGGGGTGAGGGCGGGGGCGGGGGCAAAGGCGGGAAGAGCGCAACGGGCGCTCGCGCCGCGCAGCGAGCCGGGTGAGATGGCGTCGCGCACCAGAAGCCAACGACGTTCGCATTCACCGGATCGGTCCGGAACTGCGCCTTGGAGTTGTCGGCGCCATCCGTCGCGTCCGCGCCGATGTAGTGCGAAGTCTTGCCGCCATTGTGCCCGGCGCACGGGCCGGTCAAGTGCACGTGCGTCGTCGGCTCAGTCGACATGCAGCCTGCAAACCAATGCCACTGGTAGAAGCCTGGTCCGGATGTCTGAGCCCAGTCCGCAGGGAAGCCATCCTCAAAGGTGTACGCGCGCACGCAGGAGACGCCCTCCTCGTAGCAGCGCAGGTCGAGCAGCTCGAAGGAGGTGACGAACTTTGGCTTCTCGCGCTCGTAGATCGAATACCTGAGCACGCGCGGCAGCCGGGGCAACAAAGAAAAAGGGGCGGGGGCGCGGGGGCGCGGGGGCGCGGGGGGGGGGGGGGGGGGGGGGGGGGGATGGGGGGTCGCCAGCGGCCGGGTGAGGGCGAGGGCGCAGTCCGGTGTCCGGTCGGGGAAGCGGCGATGGAGGCCGGCCGGGGCGGGGGCGGCGCGTTCGCTCGCGTGGCGCGGGCGCGGTGCGTCCCGCGGCGGCGGCGGCGTGGCCGCGCACCAGAGGAAGACCTCGTCCTGCATGTCGACAAGCTCACCGTCCGTCGCCTTCGCCACCGTCGTCTTGTAAAACTTGAGGTTGCCACGGTCGTCGCCCTCGCGGTAGAAGCGCACGTTGTCGATCGCCACGTCGCCCTTGTACCCGTCGCCGCGCACCGCCGTGAAGCGGATGTAGGCGGGCTCGGCGAAGAGCGGCACCTCGGCGTGCAGCCAGTCGTGCGACTGCTCGCCGTGCGCAAACCACACGATGCACCACGCCACGTTGTCCAGCCGCTTCCAGTCGACGCTGCACGAGGGGCGCGGCGGCGGCGGCGACGGCGGGCGAGCCGGCGGGCGTGAGCGCAGCGACGCGATCGGAGGGCACAGTGCGTGCGAGCAGTAAGAAGTCACAGTGGTGACGATGGGTCACAGTGGTGACGATGGGTCACAGTGGTGACGATGGGTCACAGTGGTGACGATGGGTCACAGTGGTGACGATGGCCCGGGGCGCAGGCGCGCGGGCGCGGCGTGGGGCAGCGGGGTCCGGCGGCGCGGCCTGGCCCGGTCCGGCTGCGGCCAGGCTGCGGCGCAGGGCGCATACCGGAGCGCCCGGACATCGTCGCCGTACATGTGGTAGTCGAAGGTGAGCAGGTTTGCGCCCTGCACCGGCGGGAACTCGACGGTGGCGTACGACGCCGGCAGCACGTCCGTCGCGTCGGCGAGGAGGTAGTGGGCGGAGCCGCCCGCGCCGCCCGACGGCCCCGTCGAGTGGAAGCCGCGCTGGTCCGTGGACGACCACCCGGACATGCGCTGCCAGTCGTACGAATGCGGCACGCCGGGGTCGCGCTCGTGCGAGCGAAGCCGCGACACGTCCGCCGCTGACTCGAACTCAAACGATTCAAGCAAAGTGCGCGTGCCGACGCCGTGGCCGAGCGTGCCCGCCGTCGGCGCGGGCACACGCGCCGGCACGTCGCGCGACGGCGCGCGCGCGGGCGCGGGCGCGGGCGCGGGCGACGGCGACGGCGACGGCGTGGCGGCGGGCGCGGCGGCTCCGCCTGCGGTGATCTCGTACACGACGTGCGACTCGACGCGCTGCGCGTTACGGCACGTCTCGCGCAGCGCGCCTGACCACGTGCACTGGTAGGCGATCAGCCGGTCGTCGCTTGCCTGGTGCTCGTCCGAGTCGAAATCCGAGTCGTAGACGATCACCTGCGTGGTGGCGCCGGGGTGGGCGGTGGGTGGGTGGGTGGGCGGGCGGGGCGGTGGGAAGGGGGAGCCGTGAGTGGGAGTGGGCGTGCTGTCAGCGGGCGCGGCGGGAGCAGGCGACAGGGGCGGTCGGTGGGTGGGCGGGCGGGGTGGGCACGCGGGGTGGGGATGGGGGGGGTGGGGGGGGGGGGTGGGGGGGTGGGGGGGGGGGGGGGGGGGGGGGGGGAGGAAGAAGCCCCAGCCCACCGCCCAGCGCCCCCAGCGCCCGCAGCGCTAGGCTCCGTCCACCCGGGACTGGCGGCCTGACACGCGGCCATCGTGCCGCCCGCGCGCTGGGCTCCGTCCCCTCGCCGCGTGCGTCCCGCGCGACGCACACGCGCGCCGCGCGCCCGTCCGGGGCGCGCCGCCCTCTCCGCGCGTGCCCGGCGCACGGGAGGCACGATGGCGGCACGATGGGGGCGTGTCAGACCGCCAGTCCGGGCGGCCAGTCCGGGTGGCCCGTCCGGACTGGACGCCTTTGCGATCGGAGGCGGTGCAGGCGTGGGCGTAGGCGGGGCCAGTGGCCACGATGGAGGCGTGGGGCGGGGGCGGGGGCCGGGGGCGGCAACGGGGGCGGAGGCGTGCTGGCGGCCCCACCTTCACGATGTCGCGCGCCTTGAGCGCGGTCGGGCACACAAACTCGGCGGGCGGGTCGAGCGTGGGCGAGAGGTTGTCGGCGTACGCGCGCGCGAGGTTCGCGACCGAGCCGCCGTAGTTTGAAAGCGTGCACGCGAACTCGGGGCGCGACCCGTCCGCCATGACTGGACGGAGGGAGACGAGGGGATATGCGTCGGGCTGCGGGTCGGTGGCGCGGGAAGCGGGCGATGGGAGCGCGGTGAGCGCGAGGACCTTGACGGTCGTCGTGCCTGCCTTCTCGAGCGCCTTCTCCAGCTCGGCGCGCGCCAGCACGTTCTGCTGTCGCCGAGCCTCCGCCTTCTCGAGCAGCGCCTCGCGCGCCGTCAGGCGCGGCGCGCCCGCGCCCGCGTCCGCGCCCGAGCGGTGCAGCACGTTGCCGTGCGCGTCGGTCGCGTACGCGAGCTCGACGAGCGCGCGCGCGTCCGCCTCGCTGCCCAGCTCGATCGTCAGCTGCGGGTGCGCCTCGAGCGCCTTCTCGAGCTCAAGCTCGCGCGCGAGCTCGGCGTGGCCGAGGCCGTCCGCGACGGCCACGGCCGCGGCCGCGGCGGGCTCGCGCGCGCCGAGGCGCGCGCGCTGCGTGGCGCGAATGGTCTGGAGCGAGGCGGCGGCGCGCGCCGGCGCGGGCGCCTTCTCGATGCTCTCAAAGTCCGGGTGCTCGTCGATGTGCAGATGGCGCGAGACGCGCAGGTGCTCGTGCTGGCCGAGCGCGGACGCGTGCGCGAGCCCGTGCGGGTTCGACATCATCGCCGCGAGCGCACCGGCGGGGATGAGATCGGAGCCGAGGACGTCGACCGGCGAGGTCGCGGCGCAGACGGCCGAGCCCCAGCGCTGCGAGCGCGCGCACGTGTGCGTGCCCCAGCCCGGGTCCACGACAAACGCGGGCGGCATGTGCACGGGGCACGAGCAATCGGCGGGCTCGCCCACATTGCCAAAGGCGTGCGCCGTCGGCACGAGCGCGACAGCGGCCGCGGCGAGCGCGAGCGCGAGCGCTCGAACTGCCGGCTCCGCCGGCGGGCGCATGACGCCTCGCGCGGGCGACCAAAGGCGGCGCGCAAGAAGACCAGTGGAAAACTGAGATCATCCGGACCGACCATTTGGGGCGGCGCCCGGACAAGTAGGGCGCGGTTACAAAGCATGGCGCTCGGCGGCGAGCTCGGCGGGGAGGACGTCCTTCTCCTCGTCCTCTCCCAGCTAGAGCCGCTGCGCGACCTGGCGCGCTGCGCGCAAGTGTGCGTCACTTGGCGCGCTGCGTGCGCTTCGCCGCTCATCCGCCTGCGCGCGCTCGACGCGGCCACCGCCACGCTCCTCCCGCGCGTCGACGCGGCGGCCGCGGCCGCCGCGGAGCCGCGCGCGGACGGCGCGGGTATGGACGCCACGCTCGTCGCCGCCGCGCTCCCGCCCGCCGCCGCATTCGGCGGCGACGCGCGCGCCGTGCCGCGCCTCCTGCGGCCCGGCTCGGCGGCCGCGCACCGGCGCGCCGACGCGGCCCGCCTCGCGCTCGATCTGGGCGCGCTCGAGCTGCTCGGCGGCGCGCTCGCGCTCGCCGCGCGCCTCGTGCACCCGCCGCTCGCCGCGGCACCGCCGGCGTGCGTCGGCGCGCTCGGCTGCACGCCGTCCGCCGCCGAGCGCGCCGCGCAGCTGCTCGCGGGCGGCGGCGGCGGCGGCGGCAGCGGCGGCGGTGGCGAGCGCGCCGACGCACGCGGCGCGCGCGTCGTCGCGCTCGCCGCGCTGTGCATCGCGGTGGAGACGCTGCGCGCGCCCGAGCAGCCGCCCACGGCCGAGCACGCCTTCATCCGCGCGCGCGCCGCCGACGGCGGTGAGCTGCACGCCGCCGTCGCCAAGCAGCTCGCCGCGTGCGCTTTGGACTCGCCCCCCGTCCGTGCCGAGGTCAGCGCGCAGGCCGCGCGGCACCTCGCGGCGCACCTACGCCGGGCGTGGGCGACGCAGCCGCCGCGGGCGCGCGCACCGTTCCTGCGCGCCGCCGCCGCCGCCGACCGCCGCCACGCGCGCGCGCTTGCCGGCGTGGACGCCGCGCGCGCGCACGCGCGCGCGCTCGGCGGCGCCATGGCCGCCGCGGGCGCGTTGGCGCCGGGCGCGCACGACTGGGCGGTGCTCGCGCTCGCGCACCCGGCGCTCGCCGCGCTCTGCCGCGCGGCGAGCGCGCGCGCCGCGCCCCCTGCCGAGCCCCTCGCCAGCGGCCGCGGCGCGCGCGTGGGCGCGGCCGCCGGTGGCGGCGGTGGCGGCCGCAGCGGCGGCGGCGGCGACGTTGAATGGGCGGTGACGCTCTCGCCGGCCGGCGCGTGCCGGCGGCACAGCCTCGCGCCCACGGGCGGTGCGCCCGCACGGCTCCTCGCCACGCTCGCCGCCCCCGCGCCGCGCCCCGTGACCGCCGCGCCGCTCGCACCACGCGCCGTCGAGGCGGCCGCGCTCGGCGCTTCGGGCACGCGCGCGCCCCGCGCCGCGACGGCGCGAGCGAGCGCGGGCGGTGGACACGGCGATGGCGGCGCTCCGCCATTGCTCGCCGCTGGCCGCGTGGACACGCCGCGCTCACCCGCCGCAGGCAAGACGCAGCACCGTCCGCCAGCGCCGCGCGCCGGCGGCAGCACAGGCGCCGGCGCCGGCGCCGGCGCGCGCGTGCCGACGATAGTTTGGCCACACGAGGCCCCGGCCCCCAACTGCGCGGCAGCGGGACCACCACCGCGCTCCGCAGCGGCGGTCGACGAGCTCGCCGTGAGCCCGCGCGGCGCAGGAGGGGGGCGTCGCGCTCCGCGTCCGGGCGCAGCGCCAGTCGCCGCACGCCGCGCCGAGTCTGACGCGGCGACGGCCGCCGCTGCGCGCGCCGCCGCGGCTGCAGAGGTCGACGCGCAAGTCGCGCGCCTCGACGAGCGCGTGCGCGCGCTCCTCGCGCGGACGCCGCCGCCTGTGTGAAGCGCGGCGTGGAGACTCGCCACCGCCCGTTCCGCCTGGCACGGGCAAGACGTTCGTCGAGCGGGCCATCATCGCCGCCGTGCGCGCGGATGGGCACGCGGTCGTCGTGGGCGCGTCCTCGGGCGTCGCCGCCACGCTGCTGCCCGACGGCCGCACCTTCCACTCGATCTTCAAGGTGCCCGGCGGTGCCGACTCAGACGGGCAAGCCGTTCAATGGCGTGCCGCGCTCCGAGCGCGGGCGCTCCCTGCCGGCTTCTCGTGGAAGCAAGGACGGACGATGGCGACGAATGGACGACAGGGCGTCCTTCCAGAGGCACGTCTCGGACGAACGCGCCAGTGCGCGACGAGCTGCGCGCTCTCCTTCAGGCACGAGAGCACGTCAAAAATGACCAAAAGTTGGCTAACCTCCAAAACTAACCGGAGCCATGCGCGTATGCGTGGCTTCCTCTTCGGGCATTGGATGCTTCCCCACGGGCCAGCCTTTGCATGACAGCTCGACCCGGCGTGGCACGCGAACGCAATACGCCCGGACGCTTCCCTCGCGACTCATTCGCTAAGTGAGCGCGCCCCTCGAAGGGTTGGATGTACTTGTCTCATGCGCCCGTCGTGGTGGGTTCGAGGCGTCTCGTGTTTATCAATCACACTCAATCATCGTCAAGACGCGCGTTGCAACCACCGCACCAGACGTACCCGTTCTCGTCCGGAGCGAGCTTGTCGTTCACGTGCCCGCAATGCGGGCACACAAGGCCGTCGACGTCGGAGTCAGACTCCGTGCCAACGGCGCTGTCGGCACTGAGCGAAGCGGGGCGAGGCGGAGTCGGCGGAATGAGAGTGGTGTCGCGCGCGGTTAGCGCCGCGCGCGCGACCTCGAGCATGCCGCCCTCTTTGTTGCTTTTGGCCTTGCTGGTGCGACCGGTGCGCGAGAAGACAAGCGCCCTGAGCGACGCGACCGGCAGCCCCTGCGGATCGCCGTTCGCCGCCGCGAGCCGCTCCTCAGCCAGGCGCACCACAACACGGTGCCTGTCCCACATAGTCCGCTCGCAGGCGGCCTTCTTGGCCCGCTGATCGATCTCGGCAGCGGTCTTGGCTTCTTGCGATGCCGTCCACTCTGCCCCACCGATCACGCAGCCGTCGCGGTTGTGCTTGCGCGCATACTTGCGCCCCTTCTTCTCGATGAGGTGGATGCCGTCTTCTGCGGCGCGGCGAAGGATGCTGGCGACCAGTGTTGACACGTCGGTCAGCATTGTGTACGGGTTGCCCGTTTTGGCCACGGTCAGCTTGAGCTCCATCGCCGTCGTGCGCACGAGGTTTTCGAGCTCTTCGACCAGGTACGGGCACTTGGCCTTGCTAGCATCCGCGAGCGTGAGGACGATCTTCTTCTCCGCGACCGCGCCGAGCACAACGCCGCCGCCCTTAGCGCCACCTGACTTCGGGAGCTTGGCACGCCGCCGCACGTCGCGCTCGACCTGCCATCGCGGCTCGTATGAAGGAGCGAGCGGCTTGATCCAGCGGAGCATGGTGGAGTATGGCACCTTCCAGCAGGCGGCGAGCGTCTTGTCCGTCTGCAGGTGGTGAACATTCAGCGTGCCCGCTTTGATCGCCGCGCCGGCCGCGCAGATGTCGTCCCACGTGTACTTGCGGTACGTCGCCGTTGTGATCACAGCGAGCTGCTCGCCGCGCCTTGCCTCGCTGAGGATCTCGCGGTCCAACGGCGCCGTGCCGCGCGCACGCGCTGGGGCCGAACTTGCCCGGCCTGCGGCACGCGCCGCGGGCGGGACGGGCACGACGGGCGCGCAGCTGCGGAGCCTGCGCTGCCCATTGACCTCGTCCGGAGCGATGCGCTGGCACGAGACGTGCTGATGCTCATGAGGCTCTGCCGCCTCAGCTCTGCCAAGTCAGCTTCGAGCTGCTTGTTCTTCTCCTCCATCGCCTCGAATGCGAGCACGTACGTGCGGGCGGCGGCGGTCGGCGCGTCGCGCCCGCCCGCGCTCAGACCCGGCGCCGCGGGCTCGGCGGGGAAGGGGACAACGCGGAGCTGCACCGTCTTCTTAAGCGACGTCCGCAATCGTGCCGCGCCGCCAATACAGCCTCCCTGCGCTCCGTGGGAGCCGCCCATGCGGCCCCTGCCCGACGACGACATGTTCCCGCGCACGACCTCCAAAACTAACAGACCTCCAAAACTAACCGAACCCCCCCCCGTACAATGTCATACAGTGCGGGCAAATTGTATTGCGGACTCCGGAATTTAGGTTGCGGCAGAACTCCGGAGCCGAAGCCAGCGGATTTCCTTCGGGGCCGAACGCCGGCACGAGAGCCGCGCCGGCATCGCGGCTCCTTCGCGGCAGGAGTTCGCCAGCGCGCCCGCTCCTCGACGTGCGCGTGCAGCCGGACATGCCGCGAGTGCTCCCAGGCGCCGCTCGCACGCCCACGCCCGGCCTCGCGACCTCCCTGATGCTTTGCGACCTCCGACGCGCCGCACGCGCGCCGCACGCACGCCGTACGCGCGCGCCGCAGCCTTTTGAACGGCGCGGCGCACCTCGCTCTCGCTCCCGACGGCGACGAGCCGATGGGCGCCAGCGAGTCCGCTCCTGTCGACCACGTACGTGGTCGTGGCCTCACAGCGTACATGCCACGACCACGTACGCGACCCACACGGCCGTGAGCGCAGCCGCGCCCACATTTGATGCGCGCGCAGACGGCCCGCCAAAGTCCGCGCCCACGACGAAACTGCGCAAAGGGCGAAGACAGCGCGCGAGCGCGTTGCACGGGGCACACGCGTGAGGGCGAGCGCGGCTGCGCGCAGGCGGGGCCAGGCGCTTGACCGCGGCAACGGCCGGATCTCCCATGCGCCCAGCCCGCGTGCAAGGCGCCACTTGCCCCCGTGAGCCGCGTGTTATCCCGCAGTGAAGTGCGGCGGACCCTCCCCCCCCTCCTACCCCCCGGGCGTGCCATCGCACCGTTTGCCCGCACACTTTACCCCCCCCCCCCCCCCCCCCCCCTCACCCAAGAGCAGGATGCGGGGCGGCGCACCGGCGGTAGAGCTGGAAGGCAACGGCTACCGCCGCGACGCCAAAGAAGAGGCCAAGCGACAGGCCGAGGCTGCCGGCGGGCACGCGGTACTTGCCGCGCCCGCCCGGCGCGAGCGTGTGGTACAGCGCGGAGATGAGCCACGGTATGCCAAGCCCGACAAAGACATTGACGGAATTCGAGCCGGTCATGTTCTCGAGCGCGGGGTTCGCGTCCGCGTCGTGCGCGATCGAGAGCCGGCTGACAAAGAGTCCGGGCAGAGACGTGCCAACCGCCACAAACGCAATCGCTGTCTGCGCGTCACTCAACCCCACCGCGCAGCCAAAGAGCTTGGCCATCTCGCCCATGATGGCGGTCCAGAAGCAGATGAAGCCAATAGAGACGGCAAAGGCGGAGAGGCCAGAGTGCCACTGCTTGGGAGGGATGAAGGCGAATTGCACCTGCGGCAGGTTGTTGGCAGGGGGTGGATGGGGGTTGGAAGTGGGGAAGGGGAGGAGGAGGAGGGGGGGGGGGGGGGGGGGGGGGCACACGCACGTCAGCAACGCTGCTGCGCCCTGCAACGTTCTGTTTGCTCCTGCAAGCCCACTGCGCTTCATGCGCTGTCGCGCAAGGACCCGGTCGCGCGGCTCTGCCCGCCCGCCGCAGCCCCTGCCCACGTCGCCTCCGCCTCCGCCTTTGGTGCCACGCGTCGGCGTGACGCGTCACGGTGCGTGCGTCGGCGTGACGCGCTACGGTGCCACGCGTCGGCGTGACGCGTCACGGTGCGTGCGTCGGCATGACGCGTCACGGTGCGGGCGTCGGTGGGTGCGTGCGCGCACCTTCCAGAAGAACGTGACACAAAAGAAGATGCCATCAGTGAGCGTGGGCGGCAGCTCGGTGCCCGTCTCTTCGTCGAGACCGCCGGAAAGCGTCAGAGCGTCGCGGAAGCGGTCGGCCCACGCCTCGTGCGCGTACACCTGCTCACAGCGGGGGGCAGGCGGGTCCGGGAGGGGAGGGGGGGGTCCGGTTGTCGTGTGGTGTGGAGCGGTGGTGCGATGTGCTGCGCAGTGGGCGCGTGACTGCTCCCATCGTAGGGTTTTTTTCGGGGGGGGGGGGGAGGGGTGGGGCAGGGATGCGGGGGGGGGGGGGGGGGGGGGGGGGAGGGGCAGGCAAGGCGGCGCGAACGCATGGCGGGGAGAAGAGGGGGGGGAGGGGGGGGGGGGGGGGGGGGGAGAGGGAGGGGGCATGGACGCAGACAAGCGATAGCAGGGCCCACGGGCGGAAGAAAGGAGCGCAAGCCGAGCACGGCGTGGTCCCGCCCTTCCCGCATTTGCCCAGCTGACTGCCCGCCATACAAGGTGTCCTCTCGTCTCCCACCTTTGGGGCGGGCGGTGCAGTGTGCCCCTCATCTCCGCCCGCCCTCTGCGCGCGCGCCCCGCACCTTGGACGCGAGCTCCGAGCGCAGCCGCGCCATCAGTTGCGCCATCCGCTCGTTGAACGCCATCTCGTCCAAGATCGCCACCTCGCACCGGCTCGTGTGCACGACCGCGCCGAGCTCGAGCGTACGCAGCTCGAGCGAGAACCTGCGCGCCGCGCAGCGCGGCGAGGGTGCGCGACGGGCGATTCGTCAGGCGATGGCGGCGCTTTGAATTCAAAAGCGGCGCGACGGCGCGGACGCGCGGCTCGGCGGTGGCGAGGCGCCGCGCGCGCGCGCGCCGGGCCTCCTAGCGACGCCCGGCCGCCCGGCCGGCCGCGCGGGCTGACGCGCGCGGCGATCGGAGGCGCGGGTGCAGCGCAGCGGATGGTGCAGGGAGGGCTGTGCGATGGAAGACCTGCTACTCCGCGACCCCTGGGCGGTTGCGCGCGCAGACGAATTCGCCCGCCGCACCCGCGCGCCGCGCCTGCGCGCACCGCAACGGCGTGCCGCTCGCCGCCAAGCTTGCCACCGCCGCGCTGTTGGACAGCAGCTCCACCGTCACAGCAGGCACAGCGGCGGTCGAGCCCTCGTCCACGTCGACGTGCGTCGTGAGCAGCTTGAAGTCGACGCCCGCCTTGGCCGTGCCGTCTATCGCGATGCACAGCGCGGTGATGGCGGCGGTGACGGCGCCGTCACCGCCGCCGTCACCGCCGCCGTCACCGCCGCCGTCACCGCCGCCGCGCGCGGCGCGCGGCGCGCGGCCACCGCGCGGCGCACGCGAGTCAATGCTCGCACCATCGCTCGCAGCGGCGCCCTTGCGCGCGCCGTGCATTGAGCCGCCGCGACTCCCGCCCCGGCCCCGCTGCCGCTCCTTGCTGCCGCAGTCCGCGACCGCGCCAGGCGTGGCCGCGGCCAAGGCGCTCATCGCGCCGTCCACGCCGCCCGGCGGGCCGACTGTCACGCCGCCCACGCGATTGACGACGAATGAGACGGGCGCCCGCGAGGCCATGCAGAGCACGTCGTCCTCCGCGAAGACGAGCAGCGGCAGCTGGCGCAGCGCCGCCTTCGCCGCCGCCGTTGCCGCCGCGGCAGCCTCCGCCGCGGCCGCGCGCGCGGCGGCGTCCGCCGCGGCGCACGCCGCGCCCCGGCCGCGGCCGGTGGGCGAGAGCGGGAAGGGGAGGCGCGAGGCGATCGCGGCGGAGAAGGCCGACGTCGAGAAGCGCGACCGCCCGCTCGGCGACGGCGACGGCGACGCCGCGGCCGAGCTCGGCGCGGCGACGGACAGCTGCCGCCTAAACGCCGACAGTGTCCTGTCGGCGCGGGTCGGTGTCCGGACCGCGCCAGCCGGAGAATTGCACGCGTGGAGCCGGCCGGACACGTCGCCGGCGCTGCCCGCGCTCACACGCCGGCGCGGCTCGCCACTGTCCGTCATGCCGTCGCCGCACTCACACGCGCACGCGCGCGGCGGCGAGCGTGCCCGTGCTGCGCTGCCGGCGCGCGCGGGCGACTCGTCGCCAGCGACAACGCACCGCCCTCGGCCGCCCCCGCGTCCGCGTCCGCGTCCGTCTTCGCCCATGCCGTCGGACGCATTGTCGGCGTCGACGGCGAGCGTGCCCCGGCCGCCGCCACCGCCGGCCTGCCAGCCGTGGCCCGACGCGCTCGCGCCGGCGCTGTTCGCCCTGCTCGTCCTACCGACGAGCGACGCGCGGGCGCTGTTCGCCCTGCTCGTCCTGCCGACGAGCGACGCGCGGGCGGTGCCGACGATGCCGGCGATCGCGGCCGCGACGGCGCCCGACACGCGGCTCGACTCGCCGAACGTGCGACGCGACATGTGACGCTGCGACTGCGCGCGCGCGCTGAGGCCGCGCGTCAGCAAACCACCTCGCGCTGCCGGCTGCGACCGCGCCACCGACGGTGTGGGCGTTGGCGTCGGTGTTTGCACGAGCGCGCGGGCGGAGCGGGGGGGCGTCGGCGACTGCGACACGACGACGCGGGGCGCTGCCGGCGCGGGCAGCTGCGGCGGCGCTCGCCGCGCCACGTCTCGCACCGACTCCAACGCCCGCGGCGCTCGCCGATCGACGTCAACGAGCGGCGGCATCCGCGACACGACCGGCGCAGCGGATGTGTCCTCGCCGTCCGTGCCAGCGCCCGTCGTTGGCGTGAGCACCGCGGCGTGCATCTGCCCGGCCGCGAGCTCGGCCGCGCAGGCGACGCGGTCGGCGAGGACACTGCCGCGCTGCTCCCCCACGGCGCTGCCACTGCCGCGCTGCTCCCCCACGGCACTGCCACTGCCGCGCTGCTCCCCCACGGCACTGCCACTGCCGCGCTGCTCCCCCACGGCGCTGCCACTGCCGCGCTGCCCCCCCCACGGCGCTGCCACTGCCGCGC
Source organism: Diacronema lutheri (assembly GCA_019448385.1). Lineage (NCBI taxonomy): Eukaryota > Haptophyta > Pavlovophyceae > Pavlovales > Pavlovaceae > Diacronema > Diacronema lutheri. The sequence goes on from JAGTXO010000034.1 coordinate 249,825, forward strand.
TGCTCCCCCCACGGCGCTGCCACTGCCGCGCTGCTCCCCCACGGCGCTGCCACTGCCGCGCTGCCCCCCCACGGCGCTGCCACTGCCGCGCTGCTCCCCCACGGCGCTCAAGCAGACGGCGAGGCCGGGCGAGCGGCGGCGGGTGCCACCGCCAACCGCGTCCCACGCGAGCGCCTCTATCGTCGCCGAGCGCTGCAGCGGCAGCCCCGCGCGCGCCGCCTGGACGCTGCCGACGCACAGCACGCCGTCGCTCGCTGCCGCGCGCACGCGCCGCGCCGCCGGCGACGCGCTCGGCTCGTCGAACGCTTCCATTCGTGGCTCAACGAGCAAGACGGGCGCGACGGGCGCACACGGTGCGAGCCGCGGCGGCAACGCCGCGGCGACGGCGCTGCCGCCAGGCGCGCCGCCGCCGTGCGCCGACGGCGGCGCAGGCGGCCCGTGCGGCGCAGGCGAGGCCGGCGGTTGCGGCGAGGGCAGAAATGGGCGGGAAATGTCACGGCCGTTACGGCTGTCGCGGCGCCAAGTGCCGGCGGTTGCGTCCGCTCGCCTGCGGTTGGGGGGCAGGGGGTGGGGCCCAGGGGAAAGGAAGGGGGGGGGGGGGGGGGGGGGGGAGACGCAGAATGCGCGTGATGGGGGGCGGGGAGGGCCTGTCAGGTGCTGGCTAAAGCAGAGGGGGAGTGGGAGGGGGAGTGGGGGGGTGGGTGCTCGCAACGTGGACTCGCCGCGCGGCGCTGGCGAGCGCAGCCGCATGCGTGCGAGCGCTCGCCCGGCAGCGCGCAATATCCCCCCCCCCCCCCCCCCCGGGGGGGGGGGGGGGGGGGGGGGGCATTTCCCCTCTTCCGCAGGCGCGCGCTGCTGGGAGGGAAGGGTGCGACGCACAGGCCGCCCTTCGCCAAATCGCCCTCCGCGTCGGCGAGCGCAAGGCGCGACGCCCTGTGCGCCTCCTCCGCCAGCGAGCCGTGCGTGCACGAACGGCCAAAGGCTCGCGACTCGAGCCCGCGCGGCCTGCCGCCCACAACGAGCGGTTGGACCGTTGCGCCCCCGCGTTGCGACGCGCGGTTCGGCGCGCGCGTCGCGCCGGCGGCGCGCAGCCGACGGCTCGGCGTCGAGAAACGCCGCCGCGTGCCGATCGGTCGCAACGTGCGGATAACGATGGCGGTCCTTGGCGGGCGAGAGGTGCGGGAGGAGGGGCTCGACGGGCTTGCTGGCCGCGCTGTGCGCGACGAGCCGCCGGCCGCCCGTGAGCCCGGCAATGGCGAGGCGCGTGTCGAGCATGGAGACGTGGTGCGGCAGCGGTGTGGGTCCCTCGCCGCGTGGTGGCGCGAGCAGCTGGCGCGGGACGAGGCCTGCGGGTGGGTGAGGGGTGGGTGGGACGTGAGCGAGCGGACGGGCGGGCGGGCGGGTGGGTGAGCGGGTCAGTGGGTGGGTGGGTTGGTGGGTCGGGAAGGGTGGTATATTGGTTGGGGGGGGGGGGGGGGGGGGGACGGACAGCGCGTCTGCGCGCCGTGCGGCATGCCAGTACCGCCAGGTGCCATTGCCCACCGCGCAACGGGCACCACGGGCGCAGCCCACATGGCCCCACCCCCCGCCACGCCGCACGGCCGCCGCACCCGCGCCGCGCGCGCCGCGCGCCGCGCACCGGAGCCAAGCGCCATCTTTGCAGCGGCGAGCTCGCGCATTAACTGCAGCTTATCGTTCCGCGAACGCGCGGCCTCTCGCATGCCCGACGTCCCGTCCGCGTCCGCGTCGGCGCCGCCAACGCGCGCGCTGCGCCCGCCGTCCGCGCCGTCCGCGGCGGCGGCAGCAGGCGGCGCACGCGCGCCCGCGCCGCCGCGCCGCTCGCCGTCGCCGCCGTCGCCGCCGCCCGCGCCGCCGACGAGGGTCGCGCCCTCGACGGTGGCGAGCGCCGAGCACACCGAGGCCGTCTCCACGTCCACGTCCTCACCGTCAGCCCGCCCTTCTTGTGCGCGCTCGCTTTGAAAATGGGCGTCGCCGGGCAGGACGAGCAGCGGCGAGACCAGCGCGGCGCGGCCGAGCACGCCGCCGCCGTCGCCAGCACCGGCGGCGGTGGCGGCACCGCCGCCGCCGCCATCGCCGCCGCGCGCCGCGCTGGGTGCGTGCGCTGTGGCGCCGCCGTGCGGCCCGCGCTGCTGCCGCGGTGCTGGCGTTGGGCTGACCTGCCCGTCCCACGCCACACCGGCGGCTCGTCCGCGCGTGCCGTCGCGCGAGCAGCACCACTTCCAGCCCATGTCCTGCCCGTAACTGATCGCCATATGTAACGCAAACCAGAGGAGCGTCACAGCTGCCTCCCACACCTCGACCACGCCCGGTGAGATCACGACGAGCACCGCGTACCTGCGAGAAGGAAGGGAGTGGAAGGGGGGGGGGGGGGGGGCGGGGGGTCGGGACAGGAGGCGGGCAGGGCAGCGGAATTTGGGAGGGAGGAAGGGGAAGGGGTTGGGGTTGGGGAGGATGAAAACTCGAGCCCGCCGGCGATGGCAGCGCGGCGGCGCATGCGCGGCGGCGTAACAGCCCCGCTTACATCCAGAGGAAGGCAATCAACTGATTTTAAAAGAGGGGGCGGGAGGCGCGGCGGACGGGTAATGCGCGCGGGTTCAACGGGCGGTGAGCGCTCGGCGCGACTGCGTAGAGGGCGGCTTTGCAGGAGGCAGGGGCCAAGCAGAGGGGTGTGCGCAGAGGGCGGCTTTGAGGGTCTCCGCGCCGGGTCGCTGGGGGCAGGGTGGGGGCGAAAGGCGCGCGCGCTCTCACGGAGAAGGCGAGCGAGATCGCGTATATGTCGGCGCGCGAGAGCTGCTTGGGCGAGCCAGCGGGGTAGGCTGTAAGGCAGGCGGCGAGGATCATCATCAGGTTGAACGCACCTGCGCCTACGACCTGGTGCGAGGGCGGTGGTGGTGCGTTGCGCGGCAAGGGGGCAAACGAGGGGGGGGGGGGGGGGGGGGGGCAGCTTGTGGGTCGGAAGGCAGGGCAATGCCCGTCTCGCCGGGGCCGAGGCAGGACATCGGAAGGGGGGGGGGGGGGGGGGGGGGGGGAGGCGGGGGGTCGGGACAGGAGGCGGGCAGGGCGGCGGCCGTCTCGCCGCGCGCACAGAGGCGGGCCCGAGCTCGTCGGGCTCGTCGCCGAGGGTCGTAACTGCGCCAATGATGACGAGGAAGATAACCGGTGCCGACGTGCCGAGGGAGAGCAGCGTCATGTTGCCTACTGTCGGGTTCCACATCTGAGCAGGAGGTCAGCAAAGGGGAAGGGGGGGGGGGGGGGTGTACGCATGGGCGCGTGGCGCGGAGGGCGGAGGCAGCGGGCTGGTGCAGCATGGTGCAGCATGGCGCAGCAGAGCACATTACGCTGCAGCCCCTTTGCCATCCCCCCCCCCCCCCCCCCCCCCCCCCCCCCCCCCACCACCCCCCCCTCCCTCCCTCTTCTCCTCCCACCCACCGCTGCCCACCCACCGCTGCCCACCTTGGCCTGGTACCGGACGATCGTGCCATCCTCGGCCCGCCTCGTGCGTGTCACCTCCTGTGACGTGATCACCTCGATGGCGCCAAGGCACGGCTCAGTCACGAGGAAGATGCCTGCACGCGCAGGTGCGGCGTGCAGTGGGGGCGGGGCGGCTGAGAGCCGCGTGCGACGCCACAGGCGCTGGCGGCGGGTGCGGCCGGCGAGACGGCGGCGTCGGTGCATCGAGGCACACGCGATCGCTGCGCGCGCTCGAGGCGCCGTCATCTGGCGCCGCCACGAGGAGTCGTACCGCCGGGCCATCCGTTGCGTCGCAGGCCCGTTGGCGCGTGCCGACACGCGCGAGCGTGCGCACCGGGGCGTAGCCGCGCGCGTGCGCGAGCGAGCGAACGAGCGTGCACACGCGCACGCTCTTGTGCGCGCGCACGCGCGCACCAAGGAAGATGTACAGGAGGGCGATGAAGTAGAGCGCACCGAGCAGCCGGCTGTCCGTCAGGTTCACCCCGCTGAACGAGAAGAAGGCAGAGCACTTGTGCACGTCGAGCTGCGCGTCGCGGTAGACGACAAAGCCGCGCGGGCGCGTCTCGAAGCCGATGGCCGTGTCCACCTCGTCAAGGAGGGCGCGCACGAGATTGAGGCGATCCGCCTCGCCCAGCTCTGCAGCCAGCTGCAGCAGCGTGCCGGCGAGGCGCATCCGCGCCGCACGCGCGCGGTTACGACGGCGTCCTCGCACTCGCACTTTGTCACGCGCCGTTTTCAGCCCAGGAGAAAATCAATACAAATTTGCAGCGTTCTCCCTTCGCTGCGCTGGCGTCAGTGACGCGTCGCCTCGCAACGATGGCCGCGCGTGACGATGTGACGTGACGTTCGTCACCGTCGCGGCATCGCGTGATGGTGACGAGTGACGGTCGCGAAGATCGTCGCGACGATGAGCGCCGGCACACTTCCAACAGCCATGTCGCCAGTAACCGCGAGCGCGCCGTAGGCGTCTTCCCGGGGAGACGCCTACGGCGACGCCCCCCCCACTCGCGGCGGCTACTGGCGTCGCCCACGACCACGTCTCGAAGCTGCGCCATGAAGCCGCTCTTAACCTGCTCGCCTCGCTCGCTCGCAATTGCGCTGGGACGTTCGCGCGGCGCCAGGACGCGGAAATCTTTTGCTCCGTGCTCGCCGGCGTGCCGCCGGCCGGGCGCGCAGCTCTGCGGTCTCGGTGCGTGCTCACCGTCGATATTGTCGTCGTGCTCAATGGCATGGGCTTGGCGCCCCAGCTCGCGCAGACACCGTGCGAGCTTAAGTCGAACTCGTACTGCCCCACGCGCTACGACCAGTCGGACACGCGTCGCTGTCAGGCCGCTGAGAGCGGCGGGCGGCGGCCGTCGGCGGCAAACGGCGGCGCGAGGGCGCCCAGCTCGACGGGGTGCCCTACGAGCGTGCGCTGCAAGGTCGCCACCTGCCGCCAACCGCGCGCAACATTTGCGTCCGCGTCCAGCTCCGCCTTTGTGGGCACGTCGGCGGGCCGAGCGGCATTCGACTCGTCGGATGCACCTTCTGGCCCGAGCGCACGCGCGTCATGGCCGCGCGCGAGCGCGACGACCGCGTGCGTGATCGCGCCGCGCAGCCGCTCCGCCGCCTTCGCGTGCTCGCCGCGCTCGACGAGACGGAGCGCAAGCGCAGCTTCGCCGCCACCGCCGCCGCCGCCGCCGGCCAGGCGTTCGTGCTGTTCGTCAACGGACGGAGCGTCGGCGGGGGCGTCGGGCGTCGCGGCCGCGCGCGCCACGTCGTCCGCCACGCACGGGCGCAGCGCCTCGCGCGCGGCGCACGCGGCGACGCTCGCGCTCACCGCGGCGCTGACCGGCGCGCCGTCCATGCCGGCATCGTCGCCAGCACCTACGAGCTGGCGCGCGTGTACCGCGAGCGCCTGCAAGCGTTGCGTGCGCTCCGCGGCGAAGAGGGAGAGCAGGAGCTGCGCGGATGAGCGCGCTGCGGCGCCGAGCCCGCGTGCGCCATCCGCGCCGGCCGAGCCGAGCGCGCGCAGCGTGGCAGACGCGTCGCCGTCATTGGCCGCGCACGCGGCTGCGCGCAGCGCGGCGGCGGCGGGCAGCGCGGCGGCGGCCTCGGCGGCTGTCGAGATGGCCGGCGCGCCTGCGCCGTCCGCGCCGTCCGCCGCGAGCTCGGCGAGGGCTGCGAACCGCACGGCCGCGCCGTCGAGGTCGCCCGCGATAATCCGCGCGATCGCGCAGCGCGGCGCGCGGCGGCGGCGCGCTGGCCACGGAGGGGAAGCCTGCGTCGAGCGCTCCGGCGAGCGCGGCACGCGCGTCGGCGCACGTGCCAACGGGGGCGTCGGCGTCGAGCGCGCGCGCGGCGCGGCGCGCGACGTCGGCGGCGCGCGCGCAGCCGAGCGCGTCCGAGCGGCGCGCGGACTCTAAGCCGAGCGTCTCGGCACACGCCGTGCACACCTCGGCGATGCGCGCGAGCTCGGTGCGCATCGCCGACGCACCGTGCGCGCCGGGCGCGTCGGCTTGACATGGAGGCCTGCGGCGTTGTGGACGGCGCTTGCCGCCGGCGCAGCGACGGCGGTCGGATCGCGGTGCGGGGTAGGTGCGTGGGGGTGTCCAGCCCTACCGCGTCATGCCGCGTCCTTGCCGCTACAGTCGTCCCGGCGTGCACAGGGTTAGCGCTCTGCCTGCGGACGTGCGCTGCGCGCTCTCTGCCGCTCACTACGTTCGTTGCCCCGCGGCCAAGTTCCCGCCCATCGCAGAAATGAAAGTGTCCTTAGCCACACTTACTTTGATGAGATTTGAGACGACGACGCATCCGACTGGACAGCGGGAACAGGAGCACGTGCGCAGAGCGAGGAGTCACCGAATCTAACTTATGACGATGCTCTTTCCGACCTCGGGGTAGGTGCGTCGCATGTAGCACATGAAGCGCTTGTTCATGCGTAGGATGACAAGCCTTTCGAGCTCCTCGTGGCCAAGGAGCGAGTTGCCGTCCGTCAGCACGGTGTTGGCGCACGACAGCATGCGCTCGCAGAAGCTCTCAGCCATGAGCGAGCCGACCTGGCCCCACGAGCGGCTCGCCATCAGCGGGATGTAGCCAAAGGTCGGATGCTTGTCGATGGTGCCGTTGTTGAGCAGCTTGCCGCGGTAGAATCTGCCGAGCGGCAGGCCGACGAGATCGTCGACCACATCGGGGCGCCGCGAAATCTCGCAGCCGGGAAACTCGACGGCGAGGTTGATTTGCGTGCGCAGCCAGGCATCGACCTGCGTCGTCACCCGCTCGCGCAGCGCGTGCTCGAGCGCGGCGTGGTTGGTCTGCTCGTCGGACAGCTGCGCCTGCGCGAGCGGCGTCCAACTACTCTCGAGCGCATGCGGCGCGCCGCGCGTTGGCGTGAGCGGCACGCTCGCGGCTGCTGGGAAGGCAGCAGCTGCTGGAAGGGGCGCAGCAGCGGCAGCGGCCGCTTCCGCGTTAAACCTGTCGACCTGCTTCTCGAACTTGATCATCTCATTGATGAGGAGCGCGCGCGCAGCTTTTCGCTCGCTGACGGAGAAATGACTGCAGCCCTTGGTGCGCACGTCCAGCACAGTGGCGAGCTGCTCGCGCGGCGTGATGGTGATCCGCGCGTCGGAGACTGGCTCCTCGATGTCCTTGCCGCAAAACCGGCGCTGAAATTCGACGAGTGCGCGCTTCAGGCACTCCTTGCCAAGCGGCGTCATGTCCGCGACGTCGCACATCTCGCGCGCGTGCTCAACCGAAGAACCGGCAGACACCTTGTCCCTCTTGATGATCGCAACTGCGCGACGGGCGACAAAAGCGCACGCCAGGTGGTCAAGCCAGCACGCAAACGCCCGGGGCGCAATCAGCGCGCGCGCACGCTGGTTGCTTTTCAGCGCTGCCTCGAGCTTGAGAAGCACGAGGGGGACGTACGGGCCCACAAACATCTTCTCCTTCTGCGCGAGCGTGGTCAGGTGCTTGGTCTGGTTGAGGACGGCCTCGAACTCGCGAGCAGTCTGCCACTGTACGTCAGTCAGCTGCGGGCACGTGTCCTTGACCTGGTCAAACTGGCTCATGTGCGTCGCGAGCGGGCGCTCCATCCGCACGACTGACTTGAGGAGCATGTGCGTCGCGAGCGGGCGCTCCATCCGCACGACTGACTTGAGGAGCATGAGGCGTGAGGCGACTCGCGTCGTAGTGAGGTCGACCGCCAGCTTGATTTCGGGCGCCTAAAGGGATAGTAAGGGGCAATTGGTCGCAAATCAATTCACGCCGCACACGTCGCGTCGCGCGCGCGGCCTTTGCTAGGAGCGCGCCGCACCTTCAGTACGCGCGCCATGTCGTGGAGGACCGAGAGGCGGCTGCTGTAGCTGAACCACACGGCGAGCTTGTGGATCCGGTTGATGAGCACCTGCCCCTCCTTAAAGGGATTGACGACTCTGCCCTTCTTGGAGCGCACGAGGTCGCCGATGGCCGACTTGCCAACCTTGTCGCCGTCGTGCATCAAGCACACGTTGCTGTCGAGGACATCGAGCTCGTTGCCAACTCCTGCAGCTGCTCGGTCGGACGTGACGACGCCAATGAGCTCGCTGAGCTCGATTCCGGCGAGCGCCTCGATGCGCGACTGCAGCGTGTCCGCGACGGTCACGTTGGTGTTGTCCCTGTCGTGCCGGACGAACACGATCGCGACGACCATGTTGCTGTCGAAGTCGGGCGGGATGAACTGCAAGCCGGCCGCCTGATACTTGGCGTGGTTGGCGAGAGTGCCGCCGTCGTGGATGAGCTGCATGAACGGATTGCCCTTAGCCTCCTCGTGCATCTTCTTAATGAGGAAGATGAGGTACGCTTCGAAGCACGCGAACTCAGCGTTCACGTAGTCGGTGAGCTGCTTGGACGTGAGCAAGGCAGGTTTGTGCTCGTCGGTACTGAACAGCGAGAGCATCGTCTTATACTCCTCGGCGTCGAACGTGCGCTTCGAGATGAGCTGCGGCGTGTATATGTAGAATCGCGCCTGCCCCGCGAGCTGCTTGCGCGCGCGGTCCGCCGCAAAGTGCGCGTCAAGCTTTCCCTGGGAGCGCTTGCCTAGCGCGGTGAGGCTGGAGACAGCCGCGCCGTCCGCACGTGCGCCCGCGCTCCCGAGCGCCTCCATGTCCGACGCGAGCCTCGCTCTCTTGGCGTCAAAGCGCGCTGCGCCCGCCGCGCCCCCGTCCGTCGTGGCCGAGTGGAACTCACGCAGGTGCTGACCGGCGGCCGAGGTGACGAGGCGATTGTTCTTCTTGTCAATCGAGCAACGCAAGATTGTGTTGCACCTCTTGTCGAGCCCGACGACCACGTTGCAAATGCAATTGCCCACTTTGTGCCACGACTTCGGCGCATCGTCGGCGAGCAGGTTGACGTCGTCCCAAACCTTGGATTTGACGCCCGGCGGCGGCGCATGGACGTAGAGCGATGGGACGGGTACACCATTGCGCTCGGGCAGCGGCGCATCCGCCGCTGCCGCCGGCGCTGTCGCCGCCGCCGCCGTCGCCGCCGCCGCCGCTGCCGGCGCTGCGGCCCGCCCGATGAGGTGAGCGCGCATCGTCGCTTTCGTCGCGACTTCGTCGCGACCGTCGCGCTGCAAGTGACGAAATCGTCGGCGTCGCCACCGTCACTGTCTCACGCTGTGACGGGCAGTCGCGACCGTCACTGGACGCGAGCAGCGAAGATCGTCGCGAAGATTTTAGTGACTGGAGAACGCTGCAAATTTGGTACGTCCCCAATTACGTTGCGACCTGCAGCGGCGACACCAGCGACCGGACCGGGCTGGTCACTTGAGCTGTGGCACGCAGCACGCGACGCAGACCGTCACTCGCTCCACTCGCTCGACGCCGCGCGCTTGGCCCGCTTCCACGCGCGCAGCAGCGCAGGGCTGCGCAGCGCCGCCTTCGCCTCTTTGACGCCCATTTTTAACTCGTCCTCGGAGAAGCGGACCTCCGCCTCGGCCGAGCCGCCGCCGCCGCCGTCCCCCCCGCCGCCACCGCCTGCGCCCGCGCCTGCGCCCGCGCCGCTCTGCGCGCCTTGCGCGCGGAGCGCGCGGCCGGCGGCCGAGCCGCCACCATCATCGAGCTCCGCGACGAGCGCACGAACCTCGTCAAGGCGCCACGCGGCGCGCGCCGCGTCCGCCGCCGCGCGCGCCGCGCCGCCGCCGCCACCGCCGGCGGCCGGCCGCGCGCCGTCCGCGCCGTCGAAGGCCGCCCCGCCCGGCGCGAGCAGCGCGAGCGCGCGCGCGGCGAGGTCGCGCAGTTCGGCGATCGCGAGCTGCCGCGCGCGCACGGCGGGCGCGAGCTCAGCAATGGCTGCCGCCTCCTCCTCAGCACTCAACCAGAGGTGTCCGCCGTCGCGCTCGTCGTCGCCGCCACGCGCGTGTGCGCCGCGCTCGCCGCCGCCGTCGCCGCCAAGGCGGACGGGCGCGCCGGCGCGCGCGCGCGGCGCGTCGCCAGGCGCTCCGAGGAGAACGGGAGCGAGGCGCAGCTCGACGGCGCACTCGTCGAGCGCGCGCCCCTCCGCCTCCACCGCGCGCAGCAGCGCGGCCGCGTCGGCGCGCAGCGCGTCGAAGCGCGCGGCCGCCGCGCCGCCGACGCCGCGATCGGCGGACACCTCGCCGGCGCTCTGCCGGAGCATCGCGTCCGCCACGCCCACCGCGCCCGCGAGCACAAGGCGGAGCGTGCCCGTCGGCGGGTCCGGCGCGGCGCGCGCGCGCACAAAGGCACCGAGCGCGCGCGCGAGGTGCGGCTCGGGGCAGAGCGTGTGCGCGAGCAGGCAGCAATCTAAAGTTGAGACGACCGCGCGGCCGTGCGTCGCGGCGGAGACGCGCAGCATGCGCGCCGACTGCGCGAGCCGCCGGTCGGACGGGCGCGCGCCCTCGCCCCACTCGCGCTCGCAGTAGTCCCGCGCATGGATGATGGCGTCGGCTGCAAACGCCGGCAGCGAGATCGCGCGCTCGAGGTCGAGCAGGCGCGGCAGCGGCGCGGCTGGGCCGGGCGGGAAGGGCGGAGGCGAGGGCGAGGGCGGGGGCGGGGGCCACGTCTCGTCGTCGGCGTGCGCGCCGAAGCCGAGGACGAAGCGCACCTGCGTGAGGAGGACGTGCGGCGGCGGCTGAGGCGCCGCGCCCGCCGGCCGCCCGCCGTCCGCGCCGTCCTCGCCGCCCGCGCGCGTCGGCTGCACGGCGCGTCGCGCCGACTCGGCCGAGCTCGGCGGCGCGCTCGCGCCTAGCAGGCTGCGCAGCCCACTGTCCGAAAGCGGCGCGACTTGCAGCCGGACAAGGAAGCGGTCGTAAAGGGCGCCCAGCTCGTCAGATTCTGGAAGTTCGTTCGATGCGCCCACGCATGTGAGTAACGGCAACCGAACCGACCCGCCCGCGCCGGTGGCGGAGGCGTCGACGACATCGGCATCGTCGGCGTGGCGCGCGCCGCCGTCGCGCACCGGCGGCGGCGCGCCGCCCGGCGAGGCGGCGCGCCGTTCGTCGGCCGGCCGAAGGATCGCAGAGACGACCTCGCCGTGGTAGAGGCGCTCGTTGAGTGTCGCGAGGAGCGCGTTGAGCACCGCCGCGTTCGCCTTGAAGATCTCGTCGAGAAAGGCGACTGTCGCTGTGGGCAAATAGCCGTCGACTGCGCGCGCGTACCTGCGAGCGGCGAGCGGCAAAGGCGATGGCGGCAAAGGCAATGGCGGCAAAGGCGATGGCGGCAAAGGCAATGGCGGCAAAGGCAATGGCGGCAAAGGCAATGGCGGCAAAGGCAATGGCGGCAAAGGCAATGGCGGCAAAGGCGATGGCGGCAAAGGCAATGGCGGCAAAGGCGATGGCGGCAAAGGCAATGGCGGCAAAGGCAATGGCGGCAAAGGCAATGGCGGCAAAGGCAATGGCGGCAAAGGCAATGGCGGCAAAGGCGATGGCGGCAAAGGCAATGGCGGCAAAGGCAATGGCGGCAAAGGCAATGGCGGCAAAGGCAATGGCGGCAAAGGCAATGGCGGCAAAGGAAATGGCGGAAGGCGATGGCGGCAGGCGATGGCGACATGGTAGGAGGGGCGGGAGGCGAGAGCGCGTGAGCGCGTGACGCGCAGGGTCCAGCGCGCGTGCGAACGGGCAGCGGAATGGCCGCCGTTCGGCGCGCTGCGCCGCGCGCGCGCATGTGCGCCGCGACGGCGTGTCCGGGAGGCCGCGTGCCCGGCGTGTCCGGGAGGTCGCGTGCCGGGCGTGTCCGGGAGGCCGCGCGCGGGTGCGCCCGCGCCGCGCGGCGGCGCAGCGCAGCGCGGCGCGGCGCGGCGCGGACCGGTCGTCCTCGAGCGCGGCGAGCGAGAGCGGGCCGAAGAGCTCCTCCGGCGGCGTGAATTTAGAAAGCAGCGCCTCGAATCGCCGCCCGCCGCACGCGGCGGCGAGCCGGCGCGCGAGCGCAGATTTGGCTGTGCCCGGCGGGCCGATGAGCAACGCGTGCTCGCCGCAGATCGCGCAGAGCGCAAGCAAAGCCGACACCCCCTCGCGCTCACGCAAGCCGGCGTGCAGCGATGCGCGCAGCCCGACGAGGCCGGGGCGCGCGCGCCGAAGCCACGCCAGCGCCGCGCCGTCAGCGTCGGCCGCGTTCGCGCCCACGCCGGCGCCGCCGACGGCGGCGGGCTGCGCGCCGTCGGCCGCGGCGGCTCGCGGCGGTACGACGGCCGTCACGACGGCCGGCTCGACGGCCGTCGGTTCGGCCGACGCGCTCGAGCTGAGCGTGGACGCGCGCCGCGAGCGCGCAACCAGCACCCGCCGTGCCGTCGCGCCGCCGCGCGCGCGCATGAGCGCGCCGCGCGCGCCGCGCGCGAGCGTCGGCGTGCGCGCCGCCCAGCGCGCGCCCGCCACCGGCCCGCGCACCGCCGTGTCGGCCGCCGCCGTCGCCGCGGGCGCTGGCGCCGTGCCGCGCGCGCGCGCGGCGGCGTAAAAGGTGTCAACCTCGTCGCACAAGATCGTCGAGACGCCTCCGCCGTCCGCGCCGTCGCCGCAGATCGCCGCCATCCGCGCGCACCTGCGCGCCGCCTCGGCGCGCGCGCACACGAGCAGGCAATGCACGCGCACGCCGCGCGTTCTGCGCAGCGCGTGCACGCGCTCGAGCGTGCGCATATCGGCGGGCGGGTCGGGCAGTTCACCGTCGGTGACGAGGACGAGATCGGCGGGCGCCGCGTCCACCGCCGCGCCGCGCCGCGCAACGCCGCGCCGCGCGCCGCGCGCGCCGCCGCCGCCGCCACCGCCGTTGCCGCTTTCGCCACCGCCGTCGCCACCGCCGTCGCCGCCGCCTTCGAGAAGTTGCAGCGCGACGGCGAGCGCCCCGACAACGTCCGTGCCTCCACCAAAGCCGCCGGTGAGGAGCTCGAGAAGCTCGCGCAGGCCGTCGGCGCCGCGCAGCAGCTCGCCCGAGTCGGCAACGTCCCGCGCGCCGCCAAACGCGATGCACCGCACGCCACGCGCCTCGCGCGCGGCCGCGCGCGCGGCGGCCAGGACCGCCGCTTTTGAAAGCGACTCGCGCGCGCCGCCGCCCTCCATCGAGCCCGACGTGTCGAGGCAGACGAGGATGGGACCGCCACCGTCGGCGAGCGGCGTGCGATGCGCGCGCGGCGGGCGGCCCGCGCGCCGCGCCGCCGGCCGCGACGGCGCCGCCGCCCACCCGTCGAGCGCCACAGTGCCAAGCGCGCGCTCCGCGTACCGCGCGCGGAAAAGGCGGCGCGCGCCCGCCGCGCGGGGCCCGTCGAGCGCAAGCAGCGCCCGCTCTGCGGGCAGCGCGCGCGCAATGTCGGACGAGCGCACGAGTCCGCCCGCCTCGGCGGGCGGTGCGTGCGGCTGTGCGCGCGCGACGCCGTCCGCGGCGGGCGGGCGCGCGGCAAGCTGTGGCGGCAGGCGGCCGCGGCGCGCGCCCGCCGGCGCGGCGCGCCGTCCGACGTGGGCGAAGAACGCGCGCAGCTCGGGGAGGCCGTCGATTCGGCGCTGCGTCGCCGCGAGCTGCGCCCAGCCCGTCCGCCGCCAAACGCCCGACGACGGCCCGAGGCCGCCGCGCGCGCCGCCGCGCGCCGCGGCACGCCGCTCGCGCACGGCGGCGCCGCCGCCGCCCGCGCCACCCGCGCCGCCGTCGGCGCCGCCGTCGACGTCTGCCCCTTCCGCGCGCGCGACAGCCTCGTCCGAGTCAGTGGCGGTCTCGTCTGGCGCGCCGGCGGCGGCGCTCGCCTCGTCCTCCGCGTCGGCGCCGTCGGCCGCGACAGGCAGCAGCGCGGCGGGCGTGCGGCCGTCAAGCGCGCAGTCGAGCGCGTCGACGCCGGCCATCGCGTCACGCCAGCGCTCGCGCGCGGCGGCGCCGATGGCGGCGGCGGCGGCGCGCGCACGATCCACGTCGCCGTCGGCCTCGCCGCTGGGCTCGCCGCGCTGCCGCGCGCCCGCCGCGCCCGCCGCGCCCGCCGCGCCCGCCGCGCCCGCCGCGCCCGCCGCGCCCGCCGCGCCCGCCGCGCCCGCCGCGCCCGCCACGTCCGCGTCAGCGCCGAGCGCGGCGTGGTAGTCGGCGGCGAGTGTGAGGAGTGATCGGAGGAGGACGTCGACGAGGGCCGGGTGGCGCGCGCAGAGGACGGGCAGCCTCAGCTCGAGCGCGAGCGCGCGGTACTCTGAGAGGAGCGGCTCGCCCGGCCAAATCTCGGGCAGCGCGCCCACCGCCGCGGCGCTGGGCTCGGTGGCCCAGCTCGGCGAGGAGCGCGCGGGCGCGCGCCCGCCGAGCGCGGCAGCGCGCACCGCCACGGACGCCTCCGCCGCGCGCGCCGTCTCCGCGTCGGCGAGCGCGCCGGGCAGCACGCCGCGCCGCAGGTCGCGCCGCCACACGTCCACGCCGGCGCGGGCCCACTCGAGGGCGTCGACGCGCGTGCGCGCGGCGCCAACGCTCGCTGCGAGCGCGAGCAGCTCGGCCGACGGGCCGCCACTCGCAGCTGGCGCGCGCGCAACAGCCCGCTCGGCGCACGCCGCCGTGACGAGCGCGACGAGCGTCGTCATCGCGCGAGGCGCCATCGCCCGCGTGCAAGAATGGCGCCGGTGCTCGCGATCGCGCTGCTGTCGGCGACCGCGCGAGTGCCGTTGGTGCGCGGTGGGCCGCAGCTGCACGCGCGCGCCGGGCGGCGCGTCTGCGCCGTGGCGCTCGCGCCTCCCCCGAGCGCGCGTCGCGCCGCGGTCGGCGAGTGGGCCATGCTCAGCGGCCCGTTCGTTGGCGCCAAGGTCATCCTGGCGGCGGACGGCTCGGTGACGTACGCGTCGCCGTCGGGCACGGGGCTCTGGCGCGGCGTACGGTGGGAGGCGGTCGGGCGTTCGGAGAGCGCGCTGCGCGTCATCCTCGCCTCGATCAAATCGGGCGACGAGCTGAGCTTCGATGGCGATATGGGGCCCGGCGGCGAGGAGGGCTCGCTCGCGCTGAGCGGGCGCGTCCTCCGCTCGGTGCAGCAGCGGCGCGTTTCGCGCTGGGACTTTGCAAAATCGCTGGCGTGGGGCGACGCGCGCGACAGCGAGGACATCGGCCCCTTCGTCCTGCTGCGCCAGGCGCCGAGCTGAGCGGCGGGGCCGCCCGCGCGCGCGCCACCCGGCGCCACGCGCCACGGGCGTGCGTGGTGCGCCGCGCCGAACGGCGAGTGAGGAGCCCTAGATGCTTCGCGCGCGGCGGTGGGCGTTCCGGGCGGGGCGACGGGAGCGAGGCACGCCGGGCGACTGGCCCGGTCGCACTGTTCAAAGTCCACTCAGCAAAGCCCTCGCTCAGACTCCATTCGACGTGACTGACACACGTGTGACATGACAGTCAACTTGGAGCACGCTGAGAGGCTGAGTGCGCGCGCGCAATGCCAATGCCGACCGACATCGTCAAGGCGGAAGCGGACGACCGCGAGTATGAGTACCTGGTGCTGCCCAACGGGCTCCGATGCGTCCTCATCTCGGACAAGGAGGCCGACAAGGCCGCCGCGTGCATGGACGTGCGACGCTCGCGCCGCGCTCGCGCCGCACGTCCGCCGCGCCGCGCGCGCTCCCGCCGCTTCCGGCGGCCGTGCGCGACCGCGACCGCGTGCGCGCGCACGTTCGTGCGCGCACGCTCCGCACGCGCGCGCGGCCGGCCCCACGCACCGCTCGCCTCCTCCGCCGCGTCGGCCCGCTCCGTCCGGGGCCTCTTCCCTCGCGTGGACGGCGCGCGCGGGGCAGGTGCACGTCGGCTCGCTCTCCGACCCGGACGAGCTGCCGGGGCTTGCGCACTTCCTCGAGCACATGCTCTTCCTCGGCACGGCCAAGTACCCGAAGGAGGGCGAGTACCACGAGTTCCTCTCCGCGCACGGCGGCTCCCACAACGCGTACACGGCGCAGGAGGTGCGCGCGCCGCGCCGCTGCACCGCGCCGGCTCGCCTCGCTTGCGAGCGCGCGCGCCGCACCCACGTGCGCTCTCCGGCCCACGCGCGCCTCGCCCCACCCGCCGCGGCGCGCCTCGCCCAACCCCGCCGCGGCCGACCCGCGCGCGCGCAGGACACGGTGTACTTCTTCGACGTGGTGCACGACTCGCTTGCCGGTGCACTCGACCGCTTCTCGCAATTCTTCTCCGCGCCGCTTTTCACTGAGGCTGCGACTGCGCGCGAGTTGTCTGCGGTTGACTCGGAGCATTCGAACAACTTGCAGGTGACGCTGCCGCAAGCCGAGCGTCCCGAGCCGCGCCCAGCCCGGCCCCACCCAGCACACCCAAGCGCGCCCTACCCTACCCCACGCGCACGCAGTCGCGGGAAAGGGCCCGCGGCTTTCATCTCGCCCACACGCCATCCTCACGCGTCACGTAACCGTCGTACCGCCCGTTGCCCCTGTCTGGCCCACAGTCAGACCAGTGGCGCAACTTTCAACTCGGCAAGGGGCTCGCTGTCCCGTCGCACCCCATCCGCAAGTTTGGCACCGGCTCGCTCGCAACGCTGCGCGACGCGCCCGCCCGCGCAGGCCGTGACGTGAGGCGCGGCCCGCGCGCCCACCCCGCGCGCGCGCCGCGTGCGCCGCGCGCGCGGGCCAGCCGCGCTCCGCCGCATGGGCGCCATGGGCGTTTCCATTTGGGGGGGGGGGGGCGGTGGGATCAGCAGCTGATGGCGTGCACACTCTTGAGCCCGCGTCGTGTAGCCCACAACCCGCCGCGGTCTCACACGCGCGTCCCGCCCCCCTTCCCGCCCCCAACCCGCCGTCCAAAACGCACACATTGACATGCGCGGCGTCACGCATGAATAGGTCCGAGCGGCGCTTGTTGACTTTTACCAAGGGCACTACTGCGCCGGCCAAATGACACTCGCGATCTGTGGGCGCGAGACGCTCGGCACCTTGCGCGAGTGGACGATCGAGTGCTTCGCCGCCGTGCCCAACCGCGCGCTCCCCCTGGCGCCGGCCACCGTCGCCGCCGCGGCGACGCCCCCCTTCGCGCCGCGCGTGGACGGCGGCGTGCTCGGCACGCGCAGCGACGTGGTGCCCGTGATGCAGCTGCGGCTGCTCACCGTCTGCTGGCAGCTCCCCGCCGCACGGCCACACTGGCGATCCAAGCCGCTCGCGTGAGCCGCCTCCCCCCCCCCCCCCCCCCCGCCCCCCCCCCCCCCCCCCCCCCGCCGCATGCAGCCCTCTCCGCGCGCCAATCCCATGCGCCCACCCAAGCGGGCAATGCGCCCGCCTTTATGCCCGCCCAACCGCCCGCCCAACCGCCCGCCCACCCGCCCTGTCCCCCCGCCCTGGCACGCACAAAAGGTACGTGGGCCACGTGCTCGGTCACGAGAGCGAGGGGTCGCTCCTGCACCTGCTCAAGGCACGCGGCTGGGCCGACACGCTTTCCGCAGGTGAGGCGATCTCGTCAAACGGGTGGACGGTTTTCTCAGTGTCCGTCGAGCTGACTGAGGACGGCGACAGTCAGGTGCACAACGTCCTTGACGCAACTTTCGAGTGCGCGCGCGGCGCGTGGCGCGCGCGCGGCTGGGCAGAAAGGCGCAGGGGGGGTGGGGGGGGGGGGGGGGGGGGGGGTAGTGGGGGGAGGGGGGAGCAAGGGGGGCAAGGGGGGCAAAGGATGGAGTGTGCAAAAGCCATGCCGGCGCAAGCTGCGCGGCGCGTTTTCCCGCCCCCTCGCAGCGCCCCCACCCCCCCCCCCCCCCTCCCCCCCGGGTTCCCCTCTTGCCCCGCCTCTACCCTCTTGCCCCGCCTGAAACCGCTCTTGCCCAACCCCCATCCTTTGCTTGTAGGTACGTCGCGGCGCTCGTGCACACCGGCGTGTCCGCGCGCATCGTCGCCGAGCTCGCCGAGCTCGACTCCCTCGCGTTCCGCTTTCAGGAGCGCGGCGCGGCGCTCAGCCTCGCGCAGCATGTCGCGTCGGCGTTGCGCCACTACCCGCCCGCACAGGTGCGCGAAATAAAGCCATCCCCTCCCTTTCCTTCCCTTTCCCCCCACCGTACCCTTTCCTTCCCCTCCACCTTCACCCCTGTCCCTCCCTTCCTTCCCCTTCCCCCCCCCCCCTCCCCCCCCCCCCCCCCCCTTACCCGGTGTGCCGCAATTGTCCGCCAGGTGCTCACAGGCCCCGCGCTGCACCACGAAGAGGACGAGCCCACCCTCCGCACCTTCCTCACCGCCCTCTCGCCGCACAACGCCTTCGTCTCGCACGTGTCCAAGGCGCACGAGCGCTCCGTCGTCGACGCGGCCGCGCTGCCCGCGTTCGGCGCGTCGGCCGCGGATCCGGTGGCGGCAGTTGGAGCCGCGACCACCGCCGCGGCGCGGGCGGGCGCACCGGCAAACGCGGCGGCGGGCGTAGCGCCGGACATGGCGCCGGACACGGCTGCGGACACGGCGGCGGACACGGCGGCGGACACGGCGGTGGACGCGGCGGTGGACACGGCGGCGGACGCGGCGGTGGACGCGGTGGCGCTCCTTGCCGCGGCGGACGCGGTCGATGCGGCGCTGGCGTTGAAGTACCCGGGCGGCGCGGGACCTCTCAACGTCTGGCGGCGCGAGCGCTGGTGCGTGCGAGGCGCCCTGCGTCGCGTGGGCTGCGCGCCAGCCCACGCGGCCTGTTCAAATTTTGCCGCGCTGCCGCGGCTTGTGCGGCTGCTGGGTCCTGCTGGGGCCTGCCCGCCCATCTCACGCTTGCGAGTACCAGCGGTCCTTCCTTTTCCTGTCCTTTTCATTTTGATTCATCAGTCTTCGTTTCCTTCGCCCGCTTCCGTCTACGAGCCTGTGCGCTTTGACAGCACGAGCCCCCATGCCCGCTTGCACCGCGCTCCGACCCGTTTTGCTGCGCCCGCCGTCCGCGCTCCGCCGCGCGCGTGCACGTGACCTCTTCCCGACGCGCCCGCCATCGCCACGCTCCAACGCCGCGCCCGCGACCGCCCGCGCGCATCGAATAACGATTCATTTCGTTGCCCCTTTTCTTGTCTTCTTTTTTTCCCCGAAAATCGATTTTTCGCTCTCTCGCTGCCCGCAGGTATGGCACGCCCTTTCGGCTGAGCGAACTGGGCGCCGCGACACTCTCGCGCTGGGCAGACACGCCCGCCCTCTCTGCCCTCGCCGCGGGTCGCAAGCCGCCGCTGCACCTGCCCGAGCCCAACCCGTTTGTCCCGACCGATTTTCAAATCGTCGCGCCGCCCCGAGCCGCCACCGATCCGCCACCGCCGCACCCGCCGCCGCCGCCTGCGCTGCTCGACGGCGCGGGCGATGGCGTCGCGCTGTGGTACAAGCTCGACCGCACCTTCCTCAAGCCGCGCATGGCCGTGTACATCCAGATCAAAGCCGTCGCCGCGTGCGCGCCGCGCGCGGCGGGCAAGCGCTCGGCGATCGGCCGTGTCGCGTCTGTGCCCCTTGCGTTGCTGCGATGGAGGCTGCCGTGTGGCCGTGTCGCGTCTGTGCCCCTTGCGTTGCTGCGATGGAGGCTGCCGTGTGGCCGTGTCGCGTCTGTGCCCCTTGCGTTGCTGCGATGGAGGCTGCCGTGTGGCCGTGTCGCGTCTGTGCCCCTTGCGTTGCTGCGATGGAGGCTGCCATGTGGCCGTGTCGCGTCTGTGCCCCTTGCGTTGCTGCGATGGAGGCTGCCGTGTGGCCGTGTCGCGTCTGTGCCCCTTGCGTTGCTGCGATGGAGGCTGCCGTGTGGCCGTTTCGTGGCGCACGTGTTGCTGAGCTGCGGCTGCGCAGCCAGCGTCGCGCGCTGGCGACGCGCTGTGTCCAATCGCGAGCACCGCGCAGCCCATCCTTTTTGGCCCCCGCCGCGTGTGCCTATGCAACCCTTGTCACGCGAGCACCGCGCAGCCCATCCTTTTTGGCCCCCGCCGCGTGTGCCTATGCAACCCTTGTCACGCGAGCACCGCGCCGCCCATCCTTTTTGGCCCCCGCCGCGTGTGCCTATGCAACCCTTGTCACGCGAGCACCGCGCAGCCCATCCTTTTTGGCCCCCGCCGCGTGTGCCTATGCAACCCTTGTCACGCGAGCACCGCGCAGCCCATCCTTTTTGGTCCCCGCCGCGTGTGCCTATGCAACCCTTGTCACGCGAGCACCGCGCAGCCCATCCTTTTTGGCCCCCGCCGCGTGTGCCTATGCAACCCTTGTCACGCGAGCACCGCGCAGCCCATCCTTTTTGGCCCCCGCCGCGTGTGCCTATGCAACCCTTGTCACGCGAGCACCGCGCCGCCCATCCTTTTTGGCCCCCGCCGCGTGTGCCTATGCAACCCTTGTCACGCGAGCACCGCGCCGCCCATCCTTTTTGGCCCCCGCCGCGTGTGCCTATGCAACCCTTGTCACGCGAGCACCGCGCCGCCCATCCTTTTTGGCCCCCGCCGCGTGTGCCTATGCATCCCTTGTCACGCGAGCACCGCGCAGCCCATGACGGCCCGTACCGCCGCGTGCGCGACCTCCCTCGCCTTGCGTGCGGCGCGCCCCGTTTTCAGGTACGCGTCTGCGGAGGCGTGCGTGCTGACCAACCTCTTTTCAAAGCTCGTCGCGGACGCGCTGCAGCCCTTCGCCTACCATGCTGAATGCGCTGAGCTGAATTATAGTTTGTGCGCCGCGCGCCGCCCATTGCGCGCCGCCCGTTGCGCGCCGCCCGTTGCGCGCCGCCCGTTGCGCGCCGCCCGTTGCGCGCCGCCCGTTGCGCGCCGCCCGTTGCGCGCCGCCCGTTGCGCGCCGCCCGTTGCGCGCCGCCCGTTGCGCGTCGCCCGTTGCGCGCCGCCCGTTGCGCGCCGCCCGTTGCGCGCCGCCCGTTGCGCGCCGCCCGTTGCGCGCCGCCCGTTGCGCGTCGCCCGTTGCGCGCCGCCCCCCCCGCTCTCGCTGCACCGCTCGCCCCCTCCGCACCAATTGGGAAGACGAGCGGTGCAGGGCGAGAAAGCGCGCTTCCTTGGCCGTTGCGCGTCGCCCACCGCTCGCCTCGCGCTTTGCTCTCGCTGCACCGCTCGCCCCGCGCACATGTCAGTTACAACACGACGCGCGGCCTCGTTTTAAAGCTGGGCGGCTTCTCGCACAAGCTGCCCGAGCTCCTCAAGCGCGCCGTGTCGCGAATCGGCGCGCTCCGCGCCGACGCCATCTCCGCCGAGCGCTTTGAAATCTACCGCGAGCAGCAAGCCCTGGACTATGCCAACTTTTGGAAAGGCCAACCGTGAGCGAGCGGCTGCCGGGCACGTGCGACGCGACCGCGCACGCGTGTGGCGGTGGCGGCGAGCGCGCGCGCACGCGCGCACGGAGCGGCAGCCGCGTGGCGTTGCGCGCACGGCGCGCGCAACGATGGTCACGGCTCTCCCCTCCGCCCTCCCGCCCTCCCGCCCTCCCGCCCTCCCGCCCTCCCTCGATTTCTGCCCACGCCGCCCGCCGCCGCTGCCGCCGCCACCGCCGCCGCTGCCGCCGCCATCGTGCGCTGCCCTTCTTAGCTACGCCGTCGCCGACTACGCGGCGTCGTGTATCCTCGAGGCGAACAAGTGGCACGTGCGCGAGTACGAGGCGTTCCTGGCCGACACGGCGCGCTGCACGGCGGACGCGCTGCGCGACTTCTCCGCGCGCCGCCTCTTCGCCGACGGCATCTCGCTCGACGTGCTCGTGCATGGCAACGCGAGCGAGGCGGACGCGCGCGCGCTCGGCCGAGTCGTCTCGGGCGCGCTGCTCGCGCCCGGCCCAGCGGGCGGCGTGCCGCTCGCGCCCGGCCGCGCGCTCAGCTCGCGCTGCGTGCAACTGCCGCGCGGCGGTGGCGGTACGCGGTACGTCGCCGACTCGGCCAACGGCGACGAGGCGAATTGCGCCGTCGACCTCACGTTGCAGATCGGCCCGTCCGCGCCGAGGCGGGACACGCTCCTCGCGCTGTGCGTGGCGGTGCTCGAGCCTCGCATCTTCGCGCAGCTCCGCACCAACGAAACCCTCGGGTGAGGCGCGGCGGATGGTCGGATGAGGTTGTCGGATGAGGTTGTCGGATGAGGTGGTCGGGGCGACCACCCTGATCGCACGGCTCGTGCGCGGCGGGTGGTCGTGGCGTCGCGCTGCGCGGCGGCGGCGTGTGCGGCGGCGGTGGCGGTGGGGTTCGGGTGAGGGTTAGGGTGAGGGTTACGTCCCTGTGCGATGGTGGTGCGCACGACCCCACCTCGCTTCCCCTGCGTCATCTTGCCCCAACGCGCTCTCGCAGTCACCGCCAACCACGTGACCGCCCGCCCCCACCCCACGGCCATGACCGCCGCGCGCCGCGCGCCCGTCAGTTACATCGTCGCAACAGCCGTGCGCTCGGTGCACAGCGTGCGTGCGCTGCGCATCGTCGTGCAGTCCAAGAAGGCCGCGGTGGGGACCGTCGAGGCGCGGATTGAGGTGCGTGGCTCGCCGCGGCGTCGAGGGCCGCGCGGGGCCGCGCAGCGGCGGGGGCGTGCGTGCACCGCGCGCGCTCAACCGCCGGCCGCAATGGGCGCTAGGGGTGCCCGCTGCCAGCCGTGTGGCGCGAGCGCGCGTCGCGAATGCGCGCGCGCGCGCGCCAAGCTTGGACCCACCTTTGCACCCAACCTTGCACCCAACCTTGGACCCAACCTTTGGAGGCGCCCACGGCCGCTGCCGGCACGCGCGCCCTTCCGCCACGCCCCGCCGCTTTTTGAACCCGTGCCGGCGCGCCGCGCGTGCAGGCCTTCCTCGCGTCGTTTGGTCAAGTGCTCGACGAGCTGCCGCCCGCCGAATTTGAAAGGTACCGCGCGTCCCTCATCGAGGCGCGTCTGGAGCGCGACAAGTCGCTCGGCGAGGAGACGGGCCGCGACTGGGCCGAGATCGCCGGCGGCACGCTCAATTTTGCGCGCGCGGCGGACGAGGTCGCCGCGCTGCGCGAGCTCCGGCAGGCGGACGCGAGCGGCTTCTGGCGCGAGAACTGCGCGCCAGACGCGCCGCGCCGCCGTCGGCTGCTCGTCGCGATCCGGCCGGGCGAAAGCGCCTCTCCGCCGCCCGCGCCCGCGCCGCCCGCCGCCGACGCACCGCCCGCCGTGTCGCTGCGCGCGCCCACCCACGCGCTCGCGTCGGACGACGACGTGGCGCGCTTCAAGCGCGCCATGTTCCTCTTCCCCGCGCCCTTGAACCGTGGCTCGCCGCCGGCGCCGCCGGCGGCGGGCGAAGCGTCGGCGGGCGAGGCGTGCATGGGCGCGCCGGCCGCCGCGCGCGACGACGGCGGTGCGTTCTCGCGCCAGGATGAGGCGGAGCGCAAGGAGGAAGTGGACGGCGGCGGCGATGACGAGTAGCGTGCGGAGTGGGCGGGGGGGGGGGGGGGGGGGGGGGGGGGGGGGGGGGGGGCCAGCATGGGTCAGTGTACAGTACTTTTCCGATTTGAGCCGCCACGTGGCGTCACACTCGGTTGACCTCGCGGGGCCGAGGCGTGTCGAACACCAGAAAATCCTACACAAAAAGCTCCTTGGCCGCGCCCCGCCGCCGTGGACAGGCGTCAGGCCGCCAGCGGCAGCGCCACGCGAGCACCTTGCGCACGGCATCGGTAATGGCGGGCGTGACGTCACAGTGTCCCCCAAGCGTCACGCTCGGCTTCACATCAGGCGGTCGGCGTCCTTGTTCATCACGCCGGTGATGGCATCGTGGCTCGAGAGGAGGATGAAGCCGAGGCCCGACTTGGCGACCATGTCGAGCACGAGGTACAGGATGACCTCGGTCTCGTCCGAGAGCATGCCGGTGCCCTCGCACATGGCCCACATCACGGGGTAGGCGCACCAGAGCACGACCGTGCCGTTGGCGATCACATTGTACACGGGCCTTGCCTTGTCGGTGAGCGTGGTCTTCCACTCGACCATCATCGCGTACAGGATGGGCAAGAACCAAAAGCAGCCGATGTAGAAGAGGAGCCATTTGGCCGGGTCGTTGGCCGCAAAGAGGAGCGGGCCGACGAGGCCGCCGACGATCATGAGCACGTCGCACCCGATGACGTAGGCGATGTGCGCGAGCGGCGCGTTGGCGAGCAGGCCGATGTCGAGGAGGAGAAGCGGCGTCGTGAGCGCCCAGCTGCGGCGCGGACGCGCGCGCGGCGCGAGGCGCGCGATAATCAGAGCGACGCTGCGCGTGCGCAACGCCGGCGAGGGCCGCGTGGGCGCGCTGCGACGTGGCAAGCGCAACGCACTCGACGTATCGCACCCAGAAAAAGGTGCGCACTTTGCCGTCCGTGAGCGTGAGCTCGGCCGCGCCGCCCTCGAACGCCATAATGAGGTACGCGATCGCGGCGATGCCCGTGACGAACATGGTGATGTGGTGGAAGGTGCGCTTCTCGGTCTCGTACGACATGGACATGACGAAGAAGGCGAGCGTCGACGTGAACAGGATCATGAATCCGATGGCGAGGGGGAGGATCATGGTTGGCAGGCTCGTCGCGTGCGCTGCGTCAACACGGCCACCTGCGATTTGTTGAGAATTCTTGGATTCGAATCTGCGCGATTGTTGAGGAAGACGCAAGACGTTACTACAAGTTTTCGAAAAGGGCGTGTGGCGTTTCCCGCGCTCGGGGCCTCCTGGCGCCGGGGGGCGAGCGGGACGGCGACGCCACGGCCGGGCCGCCGGGATGCACCCGGCGCTGGGCACGCACCCGCCGGCGGCGAACCGCTCGCAGGCTGATTTTGTAAAGTCGCTGCGCTCGCCGCGCCGGACGGGCGGTATGAGCTGGACGCGCGAGCTCGAGCGCCTCAGCTGTCAGGTCGCGGCCGACCGCGCCGAGCTCGCGCGCCGAGGCGCGTCGGCCGAGGCGCTCGCGCTCGAGCTGCGCCGCGCGGAGGATGAGCTGGAGGCAGCGGTAGACGAGGCGGCGCTGAGCGCGCACGCGCGCGAGCTCCTCGCCGACGAGGTCCGCGCGCTGCGCGAGCAGCTCGCTGACTCGGGCGCGCCGCGCTACGCCGAGGCGACGCACCTCGCGCACCGCGCCAAGGCCGCCGTCGCCGCCCGCGACGAGCGGATCGAGGCGCTCGAAGCGGAGCTTGAGCGGTGCGAGGCGGAGCTGGCGAGCGCGCGCGAGGCGCTCAGCGTCGGCGGCCAGCTCGCTCACGAGCTCCGCCGCACCGGCCTCGAGCTCGACGAGCGCGCGCGCGAGCTCGCGGATGCTCGCGCCGACGCAGCCGATGCGCGCGCCGAGACGTTCCGGGTGCGCAACGAGCTCGCGCAGGCGGCACGACGGGCGGACGAGCTGGAGGACGCGCTGCGCGAGGCGCACGGGCGGCTGCAGGCGGGCGTCGACCGCTCGCGCCAGCACGCGATGCGCGCGATCGGCGAGGATCTGCGCGCGGAGCTCGCGGCGGCCGCGGCAGCTGCCTTGCCTGGCGGCGCGGCCGGCGTCGGCGGTGGACACGGCGCGCGCGAGGACGAGCTCGCGACGGCAGCGTACGGCAGCAGGCGGACGACGCTCAACCCGCACGCGCCGTCCCGCCTGACGAGCCTGTGACTCAGTGACTGGGCGCGGAGGCAGTGCCAGGGAGAGAAGGCACGCCGCTTTCTCGGACTGACACTTTCACGGCGAACTGTGCGAGGCACTCTCAGAGGGCGCATTCAGCTGGTGAGTCCGGGCCTGGTCCGGCCAATTCCCCTATCCCTGCGGCGCTCTGTACCCGCGACGCGTCCAGTAGCGCGAGTCGTCGAGCGCGAGCGCGTCGAGCGTGATCCGATCTGAAACGGCCACCATCCCGTGCCCATGCAGCGTCGGCGCGTCATGCACGCCAAAGCAGGCGAGCGCCGCGCGGCCCGCCGCGCCGGCGGTCGATCGTTGCACGAGCGCGCGCGCGCCCGGATCGTCGGGTCGCGCGACGCGGATGAGAGAGACGAGGAGCAGCTTGAACTTGCCCGGCGTGAGCGTGCGCACCGACAGCGTGCACGTGCCACCGCCACCGCCACCGTCGCCACTGCCACCGCCGCCGCCGCCACTGCCACCGCCACCGCCGCCGCCGCCGCCGCCGCCGCCGCCGCCGCCTTTCAACACGGGCGCGGCCGCCATCGTCATCGTCGAGACGTCAAAGATACGCCACTGCGGCTCGGATGTTTTGGTACGCGCGCTCGTCGCGTTGATCAGGTTGGCCACGTCCGAGCCGAGCGCGCGCGCGGCGGCGGCGGCGGCGGAGGCCGCGGCCGCCGCACCGCCGC
Source organism: Diacronema lutheri (assembly GCA_019448385.1). NCBI lineage: Eukaryota > Haptophyta > Pavlovophyceae > Pavlovales > Pavlovaceae > Diacronema > Diacronema lutheri. The sequence continues at coordinate 275,902 of JAGTXO010000034.1, forward strand.
CCACATCCTCAAGCTCGTCCGCGTCGACGTCGGCGGACCGCTGGCGCCCGCCGTGCAGCGCGCACGCGCACCCACCCGAACAGCGCACGTCAACCGCGGCGAAGCCCGCGTACGACTGCATGTAGGTGATCGCGAGCCACGCGACGCCGCGCAGCTCGAGCGCCCACCGGATCGTCGCATTTGGTGCGCTCGCCTGCAGCGCGGGTAGCCGCCGAATGCCTGCGCCATTCTCCTCCTCGACCACTGCCCATCCGGCGTTGTCCTGTGCGCCGGACGCCATCGCTTCCACGCTGAGGCAGTTGCGCTCGTCGCCGCCCGTCGCGCCCGCGTCGTCGGCGCGCGCGTCGAGGCCGCGGTTGAGTGCGTGCAGCGCGGCGGGCAACACCTCGCGCGGCGCGCCCGGCGGCCAGCCCGCGCCGCCGAGCGCGGCGGGCGCGAGTGACGCGGTCTCGCGCGCCGCGCGCGCCGAGCGCTCGAGCAGCTCGAGGATGTGCGCGGCGAAGAAGGCGTGGCCGTCCACGTTCGGGTGGTACATGTCGCCGTGCAGCATGCCCTCCTCTCCGTGCCGAGCGCCGTCGCGCGCGTAACACCAACTCGCGCCCGTCGGGTCGACACCCGGCAGGTGCCGCTCGCACGGCGCGGAGAAGGCGCGCTGCATGTGGAGGGTGGGCAGGTCGTAATGCGCGCCGAGCGCGGCGAGGTTGGCCTGCACGTCGGTGAGTGTTGAGTGGGGCGGTGCTGGCTTGAAATGCTTGGGGACCCACAGCAGCATGAGCACCGCCGGCCTCTCCGGCCCGGCGAGCGCCGCGCGCAGCACACGCTCCTGCAGGCAGAGCATGCGTCCGCCCCCATTGACTGCGTACTCGTGCACGACGAGGTCCACGCCGCCGAGCGACGCGCCGAAGCACGCGGCCATGAAGAGGAGCGGTTTGGCCGACGTGCGCATCGTCGCCTGCCCCGGAAACGCGTGCTGCAGCCAGTGGATCAGCAGGCAGCGCCACGAGTTGCGCGGGAAGCACGTGCGCGAGCGTGACGCGCACGCCAGCTGCGCGCCCGCCGCCGACGACTGCGAGAAAAAGGTGGTCGGAGGGGCTTCGCCGCGCGGTGCGCCACCCGTGCACGACTGGTACGGGTCGGCCGCCGGCAGCTCGACCGTCGGGCAGCGCGCGCCGGCAGCGGCGGCGGCGGCGGCTGCGGCGGGCGGCGCCGCGCGCGAGCGCACGGCGGCATATTGCGCACCCGCCGTGCCGCCGTCGACGAGAGACTGGTTGATCCAATCGTGGCGTTGCGCGGCGCGCGCGGCGTTGGCCGTGGCCACTCTGTCCGTGCACGTCAGGCACGAGTGCGTCGCGCCCGTGCCGCGCGTCACCGACTCGCCCAGGAAGTAGACCGTTACCGATTCGCCGCGCAGCAGCTTTGCAAAGAAGGCGTCAAGCCGCGCGCGCGGCGCGCCGTCGGCGCGGGCCCAGGCGGACTCGGTCGCGTTGGGTGGCGGGCGCAGGCGGGGTGTGATCCCCGGACGCCAGCGCAGCGCGCACTCGCTCCCGATTGCCATCGCGCGCTCGCTTGACGGCGCGGCGGGCGGCGCGCCGCCACCAGCGTCGGCGCCGCCGCCAGCGTCGGAGTCGCCGCCGTCGCCGCGGCGCGCCGGCGGCTCGGCGACGGCGCCGACGGCAAGCTGCACGGGTAAGCCAGCGCCCGCAACCAGTGCAGGCGCACCGGACGCAGCGCCGCTGCTGCGCGGCGGCGGGTCCGAGTGTGCGACGGCTGGCGCGCTGTCGCGAACGCTTGCCGCCGTGTGCGCGCCGAGCGCGGTGTCAGACGTGCCGCGCTGGATCGAGCGGACGACGATGGACTCGTCGATCTGGTTGCGCAACATGGCCGCCGGCCGCATTCCCACGCAGATGAAGCCGAGGAGCAGGAAGCCGACGCCCGCCACCACGCGGTCCAGCCGCATCGTGCCGCCGCCTCAACCGCACCAGCGACTCGCGAACGTGCGCACGATGGCCGCAAGTCGCGCGGTTAAAGGGCGCCGCGTGACTGTGCGGAGATGGCGCGCGCGCTGGTCGATGCGGGTGCTGACGCGCGCGAGCCCGCCGCCGACGGTCCGTGCGTGCGCACACCTCGAGCAGCCGGCGGCAAGGCTGCCGCCGCTGGCAGCGCCGTGGACGCTCGCCAAACTCGTGGGTGGACGACGCACGCCAACTTGGCCAAGTCCGTCCGCGAGGCATGGCAGCCGAGCGGCGTTTGCGCGCGCGCCAAGCCCGCGGCCGCGCGCGTCGGCGCTTGCGGAAGCGTCGAACTGAGGTGGCCCTGAGGTGGCAGCCACTTAAGGGGCTCTCCGCCTCCGCCGTTCAGCCGGAGGAGGCGATGAACCCCCCCCCCCCCCCCCCCCCCCCCCCCCCCTAGCGAATCCTACGAAAGTTTGACTGAGCGCCAGGGCAACGCCCAGGGGTGCGCACCTGCCGCGTGGCGTTGCTCGCCGCCGCGCCCGAGCCTCGTGCGCAGCGGGCAGGCGCGCTCACGCGACGGACGCCGCCTCCTGCGCACGCGCGCCCTCCACCCCGTCGTCCGCGCCGTCCGCCGCCGCCGCCGCGGCGGCGTTGGCCGACGCGGCCGCCGTGCGCATCACGTTGCGCGCGACGAAGTCGAGGGGCACATCGGCGGCAAGCGCGCACACGCCGAGCCGGTGGCCGCACGCGCCCGCGACGTCGAGCCATGGCTGCGCCTCGTCCTTGCCGAGCTTGCCGACGGCCGTGAACTCGGCGCGCGCCTTGCCGCCGATGCCCTCGTACCACGAGCCCGCCGGCCGGTCGCCGCCCGCGCCGCCGCCCGCGCGGCCGCCGCGCCCGCCGCCGAGCTGCTCGTATGCTTCACTCACCGCGCGCATCCTGTCGATCGCGGCGGCGGCGCCGGCCTCGTCGCCGACGAAGCGGTCGGGGTGGAGCTCCATCACGAGCTTGCGGTGCGCGCGCTTCAGATCCGCCGCGCTCGCGCCCGCCTCCACGCCGAGCGTGCGGCGCGCGTCCTCGCGCGCGGTGCCAATCGTCGAGAGGCCATCGCACACGTGCTTTGAGAAGGAATGGAGCGGCTCGTACGCAAACTCGAGGTTCTGGCGCGGCGCGGTGCGCAGCTTGGGGACGACCTGGCCGCCCGCCTCGAGGACCTCGCGCCGCGCCGCGGCGAGCGCGCCCGGCACGAGCGCGCTCGGCTCGGAGACGCCCGCGCAGTGCAGCGCGAGCAGCGCGATCGGTACCCAGTCGGACAGCTCGGGGACGCCGTCGGCGCGGACGGTGATCGACCATTGCGTGACGGGTGTCTGTGCGTCATCTGTGCTCGTCATCGCGTCGAGCGCCTCGTACACCTTGGTCGCCTGCGCGAGCAGCTCCTTGGCCGTCGGGCCGGTCGGCGTTGCGGGCTTCGCGCCAAACCCGCCGGCCTTGGCCGGCTTCTTGGGCTTGGCGGCGAGGCAGACGGCGGCACGGCGCGGCAAGGCGCGCAAGCGCACCGCGCTTAGCGCGCTCGCCCGCGCCGCGCCGCACCTCGCGCCCGCCGCCGACGTGGCGAACGACGCGGCGCCGACGGTGAACGCGAGCAACCACGTCGTTCGCATCATGTGACCGGACGTTTCTGGCCCCTTGATGAGCATGGCGGCAAAGACTTGAAGAGTTCCAGAACTTTGGCCGCCATGCTGATGCTCAGCCGCCAGTGTGTTCGGCGCGTGGGCCACGCGGCGTGCGTCGGCGCGGCGCGGCGGGCTGCCGCGCCAGCGCAGCTGCAGCCGCGTCGGTGGCTTGCGACGACGTTCTCGATGCCTCCCGCCGCCCCATTCGCGCCCACCAAGAGCGCCGGCGACGCGGCGGCGCCGTGCGTGGCGGGCGCCGCCGCGCAGGTCGCACCGCGCGCGCTCGGCTGGTGGCTCCTCGGCTCCGCGGCGTCGGTGTTTGGGATGGTCGTGCTCGGCGGGTGCGCGCGTGCGCTCGCCGCGCGCCTGCAGCCGCTGCTGTGTGCGCGCGCGCCGGCGCCCCCGCGCGCTCACGCCGCGCGCGCCGTGCGCCGGCCGGCGCCGCGCCAGGTACACGCGCCTCACGCGCTCCGGACTATCCATGACGGACTGGCGCCCGCAGGGCTCGGCGCTGCCGTCGGGCGAGGCGGAGTGGGAGGCGGCGTTCGATCGGTACAAGCAGTTCCCCGAGTTCCAGCTCACCAACAGCAAGATGGCGCTCGACGAGTTCAAGCAGATCTACTTTGTCGAATGGGCGCACCGGATGGCAGGCCGCGCGGTTGGCGTCATCTACGGCGTGCCGCTGCTCGCCTTCGCGCTGGCGGGCAAGGTGCCGCGCGCGCTCGCGCCACGCCTTGCGCTCCTCTTCGCGCTCGGCGGCAGCCAGGGCCTCGTCGGATGGTGGATGGTCCGGTCCGGCCTCGAGGCGCCGGCCGCTGACCTCGATGGCGTGCCGCGCGTGTCGCCGTACCGGCTCGCGACGCACCTGACGATGGCGTTCACAATCTACTCGCTGCTGCTCGCAACGTCGCTGCAGGTCCTCTGGCCGCGGCCGCACGGCCCGTCCGCCGCCCTCTCCGCCGCCGCGCGCCGCGCCCTCGCCTCCGCCGCGCTGGGCGCGCGCGCGGTTGCGGCGGTCGTCGCGCTCACCGCGTTCTCGGGCGCGTTCGTGGCCGGCATGCATGCGGGCTATTCGTACAACACGTTCCCGCTGATGGACGGGAAGCTCGTGCCCGACGGGTACTGGCGCCTCTCGCCCGCGCACCGCAACTTGTTCGAGAACGTGCCCGCCGTCCAGTTCGACCACCGCGTGCTCGCGATGACGACGCTCGGCTCCGTCGGCGCCTTCTGGGCGTACGCGCGCTCGCTCCGCGCGCTCCCGCCCGCCGCGCGGCTCGCGAGCCACGGGCTGCTCGCGGGCGCCGGCGCGCAGGTCGCGCTGGGCATCGCGACGCTGCTGCACGCCGTGCCCGTCGAGCTGGGCACCGCGCACCAGGCGGGCGCGCTCTCCCTCTTCTCGATCACGCTCGTGCTGCTGCACGTGCTCACGGCCGAGTGATGTTGCGACTGCGCGGCGGGAGCTCCTTCCGCACGGCTGCCGCGCGTTCGCCGGCGCGCGCTCGTCGGTGCGCCCGAGCCCGCCAATGACATGCAGTCGTTTGACCAATTGCCTCACTGACTGATGACCGACTGGATCGGAGGGAAACAAGAGTGCTGATCGCTTTTCGCCCACGCGCCTCAAAGCTGCGACCGCGCCTGACAAGCGCAGAAGGGCCACTCCACCCAAAGCCTTTGCGCCGCGCAGCATGCGCGTCGCGGCGCTCATCCTGCTCCTCCTCCGCCTGCTCATCGCGCCCGAGTCATCCGCCGCCGAGCGCGTGATCATCTTCTCCCAGGCCGAGCCAACAGCGCAGCTCCTCGCCGACGCGCCCGCCGGCTCGGTGTCGGTGCGGCGCGCGCTCGACGTGCGCCTCAAGGCGGCGCGCGGCGGCGCCTTCTCGGCAGACGTGACGGAGGAGGGCGCGCGCTACTTCGCCTCGCGCGGCGCGACGGTCGCACCTGACCGCGTGATGAGCACGCGCCCTCTGCGCGGCGGCGACGAGCCTCGCGCGCACCTCGCGCACGCGCGCGCGCGCGCCGCCGACGCGACGCAGCGCGCACCGGTGCGGCCGGCGAGCACGGCGAGCGCAGCCGCGGCGGCGGCGGGCGATAGCCTTTACTTCTCGGTGCCGTGGGGCCTCGACCGCATCGACCAGCGTTCGCTTCCCCTCGACGAGCGGTACCGGCCGCCCGCGCGTGGCGGCGGCGGTGCGGGCGTGCACATCTTCATCGTCGACACGGGCATCAACGCGGCGCACGTCGAGTTCGCAGGCGGGCGGCTGGGCGATGGCATCGACTTTGTGGACGACGACGCGAGCCCCGACGACTGCTCCGGCCACGGCACGCACACGGCCGGCACCGCGGCCGGCGCGACCGTCGGCGTTGCGCGCGAGGCGATCGTGCATGCAGTTCGGGTCCTAGGTTGCGACAACCGCGGGCTCGAGTCGGACGTGCTTGCCGGCGTCGCGTGGGCGTTCGCGCACCCGGCGCCGATGCGCAAGAAGGTCGTCTCCATCTCGCTCGGCGCGCCGCGCCGGCCTGGCGGCGAGACGGACGCGCTCTGGTCGGCGTTCGTGGACGAGGGGCTGCTCATCGTCTCGGCGGCGGGCAACTCTGGGGCGGACGCGTGCGACGAGCTGCCGGCGCACATCCCGTCAATCATCGCGGTGGGCGCGAGCAACGAGCACGACGCGGCGGCCGCGTTCAGCAACGCTGGCGCCTGCGTTGACCTCTTCGCGCCCGGCTTTGGCGTCCGCTCGGCGTGGATCGGCGCGCGCGCGCACTACGCCAAGCTCTCGGGCACGAGCATGGCGTGCCCTCACGTCGCCGGCGTCGCGGCGCAGCTCCTCGCGGCCGCGCCGAACGGCCTCACGCCGGCGGAGGTGCGCGACGCGCTGCGCAACGCCTCCGTCGCTGGCGCGCTGATCGACTCGAAGGAGCCCGGCGCGCAGCCCGGCCGCAACGTGCCCAACCTGCTGCTGCAGACCGTTGGCGATCCACCGCCGCCACCCAACGCAACGCGCGTCGTGCCCATCGCGGTCGAGGTGCTGCCCGACCGCTTCCCAGAGGAGACGTCGTGGCAGCTCGCGGAGCTGCTCGGCGAGACCGACGAGCCGAACGTGCTCTTCGCGCGGCTGCTCAACGCGAGCGAGCGCATCCGGCCGACGAGGTGGGACCTCGAGCTACGCGTCGACTCGCCCGCGCGCTACGCGCTGACCGTGTACGACACGTTTGGCGACGGGCTCGCGTCGTGCCCACCGATGGCGGCGTGCGAGTTCCGCCTGTTCCTCGACGGCGAGCAGATCGGCAGCGGCGCGCTCTTCGGCTTCAACCAGACGGTGCCGTTCGCGATCGGCTTTCCCGCGCCGCCACCAAGCCCGCCTGCGCCGCCGCCGGCGCCACCCGCCGCGCCGCCACCGCCGTCGCCACCGCCCGGCCCTCCAGCCGCGCCACCCTCGCCGCAGCCGGCGGGCCTCGCCACGTTGCGCTGCCTCATCGTACCCGACAATTACCCGCAGGAGACGTCCTGGCGGCTCGTGCGCGACGGCGTTGACATCGTGCGCCGCGCGCGCCTCGTGGAGGGCCAGGGCGCGACAACTTGGAATGTGAGCCTAACACAGGGCTCGTACACGTGGGAGATCCTCGACGCGTTCGGCGACGGCATCTGCTGCAGCGTCGGCGCGGGGCGGTACGAGCTGGCGCTCGACGGCGTCATCCTCGCGCAGGGCGGCACGTTCGAGGCGGTCGAGGCCGTCCGCTTCGCCGTTGGCCTCCCGCTCCCGCCGCCTGCCCAGTCGCCGCCGCCGCCGCTGCCGCCGCCGCCGCCGCCGCCGTCGCCGCCGCCGTCGCCGCCGCCAGTGCCGCCGAGCCCGCCAGCGTCGCCGCCCGCCCCGCCCACTCCGCCGAGCCCGCCGAGCCCGCCGGGCGAGAGCTTGGTCGTGCGCATCACGCCCGACGAGTGCGCGCGTCGGCGCGGATCCGCATCGCTGGCGGCGCGCGAAGCCCCGCGCTCACCGCGCGCGCCCCTTCACCTGCGCGCGCGCGCGCGTGCGCAATGCGCGTGCCCTGCGGCGTGACCAACGCCCGCGCGCCGCGCGTCCTTCGCCCGCGCGCCGCGCCTTTTGCCGCGCGCTAGCTTCCCGTCCGAGACGAGTTGGACGCTAAGCCAGGGCACGACCGTGCTCGCGTCCGGCACGCTCGGCATCAACCAGGAGAAGCCCAAGGAGTGGACGATTGCACTGCTGCCGGGCGATTACGCCTTCACGATCAGCGACACCTATGGCGATGGTCTCCAGGAGGGTGGTGGAAAGTGAGCTGCCGCGGCTACGCGTGCACGCGTCACACGGCTCTCGCGCCGCGCGCGCCACGCGCGCGCTGATCCGAGCGCGCGCGGTCGCGCGGCGCATGCGCCCCGCTCGTGCGTGCGCGCGGCTGATTTTGTCCCCACCGTTAGATATGAGCTGCTGCTTGGCGGGAGGCTGATCGCCGAGGGCGGCGCGTTTGCGTTCGCCGAGACGGTCGCGTTCAGCGTCGGCGCGCCCAACCCGCCACCGCCCAACCCGCCGCCGCCGAGCCCGCCGCCGCCGAGCTCGCCTCCGCCGAGCCCGCCTGCGCCGCCCGCGCCTCCGCCTGGTCCGCCCGCGCCACCGCGCCCGCCGCCGGCGCCTCCGGGCGAGCGCTTCGAGGTGCAGATCCAGCCGGACGCATGGCCCGGCGAGGTGAGCTGGGCGCTCTCGCGCGACGGAGAGCCCATCGCATCGGAGCAGGTTTTAACGCCCGCGCCCGGCGGTGGCGTGCAGAGCTGGGTGCTGCTGCTGCAGCGCGGCGCATACACGTGGACGATCACTGACCAAGGCAACGACGGCCTCTGCTGCAAGTACGGTCGAGGCGGGTGCGCGCGCGCGCGCGGGCGAGCGCCGCGCGCTGCGGCGTCGCGCGCTGCGAAGCATCCCCGCAGCGATCGACGCGCGCCCTGTGCGTGGCGCGCGGCTGAGGCGATCGACGCGCGACCTACGCGTGGCGCATCGCCGCGCGCGCACAGCTACGTGCTGCTCCTGCGCGGCGAGCAGATTGCGAAGGGCGGTGTGTTTGGCACGAGCGAGTCGGTCCAGATCTCGCTCGGGCTGCCCGCGCCGCCGCCAAGCCCTCCGCTCTCGCCGTCGCCGCCGCCCGCGCCGCCCATCCCGCCCATCCCGCCTCAGCTGCCGCCGCCGCCGCCGCCGCCGCCGAGCCCGCTGCCCGCGCCGCCACCGCCGTCGCCGTCGCCGCCACCGCCACCGCCCGCAAAGCAGAGCCCGCCGTCGCCTCCGTCGAGCCCGCCGGCGCCGCAGATGCCGCCGCCGAGCCCTCCGAGCCCTCCAATCGCCGTGCGCGTCGAGATCGCCGCGGACAGCCTCCCGGAAGAGACCTCTTTCCAGCTCTGGCGCGACGGCGCGCTGTTGCACGCGGAGCAAATGCGCCCGCGGCAGGGCGCGACGACATGGGAGTACGAGCTGCGCCCCGGCTGCTACACGTTCCGCATCTTCGACTCGTGGGGCGACGGCTGCTGCTGCCTCTACGGGCTCGGCCGTTACAACCTCATCGTCGGCGGCGAGCGCGTCGCGACGGGCTGCGAGTTTGGCAGCGCGGACGTCGTCCCGTTCTCCGTGCCCGCCAGCTTGGAGTGCGTCGGGATGCCGCCAGCCATCGTCGCGCCCATCGCGCCGCCGCCGCTGCCGACCCCGCCCGGCGCCATGTCGCCCACCCCGCCGGGCATCATCATGCTCCAGCCGGCGTTCCCGCCGGCGGTCGCGCCGTCGCCAGCGGCGGCGCCGTCTCCGGGCCGCGTGGGCATCGCGCGCGCCGGCGCTGCGCCCTCGCCGCCCGCAAAGCCGCGCGCGCCGTGAGGGCCGTCAGGCCGTCGCACGTGCAGCGCACGCAGCCCACGGTCATCGGCGCGAGCCACACGGCGCGACTTGCACTCGCGCGGCGCTGGGCGCGCTGCCGTCGCCGGCTCGACGTCGGGGCGAGCCGCGTGAGCGGCAGCGCGACGACAGAGACGGGCACAGTCAGCTAGGCACAACAAAAAAAGATATTTTAAAAAGGCGTCGTCCCTCCGCGCCCGGCTGGGAGAGGAAATGAGCGCGGAGCGCGGCGTGCACGCGCTGCTCGCCTCGCACCTGCTCTCCGCATGGGGCGACCAGATGTGGCAGTTTGCGGTCCCGGTCCTGATCGCCGAGCTCTTCGACTCGCCGATCGCCGCGGCCGCGTCATTCAACGCCGCGGTCTTTGGCTCGTGCGTCGTGACGGTGCCCGCGCTTGGCGCGTGGCTCGATCGGACGGAGCGGCTTGGCGCGGTACGCACGGCGCTGCTCGCTTCGAATGCCTGTATCGCGGCTGTGTGCGCGCTGCTAGCGCTCCTCCCGCGCCTCGCGCCGCCATCGCGCGTCGGGTTTGGCGTCGCGTGTGCACTCGCGCTCGCGCTCAGCTGCGCCGCCGAGGCGATGGGCCGAGCCAAGGCGCTCGCGCTCACGCGCGACTGGGTGGTGCAGCTGTGCGCCACCGACGGCGCGCGCTTGGCCTCGCTCAACATTGTGATGCAGCGAATTGACCTCTGCGCAAAGGTGCTGGCACCCGCCCTCGTCGGCGTCGCGCTCGGCGCGCTTGGCACGGTCGGCGCGGCCGACGGCGCCGATGCGCGCGCGCGGAGGGCGGCGCGCGTGCGGCTCGGCGCGGTGCTCGTCGGCGCGTGGAACGTGCTCTCCCTCCCGGCCGAGCTCGCGCTCACCGCCGCGTGCTACCGCGCGCATCGCGCGCAGCTCGCTCGGCCGTGCGCGGCCGACGTGGCCGCCGCAGGCGACGCGGACGGCGCGGACGCGCGAGCGCACGCTGAGGCGCAGGTGCACGCGCACGCGGACGGGACGGTGCACGCGCACGTGCACGGCTTGCAGCGCCACGCGCACCCGACGACGCCGCCCGCGCGCGAGCACGGCGGCGCGCACGGCGGCGGCCGCGTGCATATCGACGAATGGCACATCCACGCCCGCGACGAAGGCTCGTGCGCAGAGGCCGCCATTACTGACGCGCGGTCGAGCGACGCGTCGATGCGTGCCGCAGATGCGCCTGGTCACGCGCGCTCGCCTCCAGTCGAGCGCGCACTTGGAGAAATGATGGCGTCGCCCGCCAAGGGCACGTGCGGCAGGGCAGGCGCCCCGAACGGGCACGTGCCGGCCGCGCCCTTGCGCTGCTGGGCGCGCGGGGTGGCCGAGCCGCAGTGGCACGAGCACGGCGACGAGTTGCACGCGCACGCGCACGACCCGGACGCGAACGTGCACGTCATCCTCCTCCTCTCGCGCGCCGACGACAGCGCACCGGACGTCCGAGCGCGCGACACAGAGCGCGGGAGCGGCGTCGCTGCTCGGGCAGCGCGTGGCGGTGGCGGCGGCGCGTGCGCGCCTTGCGCGCGCGCGCAAACGGCGGCGCGCGCGACGGGCGCGCGCTGGCGTGCCTTCTTCGCGCACCCGGTCGCGGGCGCGAGCGTGGCGTTCTGTCTTCTCTTCCTCACCGTGCTCGACAACGGCACGCTGGTCGCCACGTACTTGCTCTCCCAAGGCGTGCGCCCGGCGGTGCTCGGCGCGGCGCACGCGGCGGACGCGGCGGCCGGGTTGCTCGGCACCGTCGCCTTCGCGCCGCTCGTCGCGCGCCTCGGCGGCGGCGTCGAGCGCGCCGGCCTCGCGTCGATCTGGGCTTTCTGGCTCACCCTCGCACCGGCGGGCGCTCTCTTCGCGGCCGCGGCGCGCGCACGCGCGGGCGAGCCGGGCGACGTCGGCGAGGCGCGCGCGGCGTCGGTGCGCGCGCAGCACGCGCTGCTTGGCTGCATGGTGTGCGCGCGCGCGGCGCTGTGGAGCTTCGACCTTGCGCACACGCAGAGCATGCAGCAGCGCGTCGAGGCGGCACGGCGCGGCGCCATGGGCGGCTGCCAGGTCTCACTTTCAAATGCGGCGTACGTCCTTGTGCAACTCGCGGCGCTCGGCGCGCGCCGGCCCGAGCAGTTTGGCGCGCTGCTTGCGCTCAGCCTGGGCGCGGTACTCGCGGCCGCGCTGCTCTATACGGTTTGGTTTGCAACCGTCGTGCGCGATGGCGCGGGCGGCAGCTGCTGCGGTCAGGGCGGCGAGCGCGCGCGCGGCGCCGCCGGACTGCGCCGCAGCGGCGCGAGCGGCGGCGCGCATGGCGGCCGGTACGGCGCGTACGGCGAGGCTGGCGCGCGCGACGGCGCGCTCCGTCGCGCGCACGAGGGCGACGAGGAGGGCGCGGACGGTGGCGTGCAGCTCGAGCCATGGGCGCCGCAGTCCAGACAGGCACAGAGCGCCGTGGCCGGGAAGTCGGATGGGCCCAACACCGCGGAGGCTGCGGCTGCTCAGCGGCCCGTCAGCGCGGTGGATGGGCCGAGGTGCCTCGCGAACTCGGGCAGGCCGCACGGGTGCAGCGCCCGCGCGCTCGGTGAGGCGCTCGTCGGCGCTGGCGCCCTTCGCAGCGACGCGCCAACCGACGCACACTGACATTTTAAAAGTGAGAAGGGGGTTGTGCGCACGTCACATCACTCACGCCGCCCGCGGCACCGGCGGCGCCGCCTGTCGGCGCGCCGCGTCCACGTCCGCGAGGTAGAAGACGACCGTGCTCGCGCCGACGCGCTTGCGCTGCACGATGCCGCGCCCGCACAGATAGCGCTCAACAAAGGGCCAGTGCACGGATCGGTCGACGAGGCCGCTCGCGCCGCGCCGGTCGAGCGCGCGCGCGCGCTCGCCCGGCCGCGGCCGCTTGCGCGCGGCGGCCGAGCCGCCCGCTGCGATGAGGCTCTCGCGCAGCTCGGCGGCGGGTAGCTCGTGGAAGGCGCGCTTGGCCAGAATGGCGACTGCGGCGCGGCGCACGGCGCCGAGCTCGCTCGCGAGGCCGCCGAGCGCCGGCAACGCCCACGCCCACTGGCGCGAGTCGGCGTCGGACGCGGCGGGCTGGTCCGTGCGTCTGACGAGCACGCCGACGCGACACAGCTCGGAGGCGGCGGCGGCGGCGGGCGCGCCGCGCCCAAATGCGCGCTCGAGATCAGCGTCGCGCACGGCGCCGCGGCAGCGGCCGACGAGCGCGCGCGCGGCGACGACGAGCACGTGCGCGGTGTCGCGCACGGCGACGGCCACGCCGGCGCTGCCAGCGGCGCCGCTGCCGGCTCGCGACGCACCAGCCACGGCTGCGGCGGCGCCGCGCGCCGCGGCGGACGGCGCGGCGTCGCTCGCGAGCCGCGCGAGCTCGGCGGCGAGGTGTTCGGTGTGGACGATGGCGTCGTCGCCAGTCGCGCGCAGGTGAAGAGTGGTGAAGCGAGCATCCTTTGCAAGCCGCGCGTCGAGCGCCGCGTCCACCGCCGCGCGGTCGGGCAGGAGCGCGTGGAGCTGCGCGCGCAGCGCGAGCGGCGGCAGGCCGAGCGACGGCGGGAAGTCGGCGAAGAGCGCGCCAAGCGAAACATCGAGGTCGGTGAGCGCCTCGAGCTCGGCAAACTCGGCGTCATCCACCACCTCCACCGCGAACGACGCCGAGCCGCGCTTGGCGCGCCGCCGCGGGAACATGCGCCCGCCTTGTGAGCTGTTCCGCGCGCTCACAGCATCGCCGCCGCCATTATTATACTAACGACGCTTACAGGCGGGTCAGCAGGAGGGGCGCGCACGGGGCCGAGGCTGGACAAACGGAGCGAGCGAAAGGGCGCACGCAACATCAGGCCGAAATCAGGGCGTCGACCCTGTGCACGCCGGCAGCGGGAACGGCCGGGACGGCAAGGACGTGGCAGGACGCGTCATGGGCGGACACCCACACACGCCTAGCCACCCCTCGCCGGCCCCCGCCGGCCGCCGCCGCCGTCGCCGCGCCGGAAGCAGAGGCCGTCCACACCGCCGCAGGCGTCCACATCCGCCTGGACGCCGTGAGCCGCGTGGCGGTGCGGCGGCGCCTGTCCGCGCGCCATCTGCGCGCGCGCGAGCAGGAGCTGCGCGTGCCCACGCACGACGCACGCGGCGAGCTGGAGGCGCATGTGGCGCTCGAGGGCCGCGCGGGCGACGTCGCGCGAGGGCGCGCCCATGCGCGCCATCCACGCGTCCGCGCCCATGTGCGAGAAGGTGGCGAGCATAGTATGACGGGGAGACCCGGAAAACATGGCGGCGGCCCTTCGCCCCCGTCCTCCGTCAGTCGTCAAGCTCGCACACGCTGAAGGCCGACGCGCGGATGCATCTGCAGCCGAAGTCAGCAGCCAAAGGCGCTCGTCCCGCGGTGGACAGTGGAGGACGAGTTGCGGTCAAACCCGTTGACTACGCAGCCCGCGCGAGCGGGAGTCGGACAGCCACGACTGAGAGCGTTACAGTGAGACTCACACCGTCACACGTCGTTTGCGGCGGAACTCACGAATCGAATCGGGAGGACATGGGCCGGATAGACGACGAGCGCCCCGGCGAGCCAGCGGCGGCGGGTGCACCGACGCCGGGGCCAAACGGCAAGACGGCGGCGAACACGCGTCCCAAGCTCGGCGACCGCAAGGTCTCGCACGGAACGGCCGTCTCGCTGGACTTGCAGGTGCGCGCGCCGCTCGCCGAACCACGGCGCCGCGGCTAACCGCGGGCACAGCCACTAGGGCGAATGCACGCCGGCCGCGCCGGCGCGCGCCTTCGCGCGGGCCGACGAGGCATGCGGCGCGTGCGGCTTGTTTGCCCTCACCGTCTCGCATGCGCGCGCGCCGCGCGCTCGCCGCGCGCGCGCCGCGCGCCGCGGCTGTCAGGTGATCCTTCGGCGCGACGGGTCGCGCCGCGACGAGCACGACTCCGGGCACGTGACGACGCTGATGCACTGGATGCGCGCGCAGCAGCTCGCGCTTTCACACTCGGTGAGCGAGCATGTTAACCGCTCGACCGCGCAGGTGCGCGCCGCGCGGCGCGGCTCGCGCGGGCGCGGCGCGGCGTGCGGGCGCGCGCGAGGCGCGAGCGGGGCATGCGGTGGCGAGCTCGCGTGCGCGGTCGGCCAGTCGACGCGCTGCCATCGCTGTGCGCAAGCGGCGCGCACCTGCCACAGCGCGCGCGGCTGTGCGCGCACGGCCGTTTGCCAGATCGAGGCGGGGTCGCTGCCCGCGGTGTCATGTCTTGCCGCCGGTGTCCCTCCATACCCCCCCCCCCCCCCCGCCAACTCCGACCGCGCTCTCGCGCTGTGCCGCGCGCGCGCGCGCGCGCGCGCCGTCGCGCGTCCACGCGGTGCGCCCGCCGCCGCGCGCAGGCGTCCGGCGTCCTGGAACGCCTCTCGCGCGGCGCGGCGGCGCTGCAGCTCGAACAGGCCGCACAGCTTCGCCGCGTCGGTGATTGGCTGCAGGCGCAGTCCGACGAGGCGGCGCAGTCGTGGCACCGGACTGTTGTCCGGCTGAATGCGCTGGCCAGTCGGCACGACCAATCCTCCGTCCTCCTCACATTCCTTGTCCTGCGCGCTCTCAACGATGACGAGCCCAACTGCGAAGACGCCGTCGCTTACTTGCAGGTACGCGCGGCGCGGCCCGTGTGCGCTCGCGGCCCGCACGGCGTGGCGTGGCGCGCCGTGGCGCACGGCCGCGCCGCGCCGCGCCGCTCACCGCCGCCTCGCCCGTGCCGCGCGGGCGCCCGAGCTGCTGCAGGCGCTGCAGGCGCACGACCCGGACGCGGTGGTCGAGATGATGCCGCAGCTCGCAGACTCTCTCATGTGCGTTGCAGCTGCTGCCGCCAACAGCCCTGCAAGCCTCGCCTTCCCTCCCCCGTCCCCCTCCTTCCAGGCTTTGGCCCCGGCTCCGGCCCCCGCCCCCGTCGCGCGCTGAGCCGCGCGCGTCGTTCCCAATCTGCCGCCCTCCGGCTGTACGCGCGCGTGTGTGTGCTCCCTCTGCCCTTTGCCCATCTGCCTTCTTTCTGCCTCCCTTTCCCCTTTTTCTCTTCTCTTTTTCTTTGATTTTGTCCCGCCCCCCTGCCCTTTCCTCTTCTCTCCATTCTCCCCTCTTCTCTCTCCCTCTTTCTCTCCTCCTCTCCTTCCACACCAGGTACTTTCACGAGCGGCATGGCGGCGTGATCCCGCCGCATGCGCTCGCGCGCGCGCACCGCGCCGTGTCGTCCGCGTCCGCCGCGCACGACGACGACGACGACGGCGACGACGGCACGCTGCGCCGCTCGCCCGCCGGCGCTGGCGACGGCCGCGGGCAGGTCACGGCAGCCGGCGGCGGCGGCGGCGGCACCGTTCCGTCGCCCGCGCCCGTGGACGCGGCGGGCGCGGCGGGCGCGGCGGGTGCTGGCGCCGCCGCCACGTGCGCGGCCGCCGTTGTCGCGCACGCCGACGCCGACGTGGCGTCGATCGCGGCGGTGGGCGTGGGCGGCGGCGGGGAGGTGAGCGCGCCATACCCGCACGCGCTCGAGGCATGGCTGCTGACGCAATGTAACCGCTCGCGCCACTTTAAATTGCGGTGGCTGTGGTGCCTGCAGTCAACGGGCGGCGCGGCCGCCGAGCCGCTGATCGCGTCGGTGCAGTCGCTGTCCATCTTCCAGTGCGGTACGTCGCGTGGCGGGCGGCGGGCGGCGGCGGGTTGCCCTGCCGCGCGGGAACGGCGGCGGGGCGCGCGCCGAGCGGAGGCGCGCGGCGCGACCAGGCCGCCGGCGCGAGAAGGGGGGGGGGGGGGGGGTTGTGTGGGGTGTGCGTGACGGCGGGTGGATGGATGGGCGGGCGGGCGGGCGGGTGGGCGGGCGGGCAGGCGGGCGGGCGGGCGGGCGTGGATGGGCGGGCGGGCGGCACCCATAGCAGGTGCCCCACCTTTCGTCGTTCGACGCCTTTCGTGTCCACCCTCCCACCCGTTCATCATCACCAATCCGCTCCACCCACCACCATCCACGCCCGCCCCACCTCACGGCCCGCCCGCCCGCCCACCCGCAACCGTAACCGTCCACCCACCCTTCCTCCCTGCCCTCCCCATCGGAGGATGGTTACAGGCCTACCTGAGCAAAACTTTATCGATGCCCTCCTCGAACTCAGCCGTCGCCTCGTCGGCGTGCCGCGCGAGCACAGGCAGGCGATGCTGCAGCGCGCGCTCGGCGCGGTCAACGAGCAGCTCGCCGACACCCTCTGGGTGCGCGCGCGCAGACCGCGCATCGGCCCGCACCCGAAGCCCTGACTGTGGCTGCGGCCCTGACTGTGGCTGCGGCCCTGACTGTGGCTGCGGCCCTGACTGTGGCTGCGGCCCTGACTGTGGCTGCTGCTGCGAGGCAGCGTCTGCGCATGGCGGCGAGGGGCGTGTCGTGGCGCGCGATGAGCTGCGGATGCGGGCAGGGCGGACGGGCGCCAGGACGCGCGCGCCCCCGTCGTTTCGCTGCCCCGCGACCGCTGCGCTCACCGCCCAGCTCTCGCCATTCCGTTACGCCGGCCGTTACGCCCTTCCGTTCGCCCTTGCGAACGCCATTCCGTTCGCCCTTGCGAACGCCCTTCCGAACGCCCCTCCGCCCGCCCGCACCGCCCGCTTGCACCGCGTTGCGCCGCGCTGCGCCGCGCCGCCCGTCACACCGCCCGTTACGCCGCCCGTTACGCCGCTCGTTACGCCGCTCGTTACGCCGCGCAGGTGCCGACATGCGCCCTCGCCGCGCGCCACCACCGCGTCGTGCGCATGCTGCCCAACGAGTCCATCGTGCTCTCCACCAAGGCGCGCGTTCCGTACGCGCGCGTGTGCACTGCACGCGAGCGTGGCGAGGGCAGGGCGGGGCGGGATGGGGCTAGATGTGTGCGGAGAGTGGCACTGCCGCTGCCTGAGTTATGCGGCTTGGGTGGCACCACACACCGTTCCAAACGGGTGCTGCCATCCTCATCCCTCCCTTCCCTTATCCCTTCCCCCTATCGCCCCTTTCCATTGTTTGCAGTTACCTTCTCATCTGCGAGACCCTCCCAGTGGACGAGTCCTGGGACGCGGCACCTGGCTCACTCACGGAGCTTGGCCGGCAGGTCTCAAGCACGCCACCGACCGCCGCCACCTCCGGCGCGCCCGGCGGCGGCGGCGGCGCGCTCGCTGGCGGTGGCGGCCTTGGCGGCGCGCACGCCGCGCCCGCAGGCCTTGCCGCGCCGGCCACCGCTCAGGGCGGGGCGCGTCCGCCCTTCGCCAACGCGATCGCGCCCGTCGCCGGCGCCGGCGCGGGCTCGGACGCGGACGGCGTGGCGGCTGGCGGCGCGGACGCCGAGGCGAGCCGCGCGCACGGCAGCGGCGGTTACGGCGACGGTTACGGCGGCGGGTATGGCGGTTACGGCGGCTCGCTCTATGCGGGCCTCGATTGGTCGGCCGAGGCCGTCGCGGGCGGAGGCGGCGGCGTCGCGGCGGCGGCGTCGCTGTCCGCGTCGCTGGGCGGGCCCCTCTCGCCGCGCGGCTGGCGACCCGTGCGCGCCGGCGCCGGCGCTGCGGGCGCGGACGGCGCAGACGGCGGCGCAGGCGGCGATTCGGCCGGACTTGTCCGGTCGAACACGCTGACGAAGCTCATCCAGGCGCAGCTGCCGTCCGCGTGGTGGGGCGCGGCATCGACGCCGCGCGCGCCCTCCGCCACCGCGGCCAAGGTCAAGGTGGACGACATCGTCGCGCCGTCGAAACCACCCGCCGTTGGCGGCGCGGCAGCCACCGCCGGCCCTGCGCCCGTCGCCGCCGCCGCCGCCATCGCGATCGGCGAGCGCGGTGGCGCGGCGGGCGAGCCGGCGTGGCGCGGCGGTGGCGGCGGCGGCGGCGCGGCGGCACCGCGCACGCCGCCGCCCACGCCCATCCTTGGCATCGTGCACACAACGAGGCCGGCGGGCACGCCGCCCGCCGTGCCGACGGGCGGGAGCAGCGGGGCGATTCTCGCGCACGACGACCTGGACGCCTCGTTCGCCGTCACGTGCGCACCGCACGTGACGCCCACGGCGGCGGGGACGGCGGCGGCGGCGGCGGCGGTGGCTGGTCCCGCCGTGGGCGTTACAAGCGAAGGGAGCGACGCGTCGCGCGCAGCCAACCGGCTTCGTATCTTCGGCGAGGGGTGGGCGGAGCGCGAGAAGCGGGTGGCCGCGATGTCCCCGTACGGCAACCTGCGCGGGTGGTCACTTCTGCCCGTGATCGTCAAGGCAAACGACGACCTGCGGCAGGAGCAGTTTGCCGTGCAGGTGACGCTGTTGCGCTGCGTGCGCAGCGTGCACACACCACCGTGCACACACCGCGCGCCTTCTTGCTGCTGCAGTGGCAGCCCTTCCTGCAAGGGCGAGGGAGGGCGGCCTTCCCCCTCTGCACATGTCGCCCTCACCCCAAGTGCCTGCTCCCCCCCCCCCCCCCCCCCCCACCCTCCAACCTTCCCCATGTGCATGCGCCTGACCCCTGCCTCTTTTCACGATGCTGCTGCCCTGGCTAGCCCGCCCTTTCCCGCCTCTTTCCCCCTCCCTCCTCTGGCACTCACGTTCCCCTTGACCCCACAGCTCAGCTTCTTTCCACGCCTCCTTACCCCCCCCCCCCCCCCCCCTCCCTTTCCCTTTCCCGCCCAAAATCACCCATCGCAGCTGATTGGCGTGATTCAAAAGTGCTATGACGATGCGGGCCTTCCGCTGCAGTTACGCACGTGCACTATCGTTGCGACCGCGCACGATGGCGGCCTGGTGCAGGTCGTCACTGGCGCCATCTCACTCGACTCAGTCAAGAAGAGGCTCGGAGGCGGAACGCTTTCAGACGTCTTCCGGTTGGCAAGCGCAAGCAGCAGCGCCACCACCACCACCACCAACCCCCCCCCCCCCCTCCCCGGCGCGCTCACACATCGCGCGCTCAGCCCGCGCCCAGCCCGTGCGCCCCTGCGCATCCCCCCCCCCCCCTCCCCTCCTCCCTGCCCCCCCCCCCCCCCTTCCCTCTCTGCCGACCGCAGGTCTACGGCCCGCCATCGTCCAAGACGCACCAGCGCGCGCTCACCCTCTTCACCGAGAGCTGCGCGGCGTGGGCCGTCGTCGCCTTTTTGCTGCAGGTGCGTCCGGCGCGCACAGCCCCCCCCCCCCCCTCTCCCCTCTCCCCCCTCTTCCCCCCCCCCCCCCCCCCTCTCCCCTCTCCCCCCTCTTCCCCCCCCCCCCCCCCTCCCCCCCCCCCCCCCTCTCCCCTCTCCCCCCTCTTCCCCCCCCCCCCCCCCCCCCCTTCCTCCCCTCCCACTCCTTGGGTGGATGCGCGCTGGGTGACCACCGCTGGCGTGTGGCGGTTTCGACGCCCCCCCCCCCCGCCTCCCCCCCCCCCCCCCCCCCCGCCTCCCCTCGCGCCGCATCGCGCGCGCACATTGCCGCCTCGCTCACGCGCGCCGTCGTCCGCCGTCCCGATGCGCGCAACACATTCCCGCCCCTTCTCACCCTTTCCCGACCCATTCCCGCCCTTTCCCGCCCTTTCCCGCTCCGCGCAGATCAAGGATCGTCACAACGGGAACATCCTGCTACACGCGGACGGTTACATAGTGCACATCGACTTTGGCTTCCTCATCTCCAACTCGCCCGGTGGCAATATTGGCTTTGAGAGCGCGCCCTTTAAGCTGACGCACGAGTATGTCGAGCTGATGGGCGGGGTCAAGAGCGCAAACTTTCGCCGGTGAGGCGCCCGTTGGCGATTGCCCATTGGCCATCGCCCGCGCAGGAGCGCAGGGAGTCGGCGAGGGATGTGCGCACGATCTGACGAGCGATCGGCCAGCGCAGCGCGTGCCGCTGCTCGTCGCCTTGTGCTCATGCGCCCATCCACATCCACCCCTCCCCTCCCCCAACCAGCTTCCGCAATCTCTTCGTGCAGGGCTACCTTGCAGCGCGCAGGCGCGACGCCAAGATTCTGCAGCTCCTCGAGATGACGCGCACAGGCGTCGGACGGTGCGCAGCGCACGCAGCGCACGAGCACGCGCGCGGCGCGGCGACCGCACGGCCCCTGCGCCCCACGCGTTGCCCTTCTCGCCGCTCTCGTGCGGGCACGACGCGACGGACGCGCACCCGACGTGCGAGCCACCGACGTGCGAGCCGCGCGTCGGCCTGAGGGGTGCAGGGCGGATCCCATCGCCAGGGCGCGCATCGTTGCCCGGTCGATGCTGCAGCCGCCGTTGCGCAGGCCGGCGATGCGCCACGCGGGCGCGCGCCGGTTCATGCGCCCGACCGGGCTGTGCCCATGCGCCATGCGCCCCGCCCGTGCATGCATAAAGGTATCTGCCATGCTTCATGGGCGGCGAGGCGGCGGTCGAGGCGATGCGCCAGCGCTTCAAGCCGAGCCTCACGCGCCGCGAGGTACGCGCCGCACGTGTTGGCCGATCGAGCTGTCGTCGGCTGCCTGCGCGCATGCACTCGCAGTGCGCGCGCTTGCGCGAGCTCGGCTGCCTTTTTCACCCTCCTTTCCCCCGCCATTCCTCCCCTTTTCCTGCCCCCCCAACCCCCCCCCCCCCCCCCCCCCCCCCTTCCTACCCGAAGGCTGCTCACTATGCGGCAACGCTTGTCGAGTCGGCGATCGGCCACTGGCGCACGACGTGCTACGATTCATATCAGCGCTGCGTGCAGGGCATCCGCGCCTAGGCCTCCGAGGGCAGAGGGAGGCATCTAGCAGGCGCACGACCACCGCGGATTCGTATCACCGCTGCGTGCAGGGCAGCTGTCTCGAATGGAATGAAACCCAGCGCGGCCGTGCGACAAATGCACCAGGAGCCCATCACGCCCATGCGCATGCCTTGCCGCCTCAGCCGTGCGCAAGATCGTCACCCGGTCGGGCTCTCCAGCGTCCGGTCAGCCACGACCAAACGAACGACGCTTACAAGCGGGCCAGCAGGAGGGGCGTGCACGGGTCCGAGGCGTGACGAACGGAGCGAGCGAATGTGTGCACGCAGCTGAGTCCGAAGTCAGGGCGTCGACCTTGTGCACGCCGGCAGCGGGGACGGCCGAGGGGGTTGGACGCGGCATGGGCGGACACCCACACAGGGAGGAAAGGCGGCAAATAAGAACGCACAGATACCGCGAGAGCTGCAAAACCGGGCAGCAGGTGTGGTCGGCCAGACTTGCCTTCCATGTCGCCGTCAAATGGCCCAGCCTGCCCATCTGCCATACACCGTCACCCAGAGCGCGCGTCCGCGTGCTGCTCATCTTGGTCGCGAGCGCGCGCGTGTCCTTCAAACGCTTGATTTCATGTGGCGGAACCCCGGGCATCACCTGGTCGCGCGCCTGAGAGTGCTCGATGGCGCAAAGCTGCTGCTTTGTCATCCTCGCCGCGCAGAGCTCACGTTCAAGTGCGCGAGCTTTAACGCCGTGCTCAGCGTGAGCGGTGGGCAAGGTATATGCAACGAGCGTACTCGGTCCGGTTCGGCACGCTCGCTGCTCGCGCGTCGAGCTGAGGGGTGAGCTCAGCGGCTTCAATTGTTGCTTCGTCAGCCGGTTCGGCGTCCGACCAGCAGCGACACTTCTTGGTGCCGACCACGCACGACTTGCCGTACCCTGAGAGCATGTGCGTCGCGGTAAAGCACGCCGGCGCGCCGTCGCACTTGCCACCTGCGTGCGCAAGCGTGAGGATGGAAAGAAGAGGGGGGGGGGGGGGGGGGGGGGGGGGGGGGGGGGGAAGGGATCGGAAGTGGACGGCAAGCTTGCGCTCGGCCTGTGCTCATGGATGCCGTGGTGCACACGGCACCGGAGCTGCTTACGGCGGGCGAAGGCGCGCAAGGTGCTGCGCACAACGTGCGGTGGTGCTGCGCGGCGCGGCGCGCTGCGTACCGCAGAAGGGCGCCGTGCCCTTCTGATCGCCCCGAGCGTAGCCGGCGGAGAGGCACCAGTCGTTGCACGACGGATGGTCGGGCATGCGCGGCGTGGGCTCGGCGGCGGGTGTCCTGCGCGCGCAACAGCACCGCTTTCTGCCTATCGCGCAGCCGTGGCCATAGTCGCTGAAGAAATCGGCCGCGGTCGAGCACGCGCCATCGCAATTACCGTCGCATTCGCCGTCGCACCTTGGCACTGAGCCGAGGACCATGCCGTAGCCAAAGCCGCCCTCGGCGCAAAAGTCGGCGCAGCGCAGCGAGCCGACCGGCGCGGGCGGCAGTGGCGGCGCGCTTGACGCGCTCGTGCGAGCACAGCAGCACACCTTGCCGTTGACGAGGCACTGATGGCCGTAGTCTGGCTGAGAGGGGTCGGCCCAGAAGCACTTGCGATCAGTCCCGCAATCGTCGCAGTTTGAATCGCAAAGCGGCGCCGTGCCGATGATGTAGCCGTTGGCCACTGGTCGTCGCACGAGGCAGTTGACATCTCGGTGGGCGGCGGTGCGTTGGCCGCGCCGAGCTGGGTGGGCGCGTTGCCGCGCAGCGCGACGAACGCGCAGACGGTGACGAGGACGAGGGCGGCCGAGCACGCCGCCGCGACGCGGGCGCGAGGAAACATGGCGGTCCGAGACTAGGGCGACGCGACAGCCAGAGTGAAACGTTCTCCGTTGTTCACCAAACGTTACCACATCTTAGAAACAAAATATGAAACCCATAAATGGGCAACCATAATATGATAATCGTATGAAATTCGCCTTGTGTGGGAAATCGCCGGCGGCCAGCGAGACGTTGCTCGTCTCGTGCGATGACAGTGCCGGTCTGTCGCGCTCCTCCGACAGAAAACTGGGGCAACGGCTACGTCATTGGCACGCACGGCGCGAGCTGCGACGACTGCGGGGCCGGGCGGCCCGACCGAGCAAGGCCATGGCGAGTCAAGACTGGTACCAATTCTCTGAGAACGTTCCCTCAATTAGTTGCCTCGCGGCGGAGAACGGAGAACAGGCGAAATTTGGCCCGAGTTGATATCGATGTTGCCTCGCACCCGCGTCGCCGCGGCTTGCTCGGCCGCTCTCGTCCTCGTCACCGTCTGCGCGCTCGTCGTGCTGCGCGGCACTACGTCCGCCCAGCCCGGCGCGGTCACGGCGCCGGCGCGCGCCGAGCTGCCTACTCCCTCGTGCGACGACGGTTGCCGCTTTGCCCGCCAGGGCAACGGCTACATCATCGGCACGGCGCCGGACTACAACGGAGACTGCTCTACGACTGCGGGGACGATCGCAAGTGCTTCAAGGCCGACCTTTCCCAGCTAGACTATGGCCATCGGTGCCAAACCGGCGGCAAGGTGTGCTGCTGTGCGTTCGCGAACCAGTCTAGCGCGCCGGCCCTGCCGCCCGCGCCGGTCAGCTCGCTGCGTTGCGCCGACTTTTGCGCCGAGGGCGGCTTTGGCTACGGCATGGTCATCGGTACGGCGCCTTTTTGTGGGTCCGAATGCTCCAATGACTGCGACGGTGAGTGCTCGGTTGCGACCGACTTTTTCAGCGACACTGGCCCAAGTTGCTCGACTGGCGCCAAGAGGTGCAGCTGCGCGCGCAGGACACCCGCCGCCAAGCCCACGCCGCGCATGCCCGACCACCCGACGTGCAACGACTGGTGCCTCTCCGCCGGCTACGCTCGGGGCAATCAGGTCGGCACGGCGCCCTTTTGCGGTATGCAGCGCACCGCGCGCCGCATCACCGCGCAGCGTCACGCCGTGCAGCGTCACGTTGCGACGCGCGTCATGCGCGGCGCCGCACGTCGCCGGCCCGCTGGGAGCATTCATGCCCCCCTCCCCTCCCCCCCCCCCCCCCTCTCCCTCCCACCACCCCCCACCCCCCTCCTCCCCCTTTTGCCATCCTCACGCTTGCACACGCAGGTGGCAAGTGCGACAACGCGCCGGCGTGCTTCACCGCGACGCACATGCTCTCAGGGTACGGCAACTCGTGCGTGGTCGGCACCAAGAAGTGTCGCTGCTGGTCGGACGCCGAACCGGCTGACGAAGCAACAATTGAAGCGGCTGAGCTCACCCGCCAGCTCGACGCATACGCGGCGGGCGTGCCGAACCCCACCGAGTAAATGCAAATTTTGCGCTCGCTCACGCTCAGCACGGCGCTTGCGCTCGCGCACTCAAACGTGAGCTTGCCCAGCGGTGCTTGCGCTCGCGCCGTGGCGACGCGTGCCCGAACTGCGCGCGGCGCCGGGCGGAGCTCTCATTTGACTTGCACATGAGAGCGCCTTCTCCGCTGTGGCAGGGGCGCACACAAAGCAGCGCCCGCACGACGAGTGCCTCAGCGGCGCGACGCCACCGGTGTTTTTTTGGTTTTTGGCGTCCCCAATTACTGATTGGCGTCGCCAATCACCACCGGTGGCGCCGACCGCTTCCGACCAGCGCCGCGTCCGCCGTGGTACTGCCGACTGCCGCCGCGCTCTTTACGGCGATGCCATGGCCGGCAGGCAGCACCACGGTGCGCGCGGTGGCGGCCCGGACGATGCGATCAGATGGATCCGTCGGAGGGCGGCGTCGTCCGTGCGCGGCGCTTCCGAGACTCTCGGCGCACGCTCGGTGCACTCATGACACGTTCGTGCACAGAAGCGTTTTGCGTGCGCCAGGAGCCCATCACGCCCATGCGCATGCCTTGCCGCCTCAGCCGTGCGCAAGATCGTCACCCGGTCGGGCTCTCCTGCCTCTCCAGCGTCCGGTCAGCCACGGTCCACGACCAAGCCAAAATGAAAAATGTGATGAGTGGCGCAGGATGGAGTCCATCGTCGTCCAGAACGCGATGACCACGCGCTCGTCGCGCCGCCCTCACCACGCGCCGACGACGCTCGCCATGTGGGGTCGCACATCGCCATTGAAGGCGCGCCGTCCGCCGTCGTGCGCCGCCGCGCTGCTTCGCACGCCGCTCATGCTTGCGCCCACGCTCGCGCTGCCGGTGATCGTGACGCTGCTGCTGCTGCGCAGCCTGCCTGCGCGCCCGCCGCGCAGTGTGCCCGCCGACGCAGCGTCGGCAGGGTTGCGCGTTGTTGGTACCTCGTTTGACGCCGGCGCTTTGAGCGACCCTGCCGCGTTCGCCGGCGCACGGCCCGGCGGCTCTGACCGGCGGACGCACGGCGCGGCCGGAGCGGCGCTCGCCGCGATCGAGGCCGCCATCTCGAGCGGGCACTTCCGTTGTGACGGCGGGCCGGGCCAGCAGACCGATGATGCGCACCACCAGCCTATGGCAACGCGCTTGGCTGGCGCTGGGCCCGTGCCGGCCCGTGCCGGCGGCGGGCGGGTGCTCGCGCTCGATGCCCTTAACGACGACTTTTGCGACTGTGACGACGGCACCGATGAGCCGGGCACGGCCGCGTGCGCCGGCCGCGCGCCCGGTGCATCGTTCGCGTGCGTGCGCGTGCCGCGCCGCATACTCCCGGCCTCGCGCGTGCGCGACGGCGTGTGCGACTGCTGTGACGGCTCTGACGAGATCGTGCTGCCGCCGCACAGCGCGGACGGAGGCGCGCTGGCCGGCGCGCCGCTTTGCGCGAGCACGTGCGAAGCCGAGGCGCGCGCGCGCACCGCCACAGAAGCGCGCGCGCGTGCCGGCCGCGAGGCGCGCGTCGAGATGGTTGCAGAAGCCGCGCGCATCCGCCGTGCGGAGGTCGCCGCGCGCGCGCGCGGCGCGGCTTGTGGCGGCGGCGGCGGCGCGGCGGGTGGCGCCGCGAGCCGATCGGCTGGCGCGCGCGCCGCGCTTCGCGCGCTGCGCGCCGGCGCCGGCGCCGGCGGAATCGCGAGCGGTGGTGGCACGTCCTGCGTCCTGCCGCGCGACGGCGGGACGGACGACGCCTTCCTCCCTCTCGCGGCCGCGTGCTTTAGCGCCGAGTCAAGCGACGGCACGTCCTTTCAGATCTGCCCGTTCCACAACGCGACGCAGAACAAGGGTGGCCGGCGCCTCGCGCTTGTCGGCTCGAGCTGGGCGTGGGCCGAGCGCGATGCGCGGATGGTCATCAGTGGAGGCGACGCGTGCCCGAACCATGTGCGCCGCCGGGCGGAGCTCACGTTTGAGTGCGGGGGCGTTAGCGCCGTGCTCAGCGTGAGCGAGCGCGAAATGTGCAGCTACTCTTTCCGGTTCGGCACGCCCGCCGCGTGCGCGTCGAGCTGATGGCTGAGCTCCGCGTCCTCATTTGCGTCTCGTCAGCCGGCTCGGCGCCCTACCAGCAGCGGCACTTCTTGATGCCGCCGAGGGAGCACGAATCGCCGTAGTCGGAGAGCGTGCTTGTCGCGGTGAAGCACGCCGGCGCGCCGTCGCACGTGCCGTCTGCGTGCGCAAGCGTGAGCATGGCAAAAGGGGGATTGGGGGGATGGGCGGGGGGTTGAGTTGACATTGTCCTTACGCTTTGCCTGTGGTCATTGCCGCCGTAATGCAGGCAGCAACAAAACTGCTCTTCCGCGGGCTGGCGACATGCGGCGCCGCGCACGACGCGCGGCGCAACGTGACGGTGCGTGGTGTGGTACGGCGCGGCGCGGCGTACTGCAAGCGGGCGCCGTGCCCTTCATATCGCCCCGAGCGTAGCCGGCGGAGAGGCACCAATCGTTGCATGACGGGTGGTCGGGCATGCGCGGCGTGGGCTTGGCGGCGGGTGTCCTGCGCGCGCAGCAGCACCTCTTGGCGCCAGTCGAGCAACTTGGGCCAGTGTCGCCGAAATAGTCGGTTGCGATCGAGCACTTGCCGTCGCAGTCATTGGAGCATTCGGACCCACAAATAGGCGCCGTACCAATGACCATGCCGTAGCCAAAGCCACCCTCGGCACAAAAGTCGGCGCAGCGCAGCGAGCCGACCGGCGCGGGCGGCAGGACTGTCGAGCTGGTGAGGTTGGTATTGCTCGCGCAGCAGCACACTTTGCCGCCGGACTGGCACTGCGGACCATAGCCTGGCTGGGAAGGATTGGCGTAGAAGCACAAGTCTTGATTTCCGCAGTCCATGCACCGCCCATCGCAGAGCGGCGCGGTGCCGATGATGTAGCCGTTGGCCGCCAGGGCAAAGCGACAACCGTCGTCGCACGAGGCAGTGTTCATGTCGGTGGGCGCCGATTCGGTGGCCGCGCCAGGCTTGGCGGACGCGGCGCCGCGCAGCGTGATGAGCGCGCAGACGGTGACGAGGACGAGAGCGGCCGAGCACGCCGCCGCGACGCGGGCGCGAGGCAACATCGGTCCAAGAGCCAGGGCGAGCGTGGTTATGCGTCGTTTTTATTTTAGTATGAGGTCCACCGATGAACGAAATGAGAATTACCCAGTACGACCGGAGGATGTCGTGAGTACACCGGCCCAACGCTCGACCGGCGGTCGACGACCGCATGCGTGGTAGCTACACCGCATTTGGCCGTCGTCCCAGGATATTGACCAATGTTATCTCGCGCCCATCTCGCGGCGGCGTGCTCGGCCGCCGTCGTCTTCGTCACCGTCTGCGCGCTCGTCGTGCTGCGCAACGCCACGCCCGCCCAACTCGGCGCAGTCGACGCGCCGTGAGGTGCTCGGCTCGTGCGACAACAAGTGCCAAGCTGTCGCGCTCTCGACGGAGAACTGGGACAACGGCTACGTCATCGGCACGCACGGCGCGAGCTGCGACGACTGCGGGGCCGGGCGCAGGTGCTTTTTGGCCGACCTGACCGAGCAAGGCCATGGCGAGTCGAGCTCTGACGCGCCCGTCAACGGCGAGGTGTTCTGCTGCGCCGCGCCGTTACTATCGCCCGCGCCAGACGGCTCGCTGCTCTGCGAAGGCTTTGGTGCCGAGGGTTGCTTCGGCTACTGCATGGTACTGGGCAACGGGCCGCCGTGCTTCGCCAATTGCGCCGTGGACTGCGGCGGTGAGTGCTCGACAGCAACAAATTTCTTCCGCGAGGATGGCGACGTCTGTGAACTCGGCGACATGGTGTGCTGCTGCGCGCGTAAGACCGCCGCCGCCGAGCCCATGCCGCGCATGCCCGACTTCCCGTCGTGCAAAGACTGGTGCTTCTCCGGCGGCTACGCTCGGGTTGATATCGATGGAACGGCGCCCGTTTGCACCACGCCGCGCAAACCAGAGCGCGCGTGCGCGGGCGCGCGTAGGGAACATCCTCGGCGTTGCCTGCACCCGCACTGCTTGATGCCGAGCGCAAGCACAACGTCACCGCGCACGCGCCGCGCGCACGTCCGCAGGTGGCGATTGCGGCCGCGCGGCGGCGTGCTTCCTCGCGACGGATATGCTCTCCGACTACGGCAAAACATGCTTCCTCGGCGGCAGCAAGAGGTGCCGCTGCTGGTCGTAAGCCCAGCACGCACGAGCTTGAGAATCGCGCGCCCTGCGCGCTGCGCGCGCGTGTGTGCACCATTTGGGCAGACGAGAAGCAAGCTCACCCGCGCGCAGCGCACGCGAGCGCAGCTTGTTGCCGCGTCGATCTGGCGAACTGCCGCGTGGCGCTCATCTCGGGCGGCGGCTTGGCGGCTTGCCTGCAGTCGGTGGGCACGTGCCGTCCGGCGCCGCCGTGGCGTTGCCCGTCGGCGCGAGCGGCTCGTCGGCGCGCTACTTTTCGCAAGATGACGGGCTCGGAGGGGAGAGGAAAGGGGAGGAGGAGGGGGAGAGAGGGGGGAGGGAGGGAGGCATGCCAAACCCCACCGAGTAGCAGCAGCGCTACTCGGCAGCGCTACTCGTTGGGGTTTGGCATGCCCGCCGCGTGCGCGTCAAGCTAGCGGGCAAGCTCGGCGGCCTCATTCACCGTCTCGTCATTTGGCTCGGCGTCCGACCAGCAGCGACACTTCTTAGTGCCGACCACGCACGATTTGCCGTACCCTGAGAGCATGTGCGTCGCCGTGAAGCACGCCGGCGCGTTGTCGCACTTGCCACCTGCGTGTGCAAGCGTGAGGATGGCAAAAGGGGGAGGAGGGGGGGTGGGGTGGGGGTGGTGGGGGGGGGGGGGGGGGGGGGCAGAGGTGGTCAGAAGCGGACGGCATGCTCGCGCTCCGCCTATGCTCATGGTGGTGCACACGGCACTGGAGCTGCTCACAAGCCGCTGCGCACAATGTGCGACGTGGTGCGGCGCGGCGCGGCGCGCTGCATACCGCAAAAGGGCGCCGTGCCCTTCTGATCGCCGCGAGCGTAGCCGGCAGAGATGCACCAGTCGTTGCACGACGGGTGGTCGGGCATGCGCGGCGTGGGCCTGGTGAGAACGGCCCTCCGCGCGCAGCAGCACCTCTTGGCGCCAGTCGAGCAGCTGTGGCCATGGTCGCTGAAAAAGTCGGTCGCGGTCGAGCACATGCCGTCGCAGTCATTGTAGCATTCGGCGCCGCACAGCGGCGCTGTGCCGATGACCATGCCATAGCCAAAGCCACCCTCGGCACAAAAGTCGGCGCAGCGCAGCGAGCCGACCGGCGCGGGCGGCAGCGTTGGCGTGCTCATGTCGGTCACGCTCGCGCAGCAGCACACTTTGCCGCCGGAGTGGCACTGGTGGCCATAGTCTGGCTGGGAAGGATCGGCTGCGTAGTACAAGTTTCCATTGCCGCAGTCGTACGTGCCTCCATTGCAGAGCGGCGCGGTGCCGACGATGTAGCCATTCCCCGCGTTGCTCACCCGGCACCGGTCGTCGCACGAGGCAGTGTGCATATCGGCGTCCGGCGGCGCGGTGGCCGCGCCGGGCTGGGCGGGCGCGGCCACGCGCAGCGCGACGAGCGCAAAGACGCTGGCGAGGACCAGAGCGGCCGAGCATGCCGCCGCGACGGGGGCGCGAGGCAACATCGGTCAAAATTGGGGCGAGCGTTTTTCAAAGTTGAGTGAAGCCCAAATCAAAACGCCATCCGATATTTGATATTCATCAATATGAAATTCTCTTGGCAAAGTGGCTGTCGTGAGTATACCGGTCCAACGCTCGACCGCGCCCCAGATGTTGACCAATGTTCTCTCGCGCCCATGTCGCGTCGGCGTGCTCGGCCGCCGTCGTCATCGCCACCGTCTGCGCGCTCGTCGTGCTACTCAACGCCGCGCCCGCCCAGCTTGGCGCAGCCAAAGCGCCGGCGGCCAACGAAACGGTGCTCGGCTCGTGCGACGACATGCGCCGGGCTGTCGCAGCCAAAGCGCCGGCGGCCAACGAGACGGTGCTCGACGGAGAACTGAGGCAACGGCTACGTCATTGGCACGCACGGTGCGAGCTGCGACGACTGCGGCGCCGGGCGCAGGTGCTTCTTGGCCGACCTGACCGAGCAAGGCCATGGCGAGTCAAGCCATGGTGCCCCCCCCCCCCCCCCCCCCCCCCCCCCTGTAAGCGTCGTTACTAGTATGTGGGAATTTCATACTAACGGCGCTTACGTCAGGACAGCGGGGTCAGCACCAGCTGCGGGGGAATCGAGTAGCCACCAATGTCGTCGATCCCCGCGCATCCCGGTCACCAGCGAGCGGGCAGCGAGGCCCGACGGGCCCAACGGGCCCGCACGTGCCTAACCGCCGCGCGCTGCCGGTCGCGTGCCGCCGCCCGCGTGCAGGCGACACACGCCGCCCAGGTCACCGCACGTGTCAGCGCCCGCTTCCGCCGCCCGGTCGGCCGCACGACGCGACGCCGCCCCTGCGCGCACCACCGGTGCCGCGAAGACTTCCCGGCCGTTGCCGGGCGCCACGCCACCGAGGGCGCCCAACCCCACCGGCGGAGCGCAGCACAACCCCGAGCACACTACGCCGCCGCCGCCCGTGCAGCCGCGCCCGCGCGCCCCGCCGCTCCCAAACCCATCGACGGCGGCGAAATGTGTGTGTTTCGTGATGCCGGCGCAGTCGATGGGCAGGGGCGGCGAAGCGCGCGGAGCGCGGTCGCCAGAGTGCGAGGACACAGCCGTCGCGATAGGAGAAGAAGTCGTCGTCGAGCACACCATGCCGCCGCCGCCCGTGCAGCCGCGCCCGCGCGCCCCGCCGCTCCAAAACCCATCGACGGCGGCGAAATGTGTGTGTTTCGTGGCGCCGGCGCAGTCGATGGGCAGGGGCGGCGAAGCGCGCGGAGCGCGGTCGCTAGAGCGCAAGGACGCCAGTGTCGCAAGCAACATCATCGGCCCGAAGCCGCCGGCCGGCGGCGCGGCCGCGCGCACGCGCGTCGCGCTCACCACGTCGGTTACTGAAACTCCCAATATATTATACTAACGACGCTTCCGACGGGCCAGTATAGATGGTCAAGCCAAATCCGATCAGGGGCACGATCGCGCCCCGAGTGCAGCGCGGGCCGTTCGGAAGGACGTCCTTGTGAGGGAGCTCTTCGCGTTTGGCGAGCGGGGGAGCACGACGCGCAGCGTTGCTGCGGCGGCGTGCGGGCGGCGAGCAGCGGTCGGGCTGCTCGCGACGAGGCCGGAGCAGACGGCGCCGTGGCCGCCGGCGCAGGTGACGCGCGCCGACGAGCCGTAGCGAGCGTCCGTGATCCGCACGGCGGTTGGAGCGGGCCGGCTGGTGCGGCGCGCTCGGCCACGGGTGGCGGCGTGCACGGTCGTGCCGCGCGCGGCACGCGTCGCCAGCCGCGCGCGACCTGGGCAGAGCCCGCAAAGCGTCGACCGCTGCGCGGCTCGGCCGTGCGTCAACGCCGGCCGCGCTTCGGCCCGCGCGCGCTGCCGCCGCCGGCACTGGCGCTGGCAGCTCCGCGGGCGGGGGTGCGGGCGCGAGAGCCGCCGCCGCCACCGCCGCCGCGCCCGCCGCCGTCGTCGCCACCGCCGTCGCCGCCGCCGCCTCCCCCGCCGTCATCGTCGTCGTCGCCGCCGCCGCCTCCGTCGCCGTCGCCGTCGCCGTCGCCCTCGCCGCCGCCGCCGTCGCCGCTGCCATCGTCGTCGTCGTCGTCGTCGCCCTCGTCGTCGCCCTCGTCGTCGCCGTCGCACTCGTCGTCGCAGTCGTCGCCCTCGCCGTGCACCATGCGCTCCTCACGCTCCCACACCTCGCCGCGCGCCCACCAGGCGAGCACGAGGGCAAAGCGCTCAGGCGTCGACGTGGTGTCGCGCCCGGCCGCGTGCGCCGCCATGTCGTGCACGTCGTAGAAGATGTTGCGCGCGGCGTTGTAGTCGCGGTGCACGGGCTTCTTGCCGCCGTTGCACGCCGGGCAGATGACGAGCGCGTGCACCGTGCGCGTGCCGCCCTTTGCCACGGGCAGGCGCGGGTTCTGCGCGAGCTCCGCGCCGCAGCGCTGCAGCCTGCCGCCCTTGGCGAGCCGCGGCATCGAGCAGTGCATCGACGTGTACGGCTCGGGCACGAAGACGGCCGCGACGCCGCGCCGCCGCAGCTCGCGCAGCAGCCCCACCTGGAAGGCGGGCGGCGCGCCCTTGGGCTGCGCGCCCTTGTGGTCGCGCAGCCACTTGCCCACGCACACGAGCAGCCGGTCGCGCGTCACGCCGTCGACACAGTGCGCCGCGATGAGCGCCTCGGCGACGCGCGCCGCGTTGGACCGCCCGCCGCTGTCGCGCCGCCAGCGCTCCTTCCGGCGCGCCGGCGCGTCGTACACGTGCTCGGCGGCGCGCTCGCGCACCCGCGCGCTCTCGCGGTGGAAGGCGATGTATTTGCCCGCGTCGAGCACCTTGGCGCTGTGCGCCTCGCCAAGCCGCGCCTCGTCCGCCTCCACGCTGAACTCCTCGCCGCGCCCGTCGGTGCGCACGCGCCGCCGCGCCGCGTTGGTCTTGGCCGTCTCGCGCGCAAAGCCCGCGGCGCGCGCGCGCGCGCGCTGCGTGAACTGCCGCCAGACGGCCGCCCGCCCGACGTGCGCAGAGTAGGTGGTGATGTTGCCCATGTTCGGGTCGGCCGCGACGACGACCGCCGCCTCGACGTCGATCGCCCGCCGCAGCTCGGAGCCGAGCGCGACGGCGATGCGCCCGTCCGGCCGGCGCCAGCGGTGCAGGACGCCCGAGCCGCCGGCCGGCGCCTGCGCCTTCGGCACGAGGACGGTCCCGACGGCGTGCACGGCGACGCCATCTGTCACCACCGACTTGACGGGCTGCCGGCCCGGGAGCGGCACGCGCGGCAGCGGCGCGAGGCCAACCCACGAGCGCCGCGCGTGCCACGGCAGATCGGCCGGCGGCCGCTCGCGCCCGGCGTAGTCGAAGACGCGGTTGGAGATGTCGAAGCGCGTCGCAAAGACCGCGTACCTGACGCGCACGTCCGACATCGGCGGGGTGTTGCCGTTTGTGCCTGTCCACTTGATCGGCTCGCCATCGTGGTCGCGCAGGTCCAGCGCCTTGAGCCGCGCGCGCAGCTCCTTGCGCTCGTCATCCGAAAGCGTCACCCAGATGGCGCTCGCGGCGAGGCGCACGTTGCGCGGCACCTGCGCGCAGCGCGCGGCGCGCGAGCGCGCGGGCGCGTGACCAACCTGGCCGCGGGGCGGCGCGCACGGCGGCGGCGCGCGCGCTTGGGCGCTCGGCGGCGGCAGCGGCAGCCACGCCTCGCGCGCACATTGTGCGTGCGCAGCGGCGCCACATTGTACCGCGGCGGCCGGTCGGTGAGCTGCGTGTACAGGCGCGCGAGCCGGCAGAGCAGCGCCTGCCCCTCGGCCACGTGCTGCAGGGTGCGGATCTGCACGAGGAAGTAGCGCGTCGTGTGCCGGTCGTAGTTCCACCTTTTCGTGGGCGTGCACTTGTAGTCGATCTTGTGGAGGACCATGTCGGGCAGGTGGCGGTCGAGCGCGGCGGGGCAGCCGACGCGCGCGCCCTCCACGTCGCCGCGCAGCAGCCGCTCGCACAGCTCGCGCACGCGCGCGTTTCGCTGCATCTCGGGCAGCGCGACGAGCGCCTCGTCGCGCTCGACTGCCGCGCGGACGACGTCGCGGAGCAGCCCGTTCACGACGCGCGATGGGTGCATCAGGCACGCGGTGGACACCTGCGTCGCCTCCTCCGCGAGGATCTTATCGAGGCCCACCGCGCAGACGGGCTGGACGCCGTCGGCCATCTCGCCGACGGCGCGCGCCGTCGCCGCCTTGGTCTGCGCGGCGGCTTGCTCGGCGGGCTTGCCTCGGGCCGCTGCACCGTACGTGCTCTCGTCCTTGTGCCAGCCGATGGCCGAGAAGATCGCACGGACGGTTCCCTTGTCCATCGTGGTCGACGTGTGCACGCTTGTCGACGGGCCGCCCGACGCCGCGCCGACGGCCTGCGCGCTCGCCACCGCAGCCTCGTCGCGCACCACCTTGTTGATGACGCGGTACGCCTGTGTCGTGAGCCTGTGCACGGCCGCCGCGATGCGCCGCAGCTCCTTCCGCGCACCGGGCTGCGCCGTCACCGCCTGCGGCCCCGCGTTGAGCGTCGAGCGCTTGACCACGAAGCCCGGGAGCACGCTGACGCGCGTGCGCGCCGTCGCGCCGCCGGCGGCGCGCGCGCTCGGCGCAGCGGGCTCGTCCACGCGCGCGCGCTCGACGCCGCGCGCGCGGGGAACGCTCGGCGCGCGCGCGCCCGCGGCGTCGCGCGCGCTCGCGGCGGCACCCGCCGCGGCGCGCTTGCCCGCGGCGCCCGACACGCCGTGCGCGCGAAGCGGCGCCGACGCCAATGCCGACGCCGCGCCCGCGCCGCCGCTGCCGCTGCCCGATACGCCCGCGCGCCGCTTCTGCTCGTCGCGCGTCTTGCGGAACTGGGCGACGAGGTCGCTGCTCACGTTGGCCTCAGGCTCCCACGTGTCGGCGCTCTCGTCGTAGCCCCGCCACCTGATCCGGAACTGGAACGTCACCTTCTTGCCCGCCTTGCGGCGCTCGTCGACGACCGCCTCGACCTCGTACGTGCGCGCCTCCTCGTCGACGCTCGCGCCCGCCGCGCTCGCGCCCGTGTCCGGCCACCCAGCGACCGTGCCGCCCAGCCTCTCGGCGGCCGCGCGCAGCTGCCGCTCGCGCTGGGCGGCCGCGGCGCCTCGCGCGACCAGCGCGGGCAGCATGCCCGCGCCGCCCGCGAGGCCGTGCGCGCCGACGCTGGCGGTCATCAGCGCGTCGAGGCACGCGAACGTTGCGAGCGCACGCGCGCCATCGTCGCCGCCGCGCGGCTGCGAGCGCACGACGGGCGATGGCCGCGGCTCCCCCTCGGCCGCGAGCAGCGGCCAGATCGCACTGGCCAGCGCGACGGCATGCGCGCCGACCGCGACGGCCACGTCCGCGTCGAGCGGCGCAAAGTCGTAGCGCACGAGCGCGGCCGGGCGCGAGTCGTCCGTCGGCCGGTCGGCGACGAGCAGCCCGACCGGGCGCGGCGGCTCGCCGGACGGCGCGGCGACGGGCACGCAGAGGAGCACGACGAGCAGGCGCGGCGTGCCGCCGAGCAGCGCGCGCGCGGCATCCGCCCCGTCGGCTCCGCCGCGCGCGGCCGCGGCGAGCAGCTCGGCCGCGCGCGTCGGGCCCAGCGCCGTGCGCGCGTCCTTGCGCGCGCGTGCGCGGGCCGTGTACGCGGCGCAGGCGTCGTCGAGCACCGCCGCGCTGGGCGCGGTGCCAGTCGTCGCCCACGCGCGCAGCGCGTCGCGCACCCGCGTGACGATCGCCTGGTCGACCGCCGCCTCGCCGGCAGCGTGCGCCGGCGCGCACGCCGGCGGTGCGGCGGCAGGCGCGAGCGCGGGCGCGCCGTCGGCGCCGTCAACGCCGACGGCGCCGTCGGCGCGCCGCCACGCGAGCTTCGCCTCGATCTGCTGCCGGACGGCGTGGCAGTGCCGGTCGATGCCGCGCGCGTCGTCGAGCGCGGCCAGCGCGTCCTCAGCGGCGGGACGGCCGCTCGCGTCCGCGACGGCCTGCAGGCAGAGCAGCGCGGCCGCACGCGCGTTGCACGCGCTCTGCGGCTCGGGCGCGAGCGCGAGCTCGAGCTCGAGCGGCGACGCGCCTCGCGCCGCGGCGATCGCGTCCATCAGCACGTCCAACCGCTGCACCAGCGCCCTGTGCGCGTCGCGCGGCGCGCCCGTCGACGGCGCGCGCGAGCGCGTCGCCACGAGCCCGAGCGCGCGCGCCGGCGCGCCCGCCGGCGTGTGCAGCACGAGCAGCGCCGCGCCCGCCAAGCTCGCGTTGCGCGTGACGAGCGCGAAGATGCGCGTCGCCTCGTGCGCGCCCACCGACGCCCAGATCGCAGCGCGATCGGCGTCCGTCTGCGCGTCGCACAGGTCGCGCACGTCGTCCGGCGCGAGCAGCGCGCCGCCGCCGGCGGAGCGCGCGACGATCGCCCGCGCCTCCGCCACGAAGACGGCCTGCGGCAGGTCGGCGTGGCGCGCGTCGACGATGGCGCGCGTCGCGTGCACGCCGAGCTCCACGCCGCGGTAGAAGGCGCGCGCGTTGGCCGCGCGCGCGTGCGCCGGCCGTCCGTCCGCGTTGCGCCTCGCGCGCGCCTGCTTGCTCGTGCGCGCGAGGCCGTCGCGTGGCGGTGGCGGCAGCGTGGCGAGGAAGCGCGCGGCGGGCGGCGGCGCGCGCACGCCGCGCTGCCGCCGTGCGATGGCCGCGAGCCGCCGGCCCGCCGCGCTGCCGCCCGCGCCGACGTGCTGCCAGCGGCCGAGCGCCGCCGGTGGCGGCGGCGGCGGCGGCGCGGCGGCGGGCGGCGGCGCGACGGCGGGCGGCGGCGCGGCGGCGGGCGGCGGCGCGGCGGTGGGCGGCGGCGCGGCGGCGGGCGGCAGCGGCGGCGGCGCGCCGGCGACGGCAGCACCAGTCGGCTTGTCCGCCCACGCACCCGAGACGCTGTCCCAGGCCTTGCCCGGTGGCGCGCGCCCACGCGGCCGCGGGTGGCGGGCTCGAGCGGCGGGGGGCGGGCGGCCGGCGCGCCAGTCGAAGACAGGTGCAACCGTGGCGGCAGGCGCCGAGTGCAGCGCGTCGGTCACAGAGCGCGTGGTGCGCGCGGCGACCGTGGCGCGCATGGCGGGCGGGCGGTGAGCAGCGCCCGCCGGCGCGCCGGCGGGCGCGGCAGCCGGCGCGCCGGCGGGCGCGGCCGCCTCGAGCCCGGCGGAGGCGCCGCGCTTGCGCTTGCGCGTGCCGCCGCGCGTGCGCCTGCGCGCGCGCCCGCCGCGCGCCCGTTCGGCCTGCGCGTCGCCAGCCGCGTCGCCGGCCGCGTCGCCGCGCCGCACGTAGACGACCGCGAACGCCTCCTCGCCGGTCCCGTCGACGCCGCCGCGCGCGCGGCGCAGGACCGACCGCCACTGCAGCCGCCGCGCGCGGCCGGGCTCGCACGCAAACCAGCGCCCACCGCGCCTGACGACGGCCACAAAGTCGTCGTCGCGCCGCCCGCGCCGGCGCGTGCGCAGCAGCACGCACTGCACGTCGAGCCAGCCCTCGTGCCAGTCGGCCGTGCTGGGGGCGACGCGAATCGACTGCGGGAGCTCGACGCCAAAGCCGGCGAGGCGCACGATGTGCGCGACGATGACGCTCGAAATGGCGGGGGCGCTCGACGGGTCGCCCGCTGCAGCGAGCACCGCCCCGCCCCAGTGCTCACGCGTGACGCAATCCGCGTCCTCGACGTGCACGTGCGCCACGCTCGCGCCGAGCTGGTGCAGCAACGCGCAGATGTCGGCGTCGACCGTCCTCTCCTCCTCGGCCGCCTCGGCCGTGCCGCGGGCGGCGGCGTCGCCCGCCGGCTGCCCGAGGTACGCGATCGCCCGCTCGACGGCCGCGCGCTCCGCACGCGCTGCGCTGGCGATCGCCGCATTGCCGACGGGCGCGCGCAGCGCCGCGATCGCGTCTTGCAACGCCGTCGCGTCGCCCGTCGCCGCCGTCGCCGCCACCGCCGCCGCGCTCGCGGTGCCGTGCGCGACGGCGTGCAGCGCGGCGGCGCGCGCGGCGGGGATGCGCCCGTCCAGCGCGAGCACGAGCGGCGGCCCGGCCGGCGTCTGCTGCCGCCGGTGCCGCCGGCTCGCAGCCGGGTGGTCGGCGCGCGCGCGCTCGAGCCGCGCGCGCCGCTCGACGACGCGCGCCCAGAAGGCCTGCACCCTCGGCTGCGCGAATGCAAGCCAGCCGGCGCCGCGCGTCACGACGTGCACGACGATCCGGTCCTCGTGCCTGAGGTACTGCACGTAGAGCGCTTTGCGCACGCCGAGGACGTGCATGCCGAGCTGCAGCTGATCGCGGTGCGGCTGCGGCGGCCCGTCCTCGTGCGCCGTGGCGCCCGCCTTGGTGAGCGTCTTCACCTCGACGAGGACCTGCTCGTTGTCTTCGGGGAGGATGGCGAGCCCGTCCGGCGAGAAGGCGAACGGCGCGCTCTTGTCGTGCGGGTCCGCACGCACCATCGGCAGGTTGCACACGACGGTGATGCCGTACGCGGCCGCCAGCTTGCGCAGCGCGACGGCCTCGCCGAGGATGCCCGCGGTCGTCGCCTTGGTCCGCACCTCGCGCCGCCGCCGGTGCACGTACTCGTCGGTGAGCGTCTCGTGCGCGACGCCGGCGTTGTCGTTCACGACGTCGCCAACCTTGCTGCCCGTGACCTCCTCCCATCGCTCGTCGTGCCAGCGCGGGCTGCGCTGCGCGGGCGCGCCCGCGCCGACGGCGTCGAGCACGCGGCGCAGCGCTGTGCCGTCGGGCGCAGCAGGCACGCGCGCGCGGTCCTGGGCCTCGCGAGCGTCGAGGACGCAGCCCGTAGTGGAATCTTGGGGTAGGTCGAGCTTGCTCGCCTCGCCGTAGCGGCTCTCCAGCTGGCGCGGTGCGTCGGCAGGGCCGCCGTCCGTGCGCGCACCCGACGCGCCCGCCAGTGCACGGGGCGCAGCGTCCGAGGCGCCCGCCGCGCCCGCGCCGCCGCCAATCGCGCCAGCGCACGCGCGCGCCGCGACCTGCGGACGGCCAGCCGCAGGGGCCTCGTCCGCTCGGCCGGCCGCTGCGTCGGCCGTCCGCTTGGCCACCTCGCGCACGTCTCCGAGCGCGAGCGTGGCTGGCGCCGTCGAGCTCCCGTGGCGTTTGTTCCAAAACTCGAGCAGCCCGCCAAGGAAGGGCGTGCCCGTCGGGCGGTCCTCGGGCACCTCCGCCAGGATCGCGTCGACGCGCAGCGCGGCCGCCACATCGCAAAACGCGCGCGCGGCGCGCGCCATCCGCTCGGCGCGCGCGCCGCCGTCGTCCGCCGCGCGGCGGATGGCGTGGCTCACGTGCGCGACGCGGAGCGAGACGACGGCGTGCGCCGGCGCGCCGGCGCCCGTGCCGAGCGTGTGCCGCCGGATGGCCAGCTGCCCATCGCCCATGCGCGGCGGGAGCGACGCGCACGCCGCGACGGTCGTCGTGCCGGCCGCGCTGTCGCACAGCCAGCTCGCCTCGCCGCCGCCCGCAAACTCAAAGGTCGCGAAGCCCTCGCGGCCGAAAAGCGCGACGAAGTGGTCGAGCACCGCCTTGTTGATCGCGCGCGCCGCCGGCCGCGTCGATGCGCCGCGGGCAGCGCCACCCGCCGCGCCGCGCGCATCGCTGCACGTCGCAGGGCAGGTGCAGCCGGACGCGCGCACGCCGTCCGACCGCGTCCGCGGCAGCTCGAGCTCGCGCACCTTGGGGCAGAACCAGAGCGGGTTGGACGCCTCGAGGCACAGCACGACGAGCCGCCCGTCCGTGCCGGCCAGCGCGCGCGCGTCGCGCAGCAGCTCGACGGCGAGCTCGGACGTCGCCGCGTGCACCGCCGGCTCGCCCGTCGCGCGGTCGGGCGGGAAGAGGCCGCCGCCGACGAGCGGGCTGGGGCAGCGGCCGAGCATTACGAGCAGCGGCGGCGGCGGCGTCTGCGGCGCCTGCTGCCCGACCGCAGCCGCCGTCAGCCCGGCCAGGTCGGAGCTCGTGCGGAGGGCCTTGAGCGCGACGCGCGAGCCGGTGCCCGCCTGCTCGGAAAACGTGGCGAGCATGGCGCACGTGCTCGCCCTCGCGCCGCACTGCCAGCTGACGCGCGCGAGGAGGCCTTCCAGCGTGTCGTTTTCGCGCGGCCGCGTGACCGCGTCGAGCGCCGCCGGGCCGAGCTGGAGGCTGCCGGGCGTGACGCACAGCACCGCCTCGTGGTAGGCGCGCAGCAGCTCCCTCGGCAGCTGCTCGGCGGGCGTCGCCGCCTGCTCGCCCACCCACCGTACACCGTGGCCGCCGTCGCCCGCGCCCGCGAGCCGGACCGCCGGCCCGCCCGTGATCGCCGAGGTCGGTGGCGTGCCGAGCGCGTCGACGAGCGCGCGCACGGGCGCGACACGCCTGCGCGCAGCGTCCGCGCCGACGGCGAGCGCGGCGATCTGAGCGCCCTCCCATGCGCGCTCCCTCGCGTCGTCCCGCGCGGCCGCCGGCGCGGCGCCCGGCCGCGCGCCGGGCGGCACCGCGCACGCCGCCGCGACGACCTCCGCGCGCGCGCCGGCGGCGTCGGGCGCGTGCAGCTGCGCGAGCGCGCCAAAGAGCGCGGCGGCCGAGCGGTAGCGGCCGTGCGCCGCGACGAGCGCGTAGAGCACGCGCAGCGCGGCCACGCCCGCCTGGTCGGGCGCGTCGCCAGCGATGCGCCCGACCTCCCACGTGCGCGTGGGCGGCGGGCTGCCGTCGGCCGGGTCCGGACGCAGCGCCCACGCGCGCTCGACGATCGCGTTGAACACGTCGCGCGCGGCGCCCTCGTCAAACTCGGCGGCGCCCGCCGCGTGCGCGCACCACCCGTGCACGCGCGACGTGGGCGCATCCACGGCGCGCTGCACGACGAGCACCGCCGGCCGGTCGACGCAGCCGAGGCTCACCGCCGCGTGCTTGCCCTCGAGCAGCGCCGCCGCCGCAGCCTCGACCAAGGCGTCACCAGGCGCGTCGCCGACGACGACGGCACAGCCGTCGCCGTACTCGGCCTGCATCGCGGCGACGCACGACGCGACAAAGTCGCCGCCCGCGGCCGCCGCGTGTCGCGCCGCCAGCATCCGGCGCGCGATGGCAAGCCAGACGTACTCGGCCGGCGCGCGCGCGGCGCGCGCGCGAGGCGCGCCGGCCGCGCCGCGTGCGCCAGCGCGTGCGCCTCCAGCGGCCGCAACGGCCGAGGCGGCTGGAGCGGCGGTGAGCGTGCGCCGCGCGCGCTTCGCCGGCCGCGCGATGGGCGATGCACCCGCCGTCGCACCGCCCGCAGCAGCCGGTGCGGCCGCCACAGCGCCCGCCGCGACGCCACTCGTCACGACGCCCGTGGCGGGCGGCGCGGCGTCGGACGCGGCCGCCTCGACGGGCGTCGCGCAACTACCGCCAGCGGTCGCGGACGCGCCCGGCGACGCGTCGGCGAGGAGGTGGCGCAGCACGCCGCGCGCGAGCGCGACTCGCACGGCGAGCGTCAGCGCGCGCAGGCGGTCGGAAGGCGAGGCGTCGCGCTCGGCGTCGGCGGACGTGGCGGCAGCAGGCGGGGCGGCGGGCGGCGCGGCGGCGGACTGGGCGGCCGCCGGCGCAACCTCGTCGGCCTTGGCCAGCCAGACGAGCCCGGCGACTGCGAGCACGACGCTGTACGCGCCGACATCGTCACCCGCAACGCGCGCCAGCCGGGCGTGGGCGTCGGCCTCGGACACGGCGACGCGGAAGAGCACGTCGTCGCGGGCAGCTTGCTCGGCAAACTGACGCAGCTGCTTGGCCATCGTCACGCCGGCGACGCACGCCTCGCCCGCCTCTGCCTCGACCTGCTCGTCCTGGCCGATGGCGGACGCGCCGGCCTCGGCGCCACCGTCGAGTGTCCGGCGGCGCTCGAGGGCAAAGCCACGCACACAGACGCTCTGGAGGCCGCCGAGCGCGCCCGCCTTCTCGTGCAGCGCGCACGACAGCTCGACCACCGAGTCCACGCGCGTCGCGGCGGCGCCCCCCCGCTCGCCGCGCGTGGGCGCGCGCACGACGAACACCGTGAATTGCGCGCGCTTCGCCGCGCGCGCCGACGCGCACGCGTGCTTCAGGAGCCGGCAAAGCGCGGGCCTTTGCGCCGCTGCGCCCCGCGTGCACAGCAGCAGTTGGCCGCGCTCGTCGCCCAGCTCCTGCTCGATGGCGGCCTCGAGCGCGTCGTCCGTCAAATCGCCGTGCTCCGTCGAGGCGAGCGCGCGCGCAGCCGCGAGCGCCAGCTCGCCTGCGCCCGCGCGCCGCCGGCGGCGCGCACCGGCGGGCGCGTGCGGCGCCGACGCGTGTGACGACGCCGCCGCGTCCGCGCGCGCACACGCGGCGCGCAACGCCTCACGCGCCGAGGCGGCCGCGCGCGCCCTGGGCGCGAGCCTCAAGAACGTGCGCGCGGCGGCGG
Organism: Diacronema lutheri; assembly: GCA_019448385.1. Taxonomy (NCBI): domain Eukaryota; phylum Haptophyta; class Pavlovophyceae; order Pavlovales; family Pavlovaceae; genus Diacronema; species Diacronema lutheri. Next base: position 318,431 of record JAGTXO010000034.1, read on the forward strand.
CGGCGGCGGCGGCGGCGGCGGCGGCGGCGGCGGCGGCGTCGCCCTCGTCGCCGGCACGCGGCGGCGGTGGCGGCGGTGGCGGCGCGGCCACGGCGGCGGCAGCAGCGGCAGCGGCGGTGGTGGTGGCGGCGGCGGCGCCCAGCGCGGGCGGCGGAGGTGGCGGCGGCGGCGGAACGGCGGCAGCGGCGGCGGCGTCTGCGGCGGCCTTGGCGCCGCGCGTCTGCCGCGGCGCTTCGGCAGCGCGATCGCGGCTGCCCCCGCCGCGCACCGCGCCCGCCCCGGCGCAGGCGCCGCTCGGCGCACGCCCGCTGACCGCGCCAGTCAACGCGACGCGGAGGTGCTCGCCAACAGCGTACATGTCCGCCACGCTGAACGTGCGCGGCGCGGATGCACCGCCCGCCGCAGCGAGCGCGGCGTCGTTGAGCGCGCCCACCACGGCGAGGCCGCACGTCGCGCCACGCTGCGCCGCGTTGTCGAGCAGCCGCGCGCGGCGCACGGGCAAGACGTCGAGGCCCGCCGCGTGCAGCGTGGCGGTTATCGACCTGGCACGCTTGAGCGCCTGCCTGCTCGGCGACGCGAGCGTGTCGACAAGCACCGCGTCGTAGCGATGCTCGCCCGCGCGCGCGACGCGCACGAGGCGCAACGCGGTGAAATGGCCGGAGGCGGGCGGCGTGCCATCGTCACTGCCCGCACCGCCGCGCCCGCCCGGCGGGCTCCACATGCCGATGACCGCCTGCGTCGTCGCCTCGCTGTGCAGGCGGTGCAGCAGCGCGGCGCGCTCGGCGCCGTCCTGGAACACCGCGGGCTGAGCGGCAAGCGGTACGTGGCAGACGCGCCCTTCGCCGGCCTGCCCGTGCACGCGCAGCACGACCTCGCAGCAAGCGTCCACAGTGGAGGCGAGCATGTCGCCGCCCGCAATGCAGTCCACCTCTGCCTGCGGGATGCCGGCGCGCGCGGCGGCATCGGCCAGCCGGAGCGCAGCCGCGTCGCCCGCCCACGCGAGCAGCGCCGGGGCGGCGGACTGGACGTCGCGCTGCGCCACGGCGGGCTCGGCCGCGGCGGGCTGGGCAGCGGCTGGCTCGGCAGCGGCGGGCTGGGCGGGGGCTGGCGCGGCGGCGGTGGGCTCGGCGGCCGACGATTGCGTGGCAGGCTGCGGCGCGGCCAAGGCGGCGGTCGGGCGGGCGGCGGAGGCGAAGGCGGCCCATGCGGCGGCCGAGCACACGGCGACGAGCCAAAAGGCGGTGGCTGCAGACGGGCGAGCGGCCGGAGCAATGGCGGCCCGGACGGCAGAGGCGGCGACGACACTCGCGAAGATGCCGACGGCGCACCGGACAGTGGCGACGGCGACGGCGGCACCGGCACACGGGCGGCGGTGGGGGCTGTCGGGCTCGGCGGCAGGCTCGGCGGCATGCTCGGCCGAGGGCCGATCGGTGCGCGACGGCGGGCTGCGACTCGCGCGGCGGAGCGGCTGCGGTGCGTGCTGGCCGCCCGTCGCGCACCTGCGCTTGCGCTCGCGGCGCGCGTCGCCGCCACGCAATCGGCGGCCGACAGCCCGCTCTGACCTGTCGATTGATCTCCGCAGCCGGTCGCGCGCGCGCTTTGCCGCCCGCCGTGCGCGCCGCGGCGGTGCGCGCGGGCACTGGTCGGGCGAGCTGCGCGCGGCAGGCTCGCAGCAGCCGCCGTCGCGTGCGTGCGCGCAGCCTCGGTCGCACGGCGCGCAAACGAGGTCGTCGGCGCCATCGACGCCGTCGAGGCCGTCGCCGCGCGCTGCGGCTGCGAGCGCGCGTGCCACGCCGTCGTCGCCGGCCGCCGGCGCCGCTGCGGCGGCCGCGGCGTCGGCTGCACGGCGCTCGGGCTGCGGCTCGAGCGGCGGGACGGCGCCGGCCGCCGCGGGCGGCGCCGTGTCGAGCGGAGCAGCCGCGGCGCGCGCGCGCGCGCGCGCGCACCCTTTGCGCCTACCGCGAGACGCCACCCGCGCGGGCGCCACGCGCGCCGCGGCTCGGCGGCCGCGCGACCGGCGGTGCCGGGCGTGGCGGCGAGCGCAGCGCTCGAACTTGCGTCTGGCTCGGTGGCGGCGAGCCGGCGCAGTTGCCGCGCAATGCAGGGCTGCACGTCGAGGTGCGCCTCGTCGAGTCGCGAGAGGAGCTCGCGCGCGCGAGTGCCGAGCGCGGCGCCGTCGCACTCGGCACGCGCGCCCGCCGGAGCCACCGAGCCTTCGGGGTCGCGCGGCGCGAGCAGCTCGCGCGCAGTCGCGAGCAGCTCCGCCTGCTCGGCGGTGGGGATGCAGGCGCGGCGCAGCGCGAGCTCTGTGTGCGCGGGCAGGTGGGCGCCCACGGCCTCGGCGTGCATGAGTAGCGCGCGCGCCTCCGCAGGTGCGTCCGCCTCGCCCATCTCGGACGCGGCGAGCACGCCCGCCGCCTCAGCGGCGAGCGCGAGCCGCGGCGACGCGAGGTCGCGCAGCGACCGCAGCAGGTGCGGAGGCAGCGCGTGGCCACGCGCCTTGACGCGCTCGAGCAGGGCGCGCGCGCGCGCTGCATCGTCCGCAGAGCCCAGCGCGCACTGCTCGATCAGGCGGCCGGCCGCGCGCTTGTCCTCGCGAAAAAGCTGCTCGCGGTGGAGCGCGCGGCGGGTCTCGCGCTTGGCGAGCGCGTCGGCACGCGCCCTGCAGCCCTCGTCGGCGGCGGCGGCGAGCTCGGCAACGCCGCCAGGCTCGGTGGCGGCGGCAAGCGTGGCGGCGACGGCGCCTACCTCAGCGGCAGCAATGCGGTCGTCAGCGCGCTTGGCGGCAGCGCATTTGACGGCGGGCTGGTCGGCTGGCTTGGCGTCAGGCACGGTGGGAGGCTGGGCCGTGGACTGGGCGGCGGGCTCGGCGGTGGGCTTGGCAGCGGCTGGCTTGGCGGCGGGCTCGGCGGCGGGCTGGGCGGCGGGCTGGGCGGCGGCGGGCTCGGTGGCGGGCACGTCCGCCTCGGCCAACAAGAGCGGCTCGAAGCGGTTGCTCGCGCGCATGCTGGCGCGCGGATGGCTCGGCGGCAGAGCAGCGGGCCGAACGCCAGCGCCCGCGCCGAGGCCTGGCCGCGCTGGCTGCCAGGGCTGCTCGCGCTGCTCGCGCTGCTCGCGCTGCACGCGCTGCACGCGCTGCTCGCGCTGCTCGCGCTGCTCGCGCTGCTCGCGCTGCTCGCGCTGCTCGCGCTGCTCGCGCTGCTCGCGCTGCTCGTGCTGCGGGCACCACGTGCGCTTGCGCCAGTTGTGCTGCGCATCCCCGCCCTCCGCTGCCGGCTCAAAATTTGCGCATGCCCAGATTTGGCCGCGCCCAACAATTGGCGTGCGCTGGTCCTGCGCGCGGCCGGCGGGCAAGAGGTCGGGCGGGCGGGAGGCGTAGGGGATGCGTGAGGGTGCTGCACGCTATACGCGCAAACTTTACCTGGCGCGAACGCAAGCGCCGGGCGCCACGCTGTGGACAGCGGACGGCGTGCGCGTGCGAGGCACTCACCGCCATTGGCAATGCGCGCGTCGCGGAGACAACTTGGCGGGCCTCGCACGCAGCTGGGCCGATCGCCGCCGCAGAGGTGTCTGCAGCCGTCTCCGCGATGCCGATCGTCGCATCTGTTGGCACCGCTGCCATCTGCCGCACCCGCGACCAGGCTGCCGACAGGGTCGGCGCGTCGGGCGCCGAGCTCGGCCACGCAGGCGATGCGGCCGACGGCGGTGACGCTGAGCCCAGCGCCGGGTCCAACGGTTCCGCGTCGAGCCGGCTGTAGAAGAGCATGCTCGCACCACTTGCCCACGCCAGCGCGTCGGACTGAGACAAGTTGTGCATCTGCGCGGGCAACGCGCGTGCGTGCGGCAGGCGCGCGGCGCGAGCTTTCAGGCCACGCGCGCGTGCCGCGCGGGAGGACGGGGCGGCTGCGGCTGCGATCAACCGCCGGTCGCGGCGCCAAGCGGCCGTGCGCGCCGCCGCACGTTGTCGTCGTCGCACAGAAACCAAGCCCCGTTGCGGAGCACGATGGCGACAAGGTGCCCGCTCGTCGACTCCTCGCCCAAGTGCACGACGGCGGCGACGAGGAGGTAGTCGCGCCCGCCGAGTAGCAGCCGCGGCGCGCACACGAACGCGTGCTTGTTCTTGCACTGCGAGCCATTGCCGCGCGTCGTGCGCGGCACCTCGACGGCAATGCTGGCTGGCATGAGCACGTCCGAGCGGCACGCGTCCGGGCTGCCACCCTGCGGCGGCCCAGCGACGCCCCCCAGAGCGTGTGCGAGCGTGCGCGCCGCATCGCCGCCAATGCTGACGAGGATGGCGATGCCCTCACCGCGCTCGCTCGAGGCCACAGCGATCGGCTCGAGCACTACGCGTCTGTCGTCTTCGAAGGCAGCAGCGAGCCCGGGCACTCGGCCGAGTAGCATCTGGAAGAACTCAGCAGCGTCCTGCTGCGTCCCTCGCGTGCCACGGCCCAAGATGACGTCGACGACGGACACAAGACACAGCTGTGCCGGCGCCTCGGTGTCCTCGAGCAGCGTGCCAAAGTCCCGAAAAAGCGCCTTCTCGACTCTTCCCGCACGGCGCGAAGCGGAGCGGGGCATCGGACGGAGCACGTTCAAGGCGACGAGCGATTGCGCGAGGGCGTTCACGTAGCACGCGTTGCCCTCGTTTTTCACGCCTGCGCCGCGCCGCGCAGCGCCGGGTGTGCGGGGTGCGCACGCAAGGTTTACGGCGAGTCGGAGAGAGGCCGACTGGGAACGCGCCGAACCCGGCGAGCCGTGCAGGCGCTCACCACGCGGCACGTCGGGCACTCTCACCGGCCACATCGGGCCGATGAACGCGCCCCCCACAGGCTGCCGGCCGACGACTCGGAAGTTGCTCCAGGCGCTGCGCCGTGCACGCGTCATGCGCGCGCTGTTGCGGGCTACGCAGCAGAAACGACGGGGGAATAGGCGAGCGAGGGTTGGGCGCAGATCAGCGTGGTGGCGCGGCAAGACGAGCGCGCGCCGGGCGCCTGGCGCGGAGGCGCCCCGCGCGAGGACGCGAGCCGCTTCTCGCACCGGACGGGCGCCCACGCGCAAACCGGCTTTAGAGGGCCAGATGGATGGTGGCCGATGACGAATCAGCGCGGCACCCGCCTTTGAAAAAGGGCGTCGCGGCACTGCCCGAAAGCGGTACGGACGAGCCGGGCGCCATGCATGGAACGATGCGACGGCGGCGTGAGCGCGGGACGATCTTGCCCAGGCAATTGTGCGCGTTCAGCGGGCGGCGCGCGCGTTGCGCGTGACGGGGCGCCGAGCGGCACACCGGCGGGGACCCGCTCGCCGCTGCCGTGGCATCCTCCGCTGCCGGCGTGCTGGCACGCACGCGCATTGCCGGCGCGAGGGGACGGCGAGTGCGCCTCGGCCGAACAGGCGCGAACGTTACGCCCGAGCGCGTGGCCGAGCACCGGATGGAAGCATGCTTCGTCATGCGGCGGCGACCCGCGCCGATTGCACGCAGCGCCGGCCTAGGCGCGCATCCGCCCGACGCGGATTTGGACGACGCGTCGACCGGCACGCCGAGCGTCTGCGTCTGCCTCGCGGCCGGTCGCGCCGGCCCCTCTTCGGCTCGCGGCCGCACGTGCGCCGCGCGCCGCTTCGGCGCGCGGCGCGGCGCGCCTGGAACGCGCGGAACATACGCGGGGTGCGCGGGCACGCCCGCAACGCGCCATTTTAGCGCGAGCAGTTCGGCAAGCTTGCAGCTCGCGAGCAGCCGGGCATGTGCCGCGGACACACAGTTCGCTGTGTGCGCCGGCCGCGACGACACGGCGTAGCGGCGCGAGGCTGGCGGCCGGGGCCACGGGCGTAATCGTGGCGCGACGCCATGGCATGAGTCATAAATCCATGAGTAATAAATCACGGGCCCAAGCTCACGCGCTGTACGGCCTCTCCCGCATGGCGTGTCGGATCCGCCCCGCAGCCAGGACCGCATTTTCGCTCGGCCACGCAGCGGACCACGGCGCGTTGTGCGCGCCCGGCGCGAGTGGTGCGAGTGGCGGGCCAAGCCGCGTCGCCCACGGAGCCCGCCCCCGGCTCGGCGGCACCGCTACCGCTTGCTCGCCGGGCCGCGCACCGCCGTCGCCGCCGCTGCGCGCTTGCCCTGCTTGCCGGCAGGCGGCGGCGGCGGCGGCGGCTGAGGTTGCGGCAGCGGCGCGAGCGCGACGCCGGACGGCGGCAGCGCCGACGGCACGCGCGCGGCGGCGACCCACGCGGCGTCGGGCAGCGCGCCGGCTTGAGGCCCCTGCTTGCCGGCCGCATTGGCGCCGCCCTGCGCGCCCTAGAAGGGCGCGCAGGTACGCGGGCCAGTCGCGCGGCGCGCGGTGTTGGCGAGCACCCGCCGGCTGCGCGTCGGCCGCGAGCGGCGCGGCGGGCGTCGCGCCGGCGGGTGCTGGGCAGCACCGCGCGCCGGCGTCGCGCCCGCCGCCAGCGCGCCGCCCGCCGCCGGCGCCGCGCGCGCCGTCCGAGCCGCGCCCGCCGCGCCCGCCGCCACCGCGCGCCGCCGCCGCGCATTCGCGCGCGGCGGCGACGGCGGCCGCGGCGAACGCCGCCGCCGCCGCCGCCGCCTCGCCACCGCTGACCGCGCGGAGCACCTCTTTGAAGACGACGGTGCGCGTCACAGGGTCCGGGCCAAGCGCAAAGCGGATGCGCGACGCGTGCCCGACGCGCGAAGCGGCCACGTAGAGCTGGCCGTGCGTGAAGCACGGCTCGGCGAGCCACACGCCCGCGCACCCGAGCGCTTGACCCTGCGCCTTGTTACGCCGGCCGCACCGGGAACTGGCGGTGCAGCCATGCAAACGCGAACGTGCCCTCGTCGGGCGAGTGGTGGCCGATGCGCGCGATGAGCACGGTGCTGTCGCGCCCGGCGGCCGCGCCGGGTCGCGCGCACTCGAGCAGCCGGCCGCCGGCGCGCACGCCGCGCACGACCAGCCGCGTGCCGCTGCACAGCCCCTCGCCGAGCGAGAGGAGGCGAGTGGCTACGAGCTCCGCCGGGTAGGCCGAGACGCCTCGGGCAGCTGCACGGGATCGAGCGGGAATGCGCCGGGCATGGCCCCCGCAGGCGGCACCGCCGCGGGAAAGGCGCCGTCGCCGAGGCTGCGCGGCAGCTTCGCCCACTCGCCCGCGCCGAGCGCGTCGCCCGTGTCGCGCGCCGCGTTCGAGGCGCGAGAGTTCTCGACCAAGGCGTACGGCCGATCGTGCTGCCACGATGCCGAGTACTCGAGGCAGGAGCGCACGATCTGCGCGCGCGAGCCGCGCCGCACCACCGGCAAGCACTGGCAAAAGTCGCCGGCGAGCAGCAACGTCTTGCCGCCGAAGCGCTCGTCGACGCCCGTCACGTCGCGCAAACACCGATCGAGCGAGTCGAGGCGGCCCCGCTTCTGCATCGGCGCCTCGTCCCCCACGATCATTCGCCGCGGCGGCCACGGAGCGCCCGCGCTCGGAGCGCGGCACGCCATTGAACGGCTTGCCCGTCCGAGTCGGCGCCGACGGGCACCTTGAAGGTCGAGTGGAAGGTGCGGCCGTCGGGCAGCAGCGTGGCGGCGACGCCCGAGGACGCGCACACGACGACCGCGTGCCCATCCGCGCGCACGGCGGCGATGATGGCGCGCTCGACGAACGTCTTGCCCGTGCCGCCCGGCGCGTCGCAAAAGTGCAGCCGGTCGCCCACGCCGCGCAGCGCCGAGTCGACGACCGCGCCGTGGAGCGCGCGCTGCTGGCCGGTCTCGGCCATCGCCGCGCGCGCCGCCGCCGCGCTCGCAGCCTGCTCGGCGCGATCGTAGCCCTGCGCGCGCGCGAGCTCGCGCCCGCCCGGCCCGGCCGGCGCGCGCGCCGTGCGCAGACCGGCCACCGCCGCGAGCGCCGCCGCGCGCTCGCGCTCGTCGGGCACGTACAGCCCCGTGGAGTCGAACGTGTCGGCCCAGGCGGCCACGCTGTACGAGGCGAAGGCGTCCGAGCCGGGCTGCGGCCGCTGCTCGGCGCGCTTCGGGAGCATGACCCCGCACACGTTCCACTTGGTGCCAAACATCGAGCCCGTGAGCCCCGTGTAGACGCAGTCGAGCTGCGTGGCGATGGCGCAGACGTCCTCGTGCCGGATCTCGTCGACCGGTTCGCCATCCGTGGCGTCCAGGATGGCGACTGCGCCCGGGCCGTGACGCCGCGGCGTCGTTCGGCTGCGTCACGGAGGAGCGCCATCCGTGCGCCACGGAGGAGCGGCAGGACCACGACGCGGCGTGACGCTGGACGACGCCATGCTGTCGAGGCGCCATGCTGTCGAGCCGCCATGCTCCGAGGCGCCGCCGCTTTCTAAAAGGGTGTAGGGTGTAGGGTGTAGGATGCAAAACAAGCCCTCCCCACATTTGGGCCCGACGTCATTCCTTCTTTCGTCACAGCGTCATTCCTTCTCCCCCCTATGGGACTTTCATAACCGTACGTATCCTACACCCTACACTATGCAAATACCTAGAGAATAGATACATCCTACACTAAGTAAAGGTACTCGTATGTGAGTAACGTCACGGCTTCGAAGAAGGAATGACGTCGGGCCCAAATGTGGGGAGGGCTTGTTTTGCATCCTACACCCTACACCCTACACCCTTTTAGAAAGCGGCGCCGAAGGTGGGAGGATGCCACCCGTATGCGCGCGTTTGAACGTGCGCGGACGGCCGTTGGCTTCGCGCCCTTTCGCCCACGGTTTGCGCGCCAACGGACCAGTCCTCCGCGGGCGCCGCGCATCGTCTCAGGGGCGGTCGGTGTGGTACGCCGCGCGCATCGTCAGCGCCGCGGCGTCGAGCTCGGCGAGCGAGGGCGCGTACGTGACGCCGCTCAGCACCTCGTCCGCGCCCGCCCTCGTCGCGCTCGCCGCCTCCGCAGTGCGCGCAGGCGGCTTCGTGACGGCACGCGAGGCCACGCCGCGCGCCGCAGGTGCCTTCGCGCGCTGCATCGTCTGTCTGCCGGTCCGACGCGCTCTGCTCTGAACGAACGGACGGCACGCCCGACGAGATCTCGTCGCGTGCACGCTCGCACAGCATGTACCCCCAGAACGTCTCCGAGCTGCTGCCCGACGAGATCTTCGGCGACGAGCTGCTCGTCGACCGGCACTACCGCGTGCGCATCCTTCAGCGCGTCGCCCGCCGCCGCGATGCGGCCGAGGCCAACTTTTGGCTCGACGGCGGGCCCGCCGACTCGGTCGTCGGCGCGTGCATGTGCGGCCGAATCTACGCGCTCAAGTGCATGGGCCGGCTCGTCCGCGGCGCCCGGATCCTCGCGCTGCTGCGCAAAAATGTGGCGCTCGCCACGTGCCGCGCACACCTCATGGGCCACATGCTCCAGCGCATCGTCGGCGACAGCGGCGTCGCGCGGCTGCTGCAGCTGGTTGCAGCTCGTTCGCGAGGATCACGACACGCTCAACGCCGAGCACCAGGCCTTGGAAGCACAGCATGACACCGGCCATGTCATGCGACGGCATGTGCGCGCGCGCCGACGCGCTCTCCAAGGACCTCGCACGGGCGCACGAGCACGCTCACAAGCTCGATGGCTATCTGGTGTGGTGCAGCGAGCGCCTCGGTGAGAGTGACTCTTTCAACGGAGCGCTCGAGAACCTGAACACGCGGTGCAGCATGAGATGTGCTGGCTCCACGCCGAGATGTCGTCGCTCGTTGCGAGTTCGCCCGAGGCTTACGCGAACGACAGCGAGGCCACCGACTTCAAGGACCACGGCGTGTGCGTCGAGTTCGATGTCTTCAACCGCGACGGGGTCGAGGGCGCGCCCGTGCCCGCGACCGCGCCCACGAAGGCAGAGCCGGGCATCGAGTCCGAGTGCATCGCGCCCGCACAGGCAGAGCCGGGCAGCGAGTCCGAAGCGTCGCGCCCGCGCCCGCGCCCGCGCCCGCGCCGGCAGAGCCGCGCACCGAGCCCAAGTGAGCCAACGTGCCGCCGAACTCGCCCAAGCTCTCGTCGGTCGACAGTCAGGCCACCGAGTACAAGACCTCCTACGCGAACTCACGTGCTCGCCACCTGCAACGCCTCGAGTTTACGCACGCGTTCGAGTCTGTGCAGGCCGAGGTCGCTTAGCCAAAGCGCGCCAAGGTTCCGGCCACCGGCGCATCCAGCCGCTGGCTGCGCAACACGGCGGTGCGCAACACCCGCAGCTCGGCCAACGGCAAGTAGCGCGCCGGCGCAGCGCACGGTATGCCGCGGCGAGCTCAGTCGCGAAGAGTGTCCGACTGGCCGCGCCCTCCACGGGGTGCACGCGCACTCGGCGCGGTCCGGTCAGTCAGGGGGCCTCAGCTTGCGCGATGCCAGTTGCGAGCCCCCCCGGAATCCGCCATTCTATTCTACTAGGCGTAAATCACCCAAGCCCTTCCGGTCGCCCGCATTCCGGGGTCGGACCCTCCGTCGGCCCGGCTCGGGCCCTCCGTCCGCCGCGCCCGCTCGACCCCGAATTCTACTCCAAATCGGCCGGTCAGGAGGGTGTCTCGGTCCTAGGCTCGTCATAAGCCTCGCCCCGACCCCTCGAGCGCTCATTGGCTGGCTTTTAACCATTGATTGTACGACCCGGGTCGTACTCTCAGCCTTACACTGGCCGGACCAGCCCGGACCGCGCCGTATATAGTGGGCGCATCGAGGAGGAGAGCAGCTGCACCAGACCCACGCACAGTTTGATCGGTGAGCATCCCCTTTCGGTGTCATCGAGGCGGCATCGCGAGCGCTGAAACTGATGCCGCGAGCCCAAACCCTGCCGCTGCGGTGCGCGGGCACAGCTCGAGCTGCTGCGCGAGGCGGCGCTCCCCGTGGCGGTGCTGTGCAGCGAGCCCGATCGCACGTCGTGTGAGCACAAAGGCGGGAAAGTCGGCCTCTTGAAGGCGGGAAAGCCGACCCGTCTCGTGCGCACGCACGGGGCGGGTCGGCCCGACGGCCTGCTGTTGAAGGCAAGCAACTTGCCTCCAACAGCAGCGCCGCCGTACGGAACGTGAGGTCTGTACGCCTTGCGGCGTAGAGGTGGTGCTTGCGCAAGCGCGCGTCGGCAGCCGCGCGAGGGCGAGCGGAGGAGCTCGCCACGCGCGCGGCCGCGCGCGTCAGCTCAGGCGCGAGCGAGCGGCGAGGGGCTTCGCCGCTGGACGAGCGCGCGCGCGGTGCGCGCGCCCGCGCGCTCGTCCGGCGGCAGCCCCGTCGCTCACGGCCCGCGCAGCTCGAGCGCTCATTGACTGGCAATAAAAAGCGCATCTTGGCACTTCTCACGTTCGAGTGCGCGAGCGCAAGCGCCGTGATCAGCGTGAGCGAGCGCAAGATTTGCACCTACTCGGTCCGGTTTGGCAAGCCCGCTGCGTGCGCGTCGAGCTGACGGGTGAGCTGCGCGTCCTCATTCTTCGTCTTGTCATTTGGCTCGGCTTCGGCGTCCGACCAGCAGCGGCACTTCTTGATGCCGCCGAGGAAGCACGAATCGCCGTAGTCGGAGAGCGTGCTTGTCGCGGTGAAGCACGCCGGCGCGCCGTCGCACTTGCCGTCTGCGCGCGCAAGCGTGAGCATGGCAAAAGGGGGATTGGGGGGATGGGCGGGGGGTTGAGTTGACATTGTCCTTACGCTTTGCCTGTGGTCATTGCCGCCGCGGTGCAGGCAGCAACAAAACTGCTCTTCCGCGGGCTGGCGACATGCGGCGCCGCGCACGACGCGTGGCGCAACGTGACGGTGCGTGGTGTGGTACGGCGCGGCGCGGCGTACTGCAAGCGGGCGCCGTGCCCTTCATATCGCCCCGAGCGTAGCCGGCGGAGAGGCACCAGTCGTTGCATGACGGGTGGTCGGGCATGCGCGGCGTGGGCTCGGCGGCGGCGGTCTTGCGCGCGCAGCAGCACCTCTTGGCGCCGGTCATGCACTCGTGGCCATGGTCTTTGAAGAAGTCGGTCGCGGTCGAGCACTCGCCAGCGCAGTCCGAGCTGCAGCTGGCGCCGCAATAAGGCGCCGTGCCAATGACCATACCGTAGCCAAAGCCGCCCTCGGCACAAAAGTCGGCGCAGCGCAGCGAGCCATCGGGCGCGGGCGGTGGTGGCGGCACACCGGACACGCTGGTGCGCGCGCAGCAGCACACGTCGCCGTTGACGGGCGCGTCGGCCATCGGCTCGCCATCGCTTTGCTTGGTTGGGTCGGCCGTGAAGCACCTGCGCCCGGTCCCGCAGTCGTCGCAGCTCGCGTCGTGCGTGCCGATGACGTAGCCGTTGCCCCAGTTGTCCGTCGAGTTCAGCGACCTGATCATCCGGCACAACTCGTCGCACGAACCGAGCAACTTTTCATCGGCCGAAGACGCGCCGGGCTGCGCGCGCGCAGCACCACGCAGCGCGACGAGCGCGCAGACGGTGACGACGACGAGGGCGGCCGTGCACGCCGCCGCGACGCGGGCGCGGGGCGACATCGGCCAACAACGCGAAAACGTTCTCCGAGGACGTGGCGCGCGTTGCGTGCGCCCTTTCGCTCGCTCCGTTTGTCCAGCCTCGGCCCCGTGCGCGCCCCTCCTGCTGACCCGCCTGTAATAAGCGTCGTCAGTATTATTCGATACCAATTGCGAACAATACTACTTATGGTACACGTACACCCATATTTCCATGCCCGTAGGAGGGCGGACTGCGGCCGTAGGAGGGCAGGAAGACTGGCTTCCCAGTCATCGACGGCCGGCGCGGGCGCAGTAGCAAAGCACTACACGCTTTCGCGCGCGCCCCGCCTGCGTCTCATGTTCGGCGCTTGCCCTCGCCCATCGCCCCGCGCTGACGTGGTGCGTGCCTGGGCACCCAGGAGGCATCCCTAGCCGATACGCGCGCGCGCGGCGCGGCCGAAGAGCGTGCGCGTCGAGAGCGTCGCGCAGGCCACGCGCACGAGCTGCGATGTAGCCGATGCGCGCGCGCGGCGGAGTCGGCGCGGACGGGAACAGCACATAGGGCTGAGGCGCCAGCCGCTTGGCCGATGCAAGCACGCTGGGCCTGGGGGGACATCTTCGGGGGGCAAACTGGGTATCAAATCAGGGGGCGCTGCCCAAGGGGGACGAACCCTTCGGGACGAAGCGCCGTGCTCAAAGTGAGCGAGATGTGCAACTACTCGCCAGCCGGCTCGGCGTCCGACCAGCAGCGGCACTTCTTGGTGCCGACCAGGCACGACTTTCCGTACCCTGAGAGCATGTGCGTTGCCGTGAAGCACGCCGGCGCACCGTCGCACTTGCCACCTGCGTGCGAAAGCGTGAGGATGGAAAGGAAAGAGGGGGGGGGGGGGGGGGGGGGGGCGGGGGGGGGGGGGGGGGGGTGAGCGGATCGGAAGTGGACGGCAAATTGACGCTCGGCCTGTGCTCATGGATGCCGTGGTGCAAACGGCACCGGAGCTGCTTACGGTGGGCGAACGCGCGCAAGGCGCTGCGCGCAATGTGCGGCGAAGTGCTGCGCGGCGCTGCTCGCTTCATACCGCAAAAGGGCGCTGTGCCCTTCTGATCGCCCCGAGCGAAGCCGGCGGAGAGGCACCAGTCGTTGCACGACGGGTGGTCGGGCATGCGCGGCGTGGGCCTGGTAAGAATTGTCTTCCGCGCGCAGCAGCACTTCTTGGAGCCACTCACGCAGCTGTTGCCGTGGTCGCTGAAAAAGTCGGTCGCGGTCGAGCACATGCCGTCGCAGTCATTGGAGCAAATAGATTCGCAGTCCGGCGCTGTGCCGATGATCATGCCGTAACCATAGCCACCCTCGGCGCAAAAGTCGGCGCAGCGCAGCGAGCCGACCGGCGCGGGCGGCAGTATTGGCGTGCTGAAGTCGGTCACGCTCGCACAGCAGCATCATTTGCCGCCAACGTGGCAGTGATGGCCGTAGTCTGGCTGGGAAGGCTTTGCAAGGAGGCACCTGTTTCCATTCCCGCAGTCGACGCAGCTTGCATCGCAGAGCGGCGCGGTGCCGACGATGTAGCCATTGCCCGCCCAGATATGTCGGCACTGGTCGTCGCACGAGGGAAAGGGCACGTCGGTGTGCGTCGGCGTCGTGGCCGCGCCGGGCTGGTCGGGCGCGGTGCCGCGCAGCGCGACGAGCGTGCAGATGGTGACGAGGACGAGAGCGACCGAGCACGCTGCCGCGACGCGGGCGCGAGGCAACATCTTAATTTTAGGCCAGAAACGTTGTCCGTTACCCATGTTCGTTTATAATTAGCACCTACGGCTCTGTCCCTGGACCCCCATTGGGAATGGCGGGAGAAAGGCGCGTGCGGCGGTGGATGACCGAGACGCTCACCGTCGAGCAGCGGGCGCACCATCGCCTCGCGCGCGGCTCCGCTCTCGCGCCACCCGCGGCCTCGTGCTGCACCTCGTCTCGTGAGTCGTCGCGCTCCTCGCCTCGGGTCACATCCGCGCTGCAGTCGTCGCGCGCGGGCGCCGGAAGCACAGGTACCTGCGTCGCGCGGAAGCTTGCCTTCGAGGAGCTGCTCAAGGCGGAGCCGTCGTCCGAGCGGCCGAGAATCGGCCATCTGCTCGATCAGCGCTTGCACGCCCCGGCGCCGCGGGGTGGGGAGGCCACATCACGTGAAGGACCGATACCAGCTCGGCAGCTTCGACGCTTTCTACATCACGTGCAGGCGGCTTATTCACTGACGACTCACTCGATCCGGCGGAGCCGCTGTTGCACAGCGCTGCCGCCCCCGCGCCGCCACCGTCCACGCCGTCCTAGCGCACTCGCCGCCAGCAGCCGCCATCCTCCGTGCCGCCGTTCGGCCCGACGCCTTCGACGAGCGCGTCGCCGCCCGTTACGAGCGAGCCAAGCCCCACGATGCCGCCCACGCGGCCGCGCGCGCGCGCCTCGCCGTGTTGAAACCCACCGACCAAAGCATCATTTACGTTGTTCGTGGTGCGTGCAGAGGCCGGGCGCGCGGAGCGTCGCTGGGGCGTGATTGTGTAAATGTGCGACGGGCGAGTCACGCCCGATGCGCTCCAGGCGCGCGCGACGCGGATGCGGCAGCTGTGCGCGCTGCGCCGGCGCCTGCGGCTCGTGCTCTCGTTCTTCGTGCTCCGCGCGCCACCGCCCGCCGCCGTCGCGACCTGTGCGCTCGCCTCGCCGGCGGCCGAGGTGGCGTAGGGAGCGCGTCTTGGCTCGCGGCGCGCGCCGCGGTATACCTGCGGTCGCTTGGCGCGCGGCACCGGCGCGCTCGGTGGGGACGCTGCAGCTGAACCTACGCTTGCGGCTCGCGCTGCGCGCGCCGCCGCGGCGCGCGCCTCTGAAGCCGGCTGTCGGCCGATGGCGTGCGGCCCGCGCTCGCCCGGTCGAGCCACGCCATGGAGGCCGTGCGAGCGTGCGCGCACGCGCGCGCTCGCCCGACACGCCGCACATGCCCAGTGCGACGCACAAACCCCGCGCACAGGTGGCGGCGAGCCGGCTACGTGCAATATTCCATTTCATCGACGTGCCCGCCACCGCCGCCGGCCGCGTCGTCGGTGGCAGTGAACCGCCGGTGCCCGCAACGACGGCGACGGCACTCGAGGCGCGTGGCGATGACCTGCTCGGCACATCCTAAAACGAACGACGAGCATCTTCGCCCATCGCGACGAGCGCCCGGCAGCGGGCACGGGCCCGACGGCAGCAACGAGCTGCAGCCGCGACCGCGTCGATCTGGCTGCTTCCTTCCTTGTCTGCCCACGCGCTGTGCAGGTGCGCCGTGCCATGTCTTGAGCTTGTGCGTTGCTCGGCTTACGACCAGCAGCGGCACCTTTTGCTGCCGCCGAGGAAGCATGATTTGCCGTAGTCGGAGAGCATATCCGTCGCGAGGAAGCACGCCGCCGCACCTTCGCACTCGCCGTCTGCGAACACACGCGTGGCACGCATGCGCCGGGGGCGAACGTCATGCTCGCGCGCGAAGCCTGTGCAGCCCACACCGTTGTTGCCTCGGTCTTATGCGCGCGCGCGCGGCTTCGCGCGCGAAACGCGGCGCGGCACAGTGCTGCGCGGCGCGGCATACTGCAGGCGGGCGATGTGCCGTCGATGTCACCCCGAGCGTAGCCGGCGGAAAGGCACCAGTCGTTGCACGACGGGTGGTCGGGCATGCGCGGCGTGGGCTCGGCGGCGGCGGTCTTGCGCGCGCAGCAGCA
Source organism: Diacronema lutheri (assembly GCA_019448385.1). Taxonomy (NCBI): domain Eukaryota; phylum Haptophyta; class Pavlovophyceae; order Pavlovales; family Pavlovaceae; genus Diacronema; species Diacronema lutheri. The sequence goes on from JAGTXO010000034.1 coordinate 334,533, forward strand.
CCTCTTGCTGCCGGTCGCACAACCGGCGCCATAGTCGCTGAAGAAGTCAGTTGCGGTCGAGCACTCGCCCCCGCAGTCCGAGCCGCAGCTGGCGCCGCACGCCGGCGCCGTGCCGATGACCATACCGTACCCAAAGCCGCCCTCGGCACAAAAGTCGGCGCAGCGCATCGAGCGCACCGGCGCGGGCGGTGGTGGCGGCGCGCTCAACGCGCTCGTGCGCGCGCAGCAGCACACCTTGCCGTTGACGGGCGCATTGTAGCACAACTTGCCGTAGTCCTGCTCAGTCGGGTCGGCCGTGAAGCACTTGCGCCCGGTCCCGCAGTCGTCGCAGTTCACGTCGCAGAGCGGCGCCGTGCCGATGATGTACCCGTTGCCCCAGTTCTCCGTCGAGAAGAGCGTCTTGGCTGTCCGGCACTGGTCGTCGCACGAGCCGAGCAACTTCTCTATGGCCGCCGGCGCGGTCGCCGCGCCGAGCTGGGCGGGCGCGGCGCCTCGCAGCGCGACGAGCGCGCAGACGGTGACGAAGACGAGGGTGGCCGAGCACGCTGCCGCGACGCGGGCGCGAGGCAACATCGGTCGACACGCACACGGGCGGCGCCTTAATTGCTACTCGATCCCCCCGCAGCTGGTGCTCACCCCGCTGTCCTGACGTAAGCGCCGTTGGTATTTTAGGCCAGGAACGTTGTCCGTTATCCATGTTCGTTCAGCACCTACGGCTCTGTCCCCGGACCCCCACGGACCCCCATTGGGAATGGCGGGAGAAAGGCGCGTGCGGCGGTGGATGACCGAGGCGCTCGCCGTCGAGCAGCGGGCGCACCATCGCCTTGCGCGCGGCTCCGCTCTCGCGCCACCCGCGGCCTCGTGCTGCACCTCGTCTCGTGCGTCGTCGCGCTTCTCGCCTCGGGCCACATCCGCGCCGCAGTCGTCGCGCTCGGGCGCCGGGGGCATAGGTAAGCGCGTCGCGCGGAAGCTTGCCTTCGAGGAGCTGCTCAAGGCGGAGCCGTCGTCCGAGCGGCCGAGAATCGGCCATCTGCTCGATCAGCGCTTGCACGCCCCGGCGCCGCGGGGTGGGGAGGCCACATCACGTGAAGGACCGATACCAGCTCGGCAGCTTCGACGCTTTCTACATCACGTGCAGGCGGCTTATTCACTGACGACTCACTCGATCCGGCGGAGCCGCTGTTGCACAGCGCTGCCGCCCCCGCGCCGCCACCGTCCACGCCGTCCTAGCGCACTCGCCGCCAGCAGCCGCCATCCTCCGTGCCGCCGTTCGGCCCGACGCCTTCGACGAGCGCGTCGCCGCCCGTTACGAGCGAGCCAAGCCCCACGATGCCGCCCACGCGGCCGCGCGCGCGCGCCTCGCCGTGTTGAAACCCACCGACCAAAGCATCATTTACGTTGTTCGTGGTGCGTGCAGAGGCCGGGCGCGCGGAGCGTCGCTGGGGCGTGATTGTGTAAATGTGCGACGGGCGAGTCACGCCCGATGCGCTCCAGGCGCGCGCGACGCGGATGCGGCAGCTGTGCGCGCTGCGCCGGCGCCTGCGGCTCGTGCTCTCGTTCTTCGTGCTCCGCGCGCCACCGCCCGCCGCCGTCGCGACCTGTGCGCTCGCCTCGCCGGCCGCCGAGGTGGCGTAGGGAGCGCGTCTTGGCTCGCGGCGCGCGCCGCGGTATACCTGCGGTCGCTTGGCGCGCGGCACCGGCGCGCTCGGTGGGGACGCTGCAGCTGAACCTACGCTTGCGGCTCGCGCTGCGCGCGCCGCCGCGGCGCGCGCCTCTGAAGCCGGCTGTCGGCCGATGGCGTGCGGCCCGCGCTCGCCCGGTCGAGCCACGCCATGGAGGCCGTGCGAGCGTGCGCGCACGCGCGCGCTCGCCCGACACGCCGCACATGCCCAGTGCGACGCACAAACCCCGCGCACAGGTGGCGGCGAGCCGGCTACGTGCAATATTCCATTTCATCGACGTGCCCGCCACCGCCGCCGGCCGCGTCGTCGGTGGCAGTGAACCGCCGGTGCCCGCAACGACGGCGACGGCACTCGAGGCGCGTGGCGATGACCTGCTCGGCACATCCTAAAACGAACGACGAGCATCTTCGCCCATCGCGACGAGCGCCCGGCAGCGGGCACGGGCCCGACGGCAGCAACGAGCTGCAGCCGCGACCGCGTCGATCTGGCTGCTTCCTTCCTTGTCTGCCCACGCGCTGTGCAGGTGCGCCGTGCCATGTCTTGAGCTTGTGCGTTGCTCGGCTTACGACCAGCAGCGGCACCTTTTGCTGCCGCCGAGGAAGCATGATTTGCCGTAGTCGGAGAGCATATCCGTCGCGAGGAAGCACGCCGCCGCACCTTCGCACTCGCCGTCTGCGAACACACGCGTGGCACGCATGCGCCGGGGGCGAACGTCATGCTCGCGCGCGAAGCCTGTGCAGCCCACACCGTTGTTGCCTCGGTCTTATGCGCGCGCGCGCGGCTTCGCGCGCGAAACGCGGCGCGGCACAGTGCTGCGCGGCGCGGCATACTGCAGGCGGGCGATGTGCCGTCGATGTCACCCCGAGCGTAGCCGGCGGAAAGGCACCAGTCGTTGCACGACGGGTGGTCGGGCATGCGCGGCGTGGGCTCGGCAGCGGCGGTCTTGCGCGCGCAGCAGCACCTCTTGCTGCCGGTCGCACAACCGGCGCCATAGTCGCTGAAGAAGTCAGTTGCGGTCGAGCACTCGCCCCCGCAGTCCGAGCCGCAGCTGGCGCCGCACGCCGGCGCCGTGCCGATGACCATACCGTACCCAAAGCCGCCCTCGGCACAAAAGTCGGCGCAGCGCATCGAGCGCACCGGCGCGGGCGGTGGTGGCGGCGCGCTCAACGCGCTCGTGCGCGCGCAGCAGCACACCTTGCCGTTGACGGGCGCATTGTAGCACAACTTGCCGTAGTCCTGCTCAGTCGGGTCGGCCGTGAAGCACTTGCGCCCGGTCCCGCAGTCGTCGCAGTTCACGTCGCAGAGCGGCGCCGTGCCGATGATGTACCCGTTGCCCCAGTTCTCCGTCGAGAAGAGCGTCTTGGCTGTCCGGCACTGGTCGTCGCACGAGCCGAGCAACTTCTCTATGGCCGCCGGCGCGGTCGCCGCGCCGAGCTGGGCGGGCGCGGCGCCTCGCAGCGCGACGAGCGCGCAGACGGTGACGAAGACGAGGGTGGCCGAGCACGCTGCCGCGACGCGGGCGCGAGGCAACATCGGTCGACACGCACACGGGCGGCGCCTTAATTGCTACTCGATCCCCCCGCAGCTGGTGCTCACCCCGCTGTCCTGACGTAAGCGCCGTTGGTATTTTAGGCCAGGAACGTTGTCCGTTATCCATGTTCGTTCAGCACCTACGGCTCTGTCCCCGGACCCCCACGGACCCCCATTGGGAATGGCGGGAGAAAGGCGCGTGCGGCGGTGGATGACCGAGGCGCTCGCCGTCGAGCAGCGGGCGCACCATCGCCTTGCGCGCGGCTCCGCTCTCGCGCCACCCGCGGCCTCGTGCTGCACCTCGTCTCGTGCGTCGTCGCGCTTCTCGCCTCGGGCCACATCCGCGCCGCAGTCGTCGCGCTCGGGCGCCGGGGGCATAGGTAAGCGCGTCGCGCGGAAGCTTGCCTTCGAGGAGCTGCTCAAGGCGGAGCCGTCGTCCGAGCGGCCGAGAATCGGCCATCTGCTCGATCAGCGCTTGCACGCCCCGGCGCCGCGGGGTGGGGAGGCCACATCACGTGAAGGACCGATACCAGCTCGGCAGCTTCGACGCTTTCTACATCACGTGCAGGCGGCTTATTCACTGACGACTCACTCGATCCGGCGGAGCCGCTGTTGCACAGCGCTGCCGCCCCCGCGCCGCCACCGTCCACGCCGTCCTAGTGCACTCGCCACCAGCAGCCGCCATCCTCCGTGCCGCCGTTCGGCCCGACGCCTTCGACGAGCGCGTCGCCGCCCGTTACGAGCGAGCCAAGCCCCACGATGCCGCCCACGCGGCCGCGCGCGCGCGCCTCGCCGTGTTGAAACCCACCGACCAAAGCATCATTTACGTTGTTCGTGGTGCGTGCAGAGGCCGGGCGCGCGGAGCGTCGCTGGGGCGTGATTGTGTAAATGTGCGACGGGCGAGTCACGCCCGATGCGCTCCAGGCGCGCGCGACGCGGATGCGGCAGCTGTGCGCGCTGCGCCGGCGCCTGCGGCTCGTGCTCTCGTTCTTCGTGCTCCGCGCGCCACCGCCCGCCGCCGTCGCGACCTGTGCGCTCGCCTCGCCGGCGGCCGAGGTGGCGTAGGGAGCGCGTCTTGGCTCGCGGCGCGCGCCGCGGTATACCTGCGGTCGCTTGGCGCGCGGCACCGGCGCGCTCGGTGGGGACGCTGCAGCTGAACCTACGCTTGCGGCTCGCGCTGCGCGCGCCGCCGCGGCGCGCGCCTCTGAAGCCGGCTGTCGGCCGATGGCGTGCGGCCCGCGCTCGCCCGGTCGAGCCACGCCATGGAGGCCGTGCGAGCGTGCGCGCACGCGCGCGCTCGCCCGACACGCCGCACATGCCCAGTGCGACGCACAAACCCCGCGCACAGGTGGCGGCGAGCCGGCTACGTGCAATATTCCATTTCATCGACGTGCCCGCCACCGCCGCCGGCCGCGTCGTCGGTGGCAGTGAACCGCCGGTGCCCGCAACGACGGCGACGGCACTCGAGGCGCGTGGCGATGACCTGCTCGGCACATCCTAAAACGAACGACGAGCATCTTCGCCCATCGCGACGAGCGCCCGGCAGCGGGCACGGGCCCGACGGCAGCAACGAGCTGCAGCCGCGACCGCGTCGATCTGGCTGCTTCCTTCCTTGTCTGCCCACGCGCTGTGCAGGTGCGCCGTGCCATGTCTTGAGCTTGTGCGTGCTCGGCTTACGACCAGCAGCGGCACCTTTTGCTGCCGCCGAGGAAGCATGATTTGCCGTAGTCGGAGAGCATATCCGTCGCGAGGAAGCACGCCGCCGCACCCTTCGCACTCGCCGTCTGCGAACACACGCGTGGCACGCATGCGCCGGGGGCTAACGTCATGCTCGCGCGCGAAGCCTGTGCAGCCCACGCCGTTGTTGCCTCGGTCTTACGCGCGCGCGCGCGGCTTCGCGCGCGAAACGCGGCGCGGCACAGTGCTGCGCGGCGCGGCGTACTGCAGGCGGGCGATGTGCCGTCGATGTCACCCCGAGCGTAGCCGGCGGAGAGGCACCAGTCGTTGCACGACGGGAAATCGGGCATGCGCGGCGTGGGCTCGGCAGCGGCGGTCTTGCGCGCGCAGCAGCACCTCTTGCTGCCGGTCGCACAACCGGCGCCATAGTCGCTGAAGAAGTCAGTTACGGTCGAGCACTCGCCCCCGCAGTCCGAGCCGCAGCTAGCGCCGCACGCCGGCGCCGTGCCGATGACCATACCGTAGCCAAAGCCGCCCTCGGCACAAAAGTCGGCGCAGCGCATCGAGCCCACCGGCACTGGTCGTCGCACGAGCCGAGCATCTTCTCAATGGCCGCCGGCGCGGTCACCAAGCCAAGCTGGGTAGGCGCGGCACCTCGCAGCGCGACGAGCGCGCAGACGGTGATGAAGACGAGGGCGGTCGAGCACGCCGCCGCGACGCGAGCGCGAAGGGGCATTGCGCTCGATTTGCGCTCGATGTGCGCAGGCAGCGACCGACGGTGTAAAATTTCAGAAGCTCGACGTAATAACTTCAGTGCAAACTTAATGCTGACCCCGCTGTCCTGACGTAATTATAAGCGCCTTTGGATTTTTTGAAGCGCGGGATGCAGATTCGTCAGATTCGTCGTCGACTGCAGTGCTCGGCGCTCGCTTTGGACAGGTAGTCGTCGTCGAGCCCGCTGGCGGCCTGCTCTCAGCGAAGTTTTAGCGCTCTGAACGCAAATTTGAATGAGCGCTCCAAACACGGTGCCGGACGGTGAGTTTCGCCGTCCGGCCTTGTGCTCGGAGCGCTCACTCGAACTCGCGTTCGGAGCGCCACCACCTCGCGAAGAGCAGGCCGCCGGCGAGCTCGACGACGACCACCAGCGCGAGCACGCGCGCAAACCCGCCGGCGCCGCCAGCCGCGCCGTCGGCGGCGATGAGCGCGCCGGTCGCGTACTGCGCGCACGCGCCCGCGACGACGGCGACGGCGCTCGTTGTCGCGTAGATGAGCGATGCGTAGCGGCGCGATATGTCCTGCGCGCCGCAGCCGTACCCCGCGGCGAGGCAATGCGACGAGCCGATCGCGCCGACGAGCAGCGCCTCGGCGACGCCGAGCGGCACGTGCCCGCCGGCCACGGGCGAGCCGCCGCCCGCGACAAGCGCCGCGCAGCAGAGCGCGGGCCCGACGGCGGCGACGAGCTGCAATCGTCTGCGCGTCTCGGTGAGCGACACGCCCGCGCGCACCATCCCGTCCGCCACGGCGCCCGCACCCGCCGCGGCGCCGCTGCCAAAGATGTAGGGAATAAGGGCCGCGTCACTCGCGGCGCGCATGTCGAGGCCGTACTGTGATGCGAAGAAGGAGGGGAGCCACGAGGCGGCGAAGTAGCCGAAGAAGTTGGACGCCGAGTGCGCGACCGCAAGCGCCCACACCGACGGCGACGCCGCCATCTGCCGCCACGGCGCGTCGAGCAGCGCGCGCGCGCCGCCGGCGGCGGGCGGCGGCGGCGGCGCGGCGGCGTCGGCGGCGACGGCGACGGCGGCGGCAGCGCCGTTGCCGCCGCCGAGCCGCAGATGCGGCGCGGCGGGAAGCGGCGGCGTGTCTAACGAAACGCTGCCCGCGCCGACCGCCGCCCACGCGAGCGCGACGGCGATGCCTGCGGCGGCAAACACGAGAAATGCGCTCTCCCAGCCGGCCGCGCCAATGATCGCCGGGGTGAGGACGTATGCCGCCATCGTGCCGACGGAGAAGCACGCGGAGAGCACGCCCCAGAAGCGCGAGCGGAACGGTGCTGGCACGAGCGTCGCCGCGACCAGCTGCAACGCGGGCACGCACGCCGACTCGCCGACGCCCATGAGCGCGCGGCACGCGAGCAGCGCAGGGAGGCCGGCGTCGGCGGCGAGCGGCGTCGCGCCCTGTGCGAGCGACCAGAGGACGAGCCCACCGAGGAGGACGGGCGCGGGCGAGCCAGCCGCCGCGGCGAGGCCCGCCGGGACGAGCCCGATGCAGTAGCCGCCGGAGAAGGCCGCGGCAATCGCGCCCTGCGTCTGCGCGTCGTAGTGGAGCTGCGCCGCCATCGGCAAGATCGCGACAGACATGACGACGCGATCAAGCGAGCAGAGCGTCGCAATCGCGCAGCAGAGCGCGAGCAACGCCGCGCGCCCGCCGGCGAGCCACGCGCCGTCCCATGCGCCGCCCGCCTCGCCGTCGTCCGGCCGCCAGCCGCTCGGCGCGTCCGCGCCGGCCGGCGACGCGCGGAGCGGCGGGGCCGCGGGCGCGCGCGCCACGCGAGGCAGTGCGCGTGGCTGTGGCGCGCGCGCGTCCGAGCGCGCGCGCAGCGCGCGCGCGCGCAGCGCGTGCGCTGGCGCGAGCGCCACCAGGATGCACAGCGCACCGGCGCGCATCCTGGATACCTCCGGGATCGACGACATAATATTGGTGGCTACTCGATCCCCCCGCAGCTGAGACCTATTTGTTTTGTGGCCAGTCGTGAGCTGCTGTCGCGCTCTGCATGGTCAGTCCATCTGCTCGCCACGCCCGCCTCCGTCCCCGCATCAACCGACAACAAGCGTCTCGCTCCATGCGCCCGCCGCGCCGTTGGCGTCGTCGCGAGCGCCCGCGCCCGCCTCGTCGATCTGGCGCAGGTTGCCGTGAAGGCAGAGGTAGTCAACGCGACGCGGCCTGAGAAGCAGCAGCGCGAATGACCGCGGCGGCTCGAGCACGCGGCCGGTGGCCGCGTCGCGCCCGCCCGCCGGCACGTCGGCCGCCGGTTCCGCGCCGAGCGGCCGGCCGGGCGTCGGGTGGAAGAATTGCTCGCGCGCCTGGTCGGAGAGGTTGCCCCACTGCTGCTTGCGCGCGGCGAGGAGTGCGTCGCGGATCGCGGCGTTCGGCGTCGCCCGCGCAAGTGCGTCCGCGGAGAAGGCGGCGGAGAGCGCATCGTCGGCGGCGACAATCTCGACCGGCCCGGCGATCCGAAACTGCTCGGAGCTGCGCGCAAACCACCACACGAGCTCGGCTTCGGGACGCGCGACGAGCTGAGCAACCTTGTCCGAGCGCGTGTCCGTGACCATCCGTAGCACGTCGCCATTCTCGCCCGCCGCCGCTTCGAACCCGCGGCAGACGACTGAGCGGCAGTGCGGCGCGCCCGACGCGTCGACGGTCGCAAGCTGCACAAAGTTGGCACCGCGCTCCTTGCGGCTGCGCGCCATCGCCGCGTCGAGCCGCGCGCGCCAGCGCACCGTGGTCGGCACGCCCGAAGCCATCGCGGAGGAGAGCGCGACGACGACGCTCCACGCGAGAAGTCTCGGGAGGCCGTGGTGCATCCCGTGGAGCACGAGAGCGCGAAAATGCGAAAAACCTAAAACTTGGGCGCAGCGCTTTTTCCATGATTGTGCTTGCGCGTCCCGCCTACCTGATGGCGACTGCTGGGCTGCGGCTGGTTGGCGTAAAATCGCCGCATGGCATGGCGAGCCGCGCGCGCCCGCGCATTGACGCCACAAGCGCCGTTTGGCACGCCCGGGGACAAGGCTCGGGCCGAGCGAGTTCGGAGACCGGGGCGATTCTTGATCCGAACCAAAATTTTACACGTCGCTCTCCGAGGAGAGCGCGCGAGCGTCGATGACGGGTGGGGGAGGGAAAGGGACGCCTCGACGCACTCAAGCTAAGCGAGCATCTCGTGCAAGCCGGGCGGGAGAGCTATGAGTGGGATTTGTGTGTGCGACTGAGCGGCCAAGCTCGTGGCGCGCGAACGCAATGGCAACCTCCGCCTGCGACCTCACGCCGAGCCCGGTCGAGCAGCGCCCCTCGCGACGACACCCGTGGCTCGCTCACTTGGCCGAGTGGTTGATCTGCGCGCAGTCCCAATACGCGGCGACGCCCGGCGGCAGCTGGTTGACGTGCGATCGACGGCTCTTCTGCTCGTGTGGGACGGGTTGCGGGACGGGACGGATGGACGTATGACGCCGGTGAGTGCACCGAGCGGGGCGCGTTGTGGGAAGGGCGGCGCGCGTGGCGCAGCGGTGGCGCCGGCACGCACCAGCGCATGTGTGTTCTCCGGCTCGAGCATCGACGAGCGCCGCTTGACCATCTGCTTCGGCTTGTCGACCGCACTCTGCGCGGGCTGGAGCGCGCTCACCGTCGGCTGCGCCGCCTCGTACGTCGCGGCGGCGACGGCGGCGCTCGTGACAAAGACGCCGACGCGGAACGAGAGGAGCTTGCCGAGCGTGCGCGGGTTGCGCAGCGCGCTGAGCGAGCTCTGGAGGGCGGCGGGGAGCAGGACGAAAACCATCGCGAGCGGCTTCTGGACGGTCGTCGGGATGTCGAACGCGCTGGAAGCTTGCGCGGGCTTTTTTTGGAAAAGCGCGCGGATGCGCGAACGTTCGCTGTTCGCTTGGCGCCAAAGGGCGCGGGAAGCGAAATGGGCAGACCGGCACGCCGCCGCCACGTGACTCGTGAGTCGTGACGGCCCGCGCCGTCAAGGCCATGGGGCTCGTGGCCGCTGCGCCGCTCGTCGTGCGGCCAGCTGTCGGCGAGGGGCCACACTTTCCATTGGCGATCGCCTGCAGGTGGACTTGTGAGAGTCACTGGCGCATCCTTCTGATCAGCGCTGCGCGCTCGCGCTGCCCCTGGGCTGGATGCTTGGCTGGAGCACGCCCTTAAGCTCGCGCACATCCCCCTCCATCGCGGCGAAGAGGTCGGGCAGCACGTCTGAGAGGTCGCGCAACCACGCCTGCATCACCTCGCCGTTGCGCGCGGCGGCGCCGGGCGAGTCGAGGTCGAGCTCGGGGAGCGTTGCGCGGTCGCCCATGACCTCGCGCACGTGCGACTGCGCGCTCGCAAGCACGTGCTGCGTGTCGGACAGCTCCGAGGTCGAGCGCTGCAGGTCGGCGTCGAGCCGGTCGAGGAAGCTCGGCAGCCGCTGCGCGCGCGCACGCGGCGGCGGCGGGCAGGGCGATGCGGCGGGCGCGAGGCCGAGGCGCAGAGCGGAGTGGGTAAGCGTAACGCTTGGGCGCGCGGGGCGCACTGCGCGCCTGAGCGCGCGCGCGCACCTCCGCCATCGAGTTGAGCGTCGACTTGAGGCCGTCAGCGCGCGCGCGGCCATCGGGCCCGTCGAGCTTGTGCAGAGCGTCGAACGGCGTTGGCGAGGCGTCGTCGTGGAGCGCGGGCGGGAGCGCGGGCTTGCTGCGCACGTGCACGTCCATCGCGAGCAGCGCCATCGTGGCCGCGCACATCGCCGTCGACCACGCGGCGAGCAGCGCGCCCCTGGACACCGGCATCTTGGGCGGCTGCGGAGATAAAGAGTGATAACGGGCGTTGCCGTTGGCGGCCCTCACACAGGCACCGTAGTGGGAGGGGTCGCCGTGCGCTCGCCGCACGCCGTCCGGCAGCCATGATGCTCACCAACAAGGCGAAGCAGCAGGGCGCCAAGCCGATCGCGCAGCGCAAGGTTGCCGAGACGCCCAAGCTCGACGCGCTCATCGCCAAGCGCGACTACGTCGGCGCGATCACGCTGCTCGAGTTTGAGCTGCAGTCGCAGCGCGACGCGCACTCGGCGTCGGGCTGGCAGCACAACCCGACGACGGGCGAGTACGAGTGGGTGGCCGGTGGCGCACAGCCGCCCCGCCCCGACGCCTCGACCGAGGAGGTCCGCCGCCTCCTCTGGCTCGCGTACGCCGCGTTCCACTGCGGCGACTTCAAAAAGGTGCGCGGCGCGGGCCCGCACGCTGCGCCCGACCGAGCGCGCCCGCGTCCAAGGCGGCGGGCGCGGTGCGCGCGGGATGGGAAGGTGCACGTGTATGCCTGCCGCGCGTCCGCCGGCATACCCACGCCACGAGGCGCTCGTGACGGGCGGCTTGGCGGTAGCCGACCGAGCTCGAGCGCGAACCCTCCCCCTCCCCCCCCTTCCGGCCGCTACCCCCGCGGCGCGCGGCGCGCGCGCCCGCGCCGCGCAGGCTCTCGACACGTACGCCAAGCTTGAGGAGGAGCACGGGTACGCCGACCCTGAGCTGCACACGCACGCCGCGTGCTGCCTGCTCGGTCTCGGCTGGTACCGCGACGCGGATGAGCGGGCCGCGCGATCGCCGCCCTCAGCATTGCAAAACCGTCTGCTCTTCCACGTCGCGCATCGGCTTAACGACGAGGTGCGTTGGCGCTGCGCGCACCGGCGCGGCGCGCGCGCAGCTCGGCGCGGCCGCCGCGCGCCGCCGCCCGCGCGCGTCGCGCACACCCCGCTCACCCCGCGCTGCGCGCAGCGCCACCCCACTCTACCCCCCCCCCCCCCCCCCTGGCTCATCCGTATTTTCCCTTGTTTGATTTGAAATGGCGCAGGCCAAGCTGATGGAGCACCACCAGCAGCTGCAAGACACAACGGAGGACCAGCTCTCTCTCGCATCCATTCATTACCTGCGCAACCACTTCCAGGCAACTGCTTTCGCCCCTCCCCCTCCCCCTGCCCTGCCCCTGCCCCCCCTTCCCCTCCCAACCAACCCGCTGAGCCACCAGGCCCCTCCCCCTGCCCTGCACCCTGCACCCTGCCCCCCCCCCCCCCCCCCCCCTCAGGAGGCGACTGACATCTACAAGCGGCTGTTACTCGAGAACCGCGAGTACGCCGCTCTTAACGTGTACGTGGCGTTGTGCTACTACAAGCTTGACTATTACGATGTCTCCCTCGAGTGCGCGCAGCAGCAGCAACCGCAGCCGCAGCGCTGCGTACCGGCAGGCCGTGCGTCGCGCGCTCATTGCGCGCCACCCTCTCCCCTGACACCCTCTCCCCTCCCGCCCTCTCCCCTCCCGCCCTCTCCCCTCCCGCCCTCTCCCCTCCCGCCCTCCCCCCTCCCGCCCTCTCCCCTCCCGCCCTCTCCCCTCCCGCCCTCGCCGCCCGCTTCTCCGCCCGCGCGCGCACTTGCAGGATTCTCGCCTCGTACCTGCAGCAGCACGCGGATTCCGCTGTGGCGCTCAATTTGAAAGCGTGCAACCAGTTCCGCCTGTACGACGGCAAGGCCGCCGAGGCGGAGCTCGCGCCGCTCGTCGCCTCCGCGCCGTCGATCGAGAAGATTGAGTTTGACCTGGTCTGCGCCGCCTGCCACCCCCCCCCCCCCCCCCCCCCCGCGCGCGCGTGCTCCACGCCGCCCCGCTCGCGCGCCGCCCCACGCCCCACGCCCCACGCCGCGCGCCCCACGCCGCGCGCCGCGCGCTCACGCCGGCCTACGCTCCGCCCGCCTGCCACCCCGCCCGCGCGCGCCCATCGCAGGTTCGTCACAACATGGTCGTTTTCCGTAACGGCGAGCGCGCATTGCAGGTGCTGCCAGCGCTTATCGAGGTGGTGGCCGAGGCGCGCCTCAACTTGGTGATCTACCACATGCACCAGAACGAGGTGGAGGAGGCGTACAATTTGCTCAAGGACCTCGAGCCCACCTCGCCGCAGGAGTACATCTTGAAGGGTGTCGTCAACTTGGCCATGGGGCAGGTGCGGCATGACGCGGGCGCGTGGCGGGGCGCGGTGCCTTCAAGGGGCGTGCGCGCGCGTGGGTGGGACGGTTTGCGCTGCGCATGCTTTCACGCGCGCTACCCCCCACCCCCGTGACCCTCATCCCTGCCCCACCATCCCCCCACCCCCGTGACCCTCATCCCTGCCCCACCATCCCCCCACCCCCGTGACCCTCATCCCTGCCCCACCATCCCCCCACCCCCGTGACCCTCATCCCTGCCCCACCATCCCCCCACCCCCGTGACCCTCATCCCTGCCCACCATCCCCCCACCCCCGTGACCCTCATCCCTGCCCCACCATCCCCCCACCCCCGTGACCCTCATCCCTGCCCACCATCCCCCCACCCCCGTGACCCTCATCCCTGCCCACCATCCCCCCACCCCCGTGACCCTCATCCCTGCCCCACCATCCCCCCACCCCCGTGACCCTCATCCCTGCCCCACCATCCCCCCACCCCCGTGACCCTCATCCCTGCCCACCATCCCCCCACCCCCGTGACCCTCATCCCTGCCCCACCATCCCCCCACCCCCGTGACCCTCATCCCTGCCCACCATCCCCCCACCCCCGTGACCCTCATCCCTGCCCCCCCACCCGCCTTTCATCCGCCCGCCAACGGCGCGCGCAGGCGCTCGACTCGCGCGAGCACCTCAAGGTCGCGCAGCAGTACTTCCAGCTCGTGGGCGCGTCCGCCTCCGAGTGCGACACGATCCCCGGCAGGCAGTGCATGGCTTCGTGCTTCTTCGTACTCCGCCAGTTTGACGACGTGCTCATCTACTTGCGATCGATTGAGGCCTACTTCCCCAATGACGAGGCGTTCCTGTACGCAGGGAAGGGGGGAGGGGGGGCAGGGGGGGGGGGGGGGGGGTTGGGGGGGGGTTGGGGGGGGGGGAAGACGTAGCGCGCGGCGTTGTGGCGGCTCGCGCTGATGGCGATGGCCGCCATGCTGCTCCCCCCCCCCCCGCTGTGCAGGTACAACTTTTCGATCACTCGCGCTGCTGCTGGCCAGACCAAGGACGCGGAGGCGGGTCTGCTCCAGCTGCAGCAGGGCGCCAATGGCGACCAGTTCCGCGCAGACTATGTGTACGCGTGCTCTGCCCTTTTGAAAACCACCCCCCCCCTCCCTCCCTCCCCTTCTCTCTGCCCTTCTTTTTGCTGGGTTAGTTCGCGTGTGCTGGGCAGGGTGCGTGCGTTCATTGAGCGCCCCCCCCCCCCCCCCTCCCCCCCTTCACCATCTTTGCCTAGCTACAACATGTGGCTGGCGCGCTGCTTTGTGCTCAACGGCAAGAGCCGTGCGGCCTGGGAGCTTTATCTTAAGCTCGAGGGGAGTCAGGAGAGCTTTGCGATGCTCCAGCTCCTCGCGAACGATTGCTACAAGGCATGCGCCACCCCCCCCCCCTCCCCCCCTCCCCCGTTCTCCACTTACAAAGCCACGCAGCGCCAAATTTGAAAGCGCTCTTGGGCCCACGAGGCCAGCCGTTCGCCGCGGCCATGCCCCGCTCGACCCGCTCTCGCAGTCGCCACGCGCCGCCGCGCGCGACCCTTTGCCATGCACCGCCGCTACGCGTGCAGCGCTTGTACCGAATCCCTCGCCCCCCCCCCCCCCCCCCCCCCTTTCGTCCCTACCCCCTTATCCGCCCCTCTGCGACAAACAAACACAACAAACAGGTGGGCGCCTTCCTCTACTCAGCAAAGGCCTTTGACACGCTCGAGCGCCTCGACCCGAATCCCGAGTACTGGGACGGCAAGCGCGGCGCGTGCGTCGGCGCCTTCCAGCAGATCGTCGCGGGGCGCGAGCGCAAGGAGACGCTGCGCGACGTGCTGTCTATCCTGAAGAACACGCGCAACCCGCAGGTCGAGTACCTGATGCGCCTCATGAAGAAGTGGGCGCGAGAGAATGGCGTCACTGTCACGTAGAAGGCGGCTTCATGCATGGGACTGCGGGGCGGGAGCCCCCCCCCACCCCCGGGGTGGGATGGATTTCGAAAGAAGACGGGACGCAAAGAGGCGGGAAGAATCCAACTGTCGACGATGATTAGCAACGGGCGGTTCCCCACTCGTCCCGGTCGAAACTCAGCGCGAGCCAAAGCCTTTAGCGCTGCTTGGCTTCCCCTTGCCGACCTTCCCCTTGCCGCCCGCCGGCGCGAACTCACCGCCGCCGGTGGCGCGCACCGCCGCGCTCGCGTCGGCGCGCGCGCCGGCGGACGGCGCCGCCGCACGCGGCGCCGACTCGTCGCGCCCGTCGGCCCAGTCGGCGAGGGCCTGCTGCGCGTCGTCGAGCGCACCCATCAGCGGCTGCGCGCGGACGAGCGGCGGCTCGCCGCTCGCCGCCGCGCCGCCCTGGCACAGCGCGCGGCACGCCGCCATCACGCGCGCGTGGTGCTCGAGCAAGCGCGCGGCCGCGGCGGGCAACTCCAAGGACACGGCGAGCGACGTCGGGTCGGCCGCGTGCTCGGCCCAGCGGAGCGGCTCGACGGCGAGGAGTATGGACGCGCACTGGGTGGCGATCGCGTTGGCGAGCGCGGCGCGCGCGCGCTGCTGCGCGCCCGCCGCGCTCTCAGCGCCGCCGCCGCGGTGCCCGCCGTCGGCGGCGTCGGCGTCGTCGGCGGCGCGCACGTTGGCGAGCGCGCGCTGGGCGAGCATGCCGACGGGCAGCGGGTGCTGCAGCGCAAAGTAGGCGGCCCTGTCGAGGGACGTGGGCAACTGCCGCCCGTTGATCAGCGTCGAAAGCCGTTGCCGACTGAGCGCAACCTCGCGTAACCGCATATACGAGAGCCCCCATAAGTGGGTATCCACACCAAGGGTGAGGTGCACGCTGGGCGGCTCGGCAATGGTGGCGGCGGCGGCGGCGGCGGCGGCGGACGTGCCGCCGGCGCCGCCGTCCGCGCGCGCGCCGTCGGCGCGTGGCACGGCGGTGCTCGTCGTGTGCGGGAAGCCAGCCGGGACATAGAGGATTTGTCCGGGTTCCATGATGGTGTCGATCAAGGGAGCGTCGAGGGCACTTTCAGCAAGTGCGTCGAGGCCTTTGCCCCGCGCGAGCGGGTTGGAGCTGATCGCGGCGGATGGGTCGGGCGGTGCGTAGACGCGCCATCTTTTGCGGCCTTGCGTCTGCACAACGAACACGTCCTGCGATTCAAAGGGGGCGGCGCACATGGCAGCGGGGGCAAAGGGGGGCAGGGGGGGGGGGGGGGGGGGGGCAGGGCAGGGTGGTGGTGAGAGCGCTGCTGCGCGGGGGGCGGAGCGCGAGCGCCGCGCGCGCGGGCGAGCCGCGAGGCAAAGTGCACCGCGCGGTCGCGCCTGCGCTTGCCTGCAGGTCTGTATGGAGCTGTGTGGACAGTAACTGCCCGGGGCGCGTGAGGTACACTGGGGGATGGGCGGGCGGGAATGGGGGGGGATGGGTGGGCGGGCGGCGGGCACGGGCGAGTGGGTGGGATTGGCGGGCGGGCGGGCGGGCGAGCGAACGGGCGGGCGGGCGGGCGGGCGTCAGGCGCGCACGCGGGCGCGGGTGGATCGTCCGCCCGCCCTGCGCCCGCGTGCGGTGTAACGGACGGCGCCACCCCGCGCGCACTGTTCAGCCAAACGGGCAGCTCGAACGCGTCGGCCATGCTGAGAGCGATCGCGGCGAGCGGTGCGATGAAGAAGCCCGCCGAGTTGAGCACGACCGTCGACGACGAGAGCGCGTCCGCGACGGCGGCCGGGTCGATGCGCGCGTCGTCGCCTTCCGGAAGGTCGAGCGCCCACGCGCCCGGCCGGCCGGACGCCTTCACGTTCGGGTTGAAAGAGCGCATCAGGTACGCCTCGTTGTACTTGACCGCCGCCGCGCCAAACACCGCGGGGTACTCCGCCGCGCGCGCGTGCAGGTCGGCCATCGTGAACGCGCCGGCGGCGAACGCGAGGTGGCCGTCGTGTTTCCACGCGGTGCGGCCAAACGACGCGACGAAGCCGGCGTCCGCCGCAAGCGCGCGCCAGAGCTCGGCCCACGGGCGGATGCTCAGCCCGGAGGACGACGCGGCGGCAAGCGCGCGGTCGTACGCCGCGTCAGCGCGCGCGCCGCCGAGCGCGCCGAGCGGCGCGGGCGCGCTCGACACGTCGTCGGACCGCGCCGCGCACGCGACCGCCGGCGGCGCGCGCCGCGCGCGGGCGGGCGGCGCGGCGGGCGGCGCGCCGAGGCGCACCGCGCGCGCCGGCACGCGCGCTGCGGCGACGGGCCGCGGCGTCGCGACCAGCGCGGCGGCGGCGAGCGCGGCGAGGAGAGCGCGCCGCGCCGTGGGCCCTTCCATCGCTCGGCCGCAGACTTTGCGCCCGTGGCCGGACCCGCGTTGATGGCGCGTGTGCTGCACCGCGCGCTGCTCACGATGGCCCTCGCGAGCCGGTGGGGCGGCGGTGGCGCGGCGGCGGCGGCGGGGCTCGCGCGGCTCGGCGCGCCGCGCACCGCCGTCGCGCGCCTCGCGCGCGCGTCGCGCGCCGCGCTGCGCGCCGATGCGAGCGCGCCGCCCGCAGCGGCAGCGGGCGGCGGCGGCGGCGGCGGCGGGCGCGGCAGCGCGGCGGTCGTGCAGGACGACGCGGCGCGCGGCGGCGCGGCGGACGGCGCGGCGCAGGGTTCGCTCGACCTGGCGCCGCCGCGCGGCACGCGCGACTTCTACCCGCCCGACATGCGCGTGCGCAACTGGCTGTTCGGCAAGTGGCGCGACGAGGCGCTCGGGCACGGCTTCGAGGAGTACGACGCGCCGGTGATGGAGTCGGAGGCGCTCTACATCCGCAAGGCGGGAGAGGAGGTGACGCAGCAGCTGTACAACTTTGACGACAAGCAGGGCCGCCGCATGGCCCTCCGCCCCGAGATGACGCCATCCCTCGCGCGCATGGTCCTGGCGCAGCGCTCAACCCTCCCCACGCCCGTCAAATGGTTCGCCATCCCGCAGTGCTGGCGGTACGAGCGGACGACACGCGGGCGGCGACGTGAGCACTACCAGTGGAACATGGACGTGTGGGGCGTGCCCACCGTCCACGCCGAGGCCGAGCTCCTCTCCGCGTGCACCGCCTTCTGCACGCGCGTCGGCCTGGGGCCCGCCGACGTTGGCGTGCGCATCTCGTCTCGCGCCGCGCTGTCCGAGCTGATGCGCGCGCTCGGCGTGCCCGACGCGCTCTTCACGCGCACGTGCGTGCTCGTCGACAAGCTCGACAAGATCGGCGGGGTGCGCCACGCGTCGCGCGCGGCGCGGCGCGCCCCCGGGGGAGGAGGGGGAGGGGGAGGAGGGGCGGGGGGTGGGAGTGGGGCGGGCCCGCGCGCGCTCACGGGCCACGCCGCGCCGCGCGCGCGCGCCGTTGCGTGCGGCAGGAGGAGGTGCGCGTGCAGCTGCTGCAGCTCGGGCTGCCCGACGGCGTGTGCACGTCGCTCTTCGAGACGATGAGGATCACGACCATCGAGGCCCTCGCCGAGCGGCTCGGCGGCGAGTCGGAGGCGGTGGCGCAGTTGCGGCTGCTCTTCGAGCTGGCGCAGGTGAGGAGAGGAGGGGGGGGGGGGGGGGGGGGGGGGGGGGGGGGGGTTGCTCAGCTGGGCTGTGTGCACACGCTGCGTGCTGCCCTCACCACGCCCTGCCCCCCCCCCCCATCCCCCATCCTTGCGGTGCGTAGGAGTACGGCTACGCTGATTGGCTGCAGCTCGACCTGTCGGTGGTACGTGGCCTCTCCTACTACACGGGCGTGGTCTTTGAGGGCTTTGACCGGAAAGGCGAGCTGCGTGCCATCTTTGGCGGAGGCAGGTGCGTGGTTGGGCAGGCGGGCTGGGGCTAAGATGGGCGAGTGGGTTGGGTGGGTGGCTGGTCGGTTGGCTGGTCGGTTGGCTGGTCGGTTGGCTGGTCGGCTCGCGATGCGCCCTTTTCCCTCTGCGCATGCACCCACCGCCCAGCGGCGATGCCAAGCGCCAATGCGCGATACATCCTGCCCCCCCCCCTCCCCCCCCCGCCCCTCCCATCCCATCCCCTTCTCTCCATTGCAACACGCAGGTATGACCGGCTGCTCGAATCCTTTGGCGCCGAGCCGATGCCCGCCGTTGGCTTTGGCTTTGGGGACGCGGTCATCGCCGAGCTGCTCAGGGACAAGGGCTTGCTCCCATCGGTGAGGCCATGGGGGGGGATAGGAGGGGAGGGGGAGGGGGAGGGGGGGGGGGGGGGGGCGTTGTTTCGTGGCTGCTGCGCCCATCTTACCCCCCCCCCCCCCCCTCCCTCCCCTCCCCCTCCCCACACCCTCCCCCCCCCTCTCGCAGTTTGAACGCGGCGCGTCGGGCGTCGACGCCGTCGTGCTCGCCCTCGACCCCGCGCTCGCGCCGCACGCCGTCCGGGCCGCGTCGACGCTGCGCGCGGCCGGCCGTCGCGTCGACCTGGTCCTCGAGCCGAAGAAGCCCAAGTGGGCGATCAAGCACGCGGAGAGGCTCGGCGCGCCCGCGCTCGTGCTCATCGGCAAGGACGAGGCGGAGCGCGGCGTGCGTGCCGCGATCCGCCGCCGCGTCCTCCGAGCGCCGGCTGCGCGCATCGCTGCGTCGCGTTCTGATGCACCGCACCGCCCCGCATCATCCACATCGTATGATCCCCTGCCCCCTATCACCCTCTATACCCCCCATCCCCTCCCTTTCCTCTTGTCGTGCAACTCAGATGGTGAGCGTCAAGTTGCTTGACAAGGGCGAGCAGTCCGAGCTGCCCGTCGAGCAGCTCGTCGATGCGATCCCGCGTGGCGCTGACCGCGCAACTGCCGACGGCGTGCGGTGAAACCTCAGGCGGTTTGGCCCTAGAGTGGTCAGAAAGCGCTCGTCGAAACTCGGAATCACTTTCCCAGTCCGCAACTTTCTTAGCCGTTCACGAGGAATTCGTCAAACTCGTCGTCTTCCCGCCCGCCATGCTGCACACGCACCTCCGTCCCGTCGGGCAGCGCGAGCGCCGTGACCATCTCCTCGGCGAGCGCGCCCAGCTCGCCGCCGCCCAGCCCGCACTCGGCCCCCGCCCACAAGAATGCGTGCGTCATGCCGTCCTTGCGTCCGACGAGCGCGAAGACGCCGTCGTTGAGCAAGTCGTCCGAGTCGAACATGCTCAGCTCCTCCCACCCACGCACCGCGTACAACTTGGCCGTTACACCCCCGCCCGCGCCCGCCGCCCCATGCCCCGCTCCGGCCCCGCCCCCGCCCCCGCCCTCGCCCCCGCCACCGTCCCCTTCCTCGTCCGCCACGCCGCGTGCGCGGTGCGTCCTCGACCCGTCGTTGCTGTCGGCCCCATCAAACGGCGAGCTGCCCTGCCGCGCGGTGTAGTTGGCCGTGTACGCGCGCGCGCTGAGCGGCGGAGGCGGGGGCGGCGGCGGCGCGCGCGCGGCCAGATCGCTGCCCACCCCGAGCTGCTGCGGCGACTTGAGCGAGAGCGAAAAGCTACCGCCGCCGCCGGCGGGCGTGGCGGGCGCGGCGGTGGCGCGCGCGGCGGGCGCGGCAGGCGCGGCGAGCGCGGCGGGTGCGGCGGGTGCGGCGGCACGCTCGCCATCGCCACCGCCGCCGCCGCCGCCGTCGCCGCCGTGTCGCGCGCGGAGCGGCGGCGGCTTGAGCGAGCCGACGCCAAACTCCTTGTCGTACGCCGGGTTGTGCCCGATTGTCTCGGCGGGCGGCGGCACCTCGCCAGGCCGCACGCCGAGCGCTTCCCAAAACTGCCGCCACTCCACCGCGCGTTCTATCGCCTCGTCGCCCTGCTCGGCGCGCAGCACGGCGGTCGCGCCGTGCTCGAAGGCCTGCAGCGTCTGCACCCACCGCTCGGCGTGCTGCGCGTAGTTGGCGTGCGCCGACGCGCCGCGCCACACGAAGAGCGCGCGCGCGTGGTGCAGCACAAAAACGCCACGCCGGTCGAGTGCACTCACGGTGGGCGCGGCGGAGTCGAACGGTTCGACCGATCGGGCGATGACGAGCAGCGACCCACCCCCGCCCTCGTACTCACTGCCGTACGACACATCCGCGTCCGCCGCCGCGCGCGCCGTGCCGCCGCCGCCGCCGCCACCGCCGTCGTCGTCAGCGCCGGCGCGAGCCATGTTGCGCACCGCGACGCGGGGCGGGTGACGCAGGACCGTCACAAGGCGCGAGAGGCGCGGCTTGTCAACGCGCACGCCATTGGTGAGCCGGCGGCCCCACAGCATCAACTGCACGGCAAAGCCCGCGTTCGGGTTGCACACGCCGCGCAACGCGCGCACGTGCGAATACGCCTCGTCGTAGCTTAAACGCGATTCGCTGGGCGCCCCGGACGCCCCGGACGCCCCGGACGCCCCGGACGCCCCGGACGCCCCGGACGCCGCGGCGGGCGCGCCGCGGCGCGTGGCGGCGGTGGCGGCGGCGAGCGCGCCGGGCGGCGGCGGCGGCGGCGGCTCTGCCGCGCCGCCGCCGCCGTCGCCGCCCGGCGCGGCGTCGTCCGCACCGTCGCCGCCGCCGGCCTCGTCGTGCGCGCGCGTCGCGTCGGGCGCGCGCATGCGTCGCGTGCCGGGCGGCAGGCCGCGCGCCATGAGCTGCGCGATCACGATGGCGGCAGAGCGCGAGACGCCCTGGTGGCAGTGGACAAACACGCGTCCGTCATCGTGCAGCGCCCCATTGACGAAGCGCAGTGCTTCATAAATGTATGGCACAAGATCCTCGCCTTTCGCGTCGAGGATTGGGAGCGTGCAGTACCACAGCTCCGACCTGCCCTCCCAGTAGTTGGCGCACGCGACGCTCGCCGCGTTGAGCACGTGCGTGATCCCCACGGCGCGCAGCGCGGCGAGGTCGCGCGCGACCGTGTCTGAGCCAAGGAAGAGAGAAGGTGTCACCTGCGAGCAAACGCCATCAAAAAGGCGCAGTTTCGTCTCCTTGAGCTCGCGCTCACTGGGCGCTGTTCCACCCAACTCTCGCAGCCGGCTCAGGTCGAGACGGCCGCCGTCGAGCGCGCCGCCGCCGCCGCCGAGCGCGGGCAGGGCGGGCGCCGCCGCGCCGCTGAGGCCAAGGCGCGGCAGCGGCGGCGGCAGCGGCGGCGGCGGCGCGGCGCCGCGCGGCGCGAGCGGCGCGGCCGCGCCCGCCGCGCCGGCGCCACGATCCGCACAATCACCGCCACCGCCACCGCCACCGCCGTCGTCGTCGTCGTCGTCGTCCTCGTCGTCCGACGAGCCGCCGTCGCCCCGCGGCGGTGGCGGCGCGCGCGCGCGCACGACGCCACCACCGCCCGCGCTCTGCGGGCGCGCGCGGCGCTCGGCCGGCGGGACGGCCGCGCCGCGCGGCTCGACGAGCGGTGCGCGCGCCCGCGCGCCCGCCGCGGGCGCACCGGGCGGTAGATCACGAATGCTACCCGCCGCCGGCCGCGACCACGGATGCAAGAAGCGCGCGGCGGAGCGCGGGTCCGGGTCCGGATGCGGGTGCGGGTCCGGATGCGGGTGCGGGTCGGGCAGCCCCGCAGCGGCCGCGGCGACCGTCGCGTCACGCTGCGCGGCGAAGCGCACCGCGGCCGCGTCGGCATCGCCGCCGTCGGGCGCGCGCGTCGACGCGTCCGCACCCGCCGCGGCGTTGGCCGCAACGTGCGGCTGCGTGAACTTGGGCCCAGCCCGCCAGAGCACTTGTAAAAAGGGCGCGTGCGGCACTGCCTCCGCGTCGCGCTGCTGCTCGAGAAGGCGCAGCAGCTCGTTGGCGCCGCGCAGCTGCGCGCGCGCGGCGCCAGCGCCGTCGCCGCCGCCACCATCGCCGCCGCCACCGTCAGCACGCTCGGCGTCACGCGCGCCCGCCGCCTGCTCGGCCGCCCTGAATAGGTCGGCGGCGTACACGACGGGTGCGGCGCCGCCCGCATCGTCCGCACCGCCATCCTCGCCCTCGACGCCGCCGCCCTCGCCCCGCCGCACGCGCGGCGCGTGCAACCGACCAACCGCGCGGCGGTAGCCGCCGTCCCGCAAAAGCGCGCGCTCGATTTGAAAAGCGGCGCTCACCGCGACGGCGCGCGTGAGCGCGCTCGCGTGCGTGCCGTTCCACACGTACAGGCAGTGCGCGAGCCGTTCGGCGCCACCGGCGCCCGCCAACGTGGCGGTTGGCGCGGTGTCGGCCGGCGGTGCGGCCGGCGTGCCGGCGGGCGTGTCGACGGGCGCGGGCGCGGGCGCGGGCGCGGGCGCGGGCGCGGGCGGGAGGAGAAAGTCCGAGGGCTCCAGGCCGTAGTCGTCGTACTTGGAGAAGGGCGCGCGCACGCCGCGCGGCGAGAGCGCGAGCGCCGCCGCCTCGTCCAGATCAGCGAGCGACGGTAGCCGCGGCTGCGCGATCCGCTTGCGCGGCGGCTCGCCCACGCCGCCGAGCACGCCGTCGCGCGCGTCGCGCGCGTCGCGCGTTGGTTCGGGCGTGGCGGCGGGCCGGGTGTCGCGACGGTACGTGTGCAGCACGAGGTAGCACTCGCGCGCGTCGAAGCCCTCAAACTCCTCTGGCCGGATCGGCGCCGTGCGCGCGCCGCCAAGCTCGGCGGGCTCGGCGAGCACGCGCCACGCCTTGATGTTGGAGCGGTAGGCGAACGGGCCGACGGGCGGCTGCGCGGCGGGACCGCGCCGCTCCGCGTCCGCGAGCAGCTGCGCCAGCGCGGGCGGCTCCGCGTCCAGCACGACGCGCGCGCGCGAGTTCGCCGCGCCCATCTGCTCAACGTCCTGCCCGAGCCGCAGATCGGCGGAATTTCGCGCGATGGCGCCGATGCGCGACTGTGCGTGGTCGGACAGTCGAACGGCTGCCACTCCCTCCCTCGGTCGTCGCACTACTGACTGCGAAACTGGGAATCGTGCGGGTGCCGCCGTGACTGAGGAACTGAGCCGGAGTGCAGTCCTTCATGTCGCCTCCTCCTCGCGCGCTCCGCAATCAGCGCTCGCCGCGTCTCGCGGGGGCGCGGGCGGCGGAGGCGCGGCGTGCGCCTGCGCCGCGTGCGCGAGCTGCCTCGACTCCTGCTCGTGCCGTGCGAGGAGGAGCTGCGCGGCGCGCAGGGCCGCGTCGCTCGGCACGGGCAGCGCGCCGCCGGGCGAGGAGGCGCGTGGCTGCGCCCCGAGCATCGGCTGCGCCTGCCACGCGTGCTGCGGCTGCGTTGTGCAGTGCGCGGCACGCTGCGCGTTGTGCACCCAGTGAGCCGCCTGCGGCAGCGCGTCAAGCCGCGCCAACGGTGGGAACTGCCACGCCGACGGCTGCGCCGGCTGCTGCGCGGCGCTCTGCGCCGGCGGCTGCGGCGGCCATGGCGGCGCAGCCGGACGGCTGTTACAACCGCACGCTCCGCAAAGCAAGGGCACTCCACCGCAGCAGCCGCCGCCGCCGCGCGCGCACGCAGCCCAGTTGGCGGGCTGCGGTGCCATCGTTGCCGCCGGCTGCGCGCTCGCGTGCACGAAGCCGACCGGACCGCCGCCCCAACCGCCGCCACCGCAGCCCGCTGGCAGACATCTGCCATCGCTGCCGAGGATGTGCTGGTGCTGCTGCTGCTGCTGCTGGTGCTGCTGCTGCAGCAGCTGCTGGTGCTGCTGCTGACACTGGTGCTGCTGCTGCGGCTGCTGCTGAAATTGGTGCTGCGGCTGCGGCTGCGGTTGGTGCAACCCGTACCCGTTCAGCTCGCGCGCGCCGCCGCCCGTAGGCGACTCTGCGAACGCCTGCGCCGCGCACTCGTCCACCTGCGACACGCGCAGCGGCAGCGGCAGCGGCGGGCGCGCGTGCGCGGCGCGCGCCGCCGCGACGCACACACGCTGGTGCAGCTGCTGCTGCTGCTGCTGCTGCTGCTGCTGCTGCTCCTGCTGGTGCTGCTGCTGCTGCTGGTGCTGCTGCTGCTGCTGCGGCAGCTGGTGCTGGTGCTGCTGCTGCTGCTGCTGGTGCTGGTGCAGCAGCAGCTGCTGCTGCTGCTGCTGCTGGTGGTGGTGCTGCTGCTGCTGCTGCTGCTGCAGCTGCTGCTGACACTGCTGCTGCTGCTGCTGCTGCTGCTGCTGGTAATGCGGCGGCTGTAGCGACGCCATGCACGCGGTCGCGGTGTACGCGGCGACGGCAGCCGCCGCACTCGCGGTGTCGACGTGCATGGCGTGCGCGTGCTGCGCGCACGCGTTCGCGTAGCCATCGCCACAGCCGCAGCCGCCGCACGCCGCGAAGCGCGCCACGCCGGGCATTGGCAGGCCACCGCCGCCCGCCGCCTCGCCGTTGTCGCGCGCGCGCTTGACGGCCGGCGCGGAGTGCAAGCCCACGCGCGCGTCGGTCACGTGCGCCGGCGCGTTCTTGCGCGGTCTGCCCCCCCTGCCTCCGCGCCCGCGCCCGCGCCCTGCACCTGGCGGATTCGTCGGCAGCGCTCCGCCCGGTGCTCCGATGGCGGCCCCGCCCAACGCCACGGGCACCAGCGCCGATCGGTCGCGGACGTGCGCCTGCGCGAGCCCCGCCACGCAGCCCGCCGCGCGCTCCCCGCCGGCCGCGCTCTGCGCCGTTGCGACCGCCTTCGACTGGGCGCTGCCCAACCCGCCGGCTAGAGCGGCTGCATGCTGCTGCGAGTCGCGATGGAAGGGGGGGGGGGGGGGGGGGGAGAGAGGAACGCACGTGAGGCGATGTCTGCGCGCGGTGTCCCCGCTGCCGCGCGTGCCGCTCGCAACTCGTCCCCCGTCCCGCTGCTCGCCCTGCCCCTGCCCTCTCCCCTGCCCCTCTCCCCTGCCCTCCTCCCCTGCCCCACTCACACCGCCCACCCACACCACACCGACCACGGACACCACACCGACACCACACCGAGCACGGACACCACACCGAGCACGGACACCACACGACGCGCGCGCGCGCGCGCGGGATCGCTCGCGCACCGCCTCGGCCAATCCCGGCAACCATCGGAGCGCCTCCGGGTCCTCCGACTCCGACTCGGAGAAGGCGTCCGCCTCGCCCGCCTTGAACGAGCTCACTGTCCAAATGTCGATGTCGTTGTCTGCTGCACCAGCCGCCGCCGCCCCCCTCTCCCCCTCCTCCTTACACGAGCGCACGGGCGTCGGCGCGGCTCGCACCGCAATGCCAGGCTCGGGCTCGCGCTCGCGCGCTGGGGCGGTGCACGCCAGCGCTGGAGCGGCCGGACACGCGGCGGGTCCGGGTCCGGTACATCCCGCGTGCGGCAGCGACTGCATGCAGCCGTTTGCATCGCCGCATTCGCCGCCCGCTGGCCCAGCCGACACGCCGCAGACGCGCCCGCCAGCCGCGAGGTCGCTACCGCCGCGGCTCTCCTCTCCGCCATCGTCCGTGCCGTGCGTCGTGCCCGCCGTTGCCGCCACGGCATCGCTGCACGTGCGCTCGCCGGCCGCCATGACCGACACGCCGGCGACCACACCGTCGGTCCCCATGACCGCGTTCGCCTCGTTCTGCCCGACCGCCTCCGCCTCCGCCTCCGCCTCCGCCTCCGCCTCCGCCTCCGCCTCCGCCCCCGCCTCCGCCTCCGCCTCCGCCTCCGCCTTCGCCTCCGCCCCCGCCTCCGCCCCCGCCTCCGCCCCCGCCTCCGCCCCCGCCTCCGCCCCCGCCTCCGCCCCCGCCTCCTCCGGGTCGAACAGGTCGAACTCGCCCTCGTGCTCGACATATTCCTCATTCTCCTGCGCACGTTTTGAAAAGGGGCGGACGCCACGCGCTCCCATGGCTGACGTCAGCATCCGTCGGCGACAGGGCAGCGCCGCTCGTCGCCCTACCCCCCTCCTAACCCCCCCCCCCCCCCACCCCCCCCCCCCACCCCCGGCCCCGCCCCGCCCCGCCCCGAGGACACGCAACGTTCCGCTGCTGGCCCCGCACGCGCAGTGCACACCTCGAGCTCTTTAAAATCGGGCGCGAACGCGCGCCAGTTCTCCGAGTAGCGTTTCGTCCACACATAGACGCTGCCTCCGACTGAGACGGACAGCAGCAGCAGCCGGCGCGGGTGCCACAGCAGCAGGCGCGCGCCGTCGCCCTTGGCGTGGCGCAGCGTGCCTGCCGCGCGCGGCAGCGGCAGGGGGGCGCACGCGCCGGGCGCGCGTTTTTAAAAAGGGCGCAGCGGCGAGCCGCGCATGGCCGAGCGCGCGTCGCCCATCGCGGGTGGTCCGACGTTCGAGCACCGCGCGCGCTCTGCCCTGCCCCCCCCCCCCCCCCGCCTCCTCCCGCCCCCCGCCTTCCCCCGCTCGCGCTTCGCCGCTGGA
Organism: Diacronema lutheri; assembly: GCA_019448385.1. Classification (NCBI taxonomy): domain Eukaryota; phylum Haptophyta; class Pavlovophyceae; order Pavlovales; family Pavlovaceae; genus Diacronema; species Diacronema lutheri. The sequence continues at coordinate 361,310 of JAGTXO010000034.1, forward strand.
GCCCTGCCCTGCCCCCCCCCCCCCCCCCCCCCCCCCCCCCACGTATCCTCCCCATCCCCCCTCACCACGCACCTATGAGCCTGCGAGGCTGGCGGTTCCAAAAATAGACGGACGCATCGGTTGACGATTCGGTCGCTGCCACAATCGTGCGGCCGTCCGATGAGGGGATCGCATGCGACCAGGTCGTGTGGTTCACCTGAACGCTCGCGGCGGTGCAGGGGGCGGGGCAGGGGGGGGGGGGGGGGGGGTCGAGGGGAAGAGCGCGGCGTGAGGGGCGCGGGAGAGGGGTAGGGGCATGGGCAGCTGTGAAGCTCCAAAGTGCATTGGACGCACCTTGTCGCGGTAGGCGGCAAACAGCGCGTCGCCCGCGGCGTCTCTCGCGTTCCCCGCGCCGACCGCGCAGCCCCAGCCCCTGCAGCCAACGACGCAGCCCGAGCGCACGGCCTTGTCCGCGCACGTCAGGGCGACGTGGAGCCCGTCCCTCGAGATTGAAATCTGAGCGCGGCACAGGTGGGCGGGAGAGGATTGGGGGGGGGGGGGGGAGGAGGAGGGGGATGGGAAAGGGTGGAGGGGATGGGAAAGGGTGGAGGGGGATGGGAAAGGGTGGAGGGGGATGGGAAAGGGTGGAGGGGGATGGGAAAGGGTGGAGGGGGATGGGAAAGGGTGGAGGGGGGATGGGAAAGGGTGGAGGGGGATGGGAAAGGGTGGAGGGGGATGGGAAAGGGTGGAGGGGGATGGGAAAGGGTGGAGGGGGATGGGAAAGGGTGGAGGGGGGATGGGAAAGGGCGGAGGGGGATGGGAAAGGGGATCAAAGGGCTGGCGTGCGGCGCGGCGCCCACCCCTCGCCCGCGCGCCGCCCGCCCCACCCCCCGCCCCCCGCGCGCCGTGCCGCGCGCGAGCACCCGCGCCTCACCTGCCGGATGGCAGCGGCGGGCGGGCCGACATGCACGCGCGAGTGGACAGCGAACGTCGTGGCGTCCACGACGAGGAGCACGTGCTTGAACCCGACGAGCAGCGTGTCCACCGCGCCGTGCGGCGACGTGCGGCACAAGCAGAAGACAGGCGCCGCTGCCGCCGCGCCGCCGCCGCGCGCGCCGCGCGCGCCGGCCGCCGCGCCGGCGGCGGGCGCGCGCGCCGCGCCGACAGCGGCGGGCGGCGCGGCGGCGGGCTCAGCAACGACGCCGCCGCCCGCCGCAACGGGCGCAGCCGCCGGTCCGCCGGCGCCGGCGCTCGAAGGCGCGGCGGCGACCGCGGCGGGCGCCGCGGCGGTAATAATAACGGGCGCAAAGGTGGCGGCGGGAGTGGCGGTGGCGGCGGCGGGCGTGGCGGCAGCGGCGGCGGCGGCGGGCGCGGCGGCAGCGGCGGCGGCAGCGGGCGCGGCGGCAGCGGCGGCGGCGGCGGGCGCGGCGGCAGCGGCGGCGGCGGCGGGCGCCGCGGCAGCGGCGGCGGGCGCGCCCGCGCCCGCCGCGTCCGCCGCCGGCGCGGTGTCAGACGGCGTGGGCGTGTCGCTGGGCTCGGCGAGGGTGACCTCGCCGTGCGTGCGCGCGTCCAAATCGACCATGAAGATCCGCCCGCCCGCCGCGCCGATGAGCGCGCGCAGCCCGGCGACGCCCGCTCCGTGCGCGCCCCGGCCCGGCCGGACGTGCGACAAGGCGACCGCGTCCGCGAGCTGGCGCGCGGCGCGGCGTGCGGCGCGGTGCGCATCCTCGCGCGCGGCCTGCGCCTCGGCGAGCGCGATCGCTTCCGCCGTCTCGCCGCCATCGCTGTCGCCGCCGTTGCCGGCGGCGGGCAAGGGCCGGCGCGCGCGCGTGGGCATCGGCAGCAGCAGCGCGCAGGCGATCGGCACGCCGAGGTCGATGCGCGAGAGGATCTCGCCGCGGAGCACGCCCCACGCGAGGAGGATGCCCGACTGATCTGCCGAGAGCACCGTCTGCCCGTCGCGCGACCACGCCACCGCTACGACCGGCGCGGCGTGCGCGGAGAGGTTGCGCGAGACCGCGTGCGTGTCCCACGAGAAGATGAGCACGCGCCCGTCGCGGCAGCCGGCGGCGAGGAGCGAGCCGCGCCGGTTGAAGGCGGCGCAGACGCAAAAGCCCTGGTAGAGCGTGTCGTCAAAGCACAGCTTCTCGTCGAGCACCTCCGGGTAGTCCGCCTGCCCTGGGCCAAATCCCTGGAAGCCCGAGGCGGCCATGCGCTCCAGCGGGGGCTCACCACGTTCTTTCGCGCGCTCCGCAGCTTTTCCGCCGTTGGCCCATTTCACAAGGTCTCGGACGTCGAGCACGCGCGGCCGGGCGCGGGCGCGAGGGGGTGCCCGCCGCGGCGCCGGGGCTGGGCGCGCGCGCGGGGCGCGCACGACGTGGACGCGCCCTTCTCATCGGGCACGTCGCGGACGCCGCGACCGCGTTCAGCGCCGTGATCTCGGTGGATGAGCGGCGCGCAGGCCGACGAGGCGGTCGCGCTCACCGACCGCGCCGCGCGCCACCTGCCCTCGACCGACGTATCCAAGGCCAATGCGGGCGCACGTGCGGCGACCATACAGTGTCAATTTGTGTACGTCACCCCCTAGGCCGCTATCCTCGCCGCATCGTCCGCGCCGGCAGCGCTCGGCATCTCGACATGCACCTCAGAAATGGCCGCCACACGCCCCTCGGTCGCCCACGTGCGCGCTCGCGCGCCGTTGCCTGCAGCCGACGCGCGGCCGAGCGCGCCATCGCTCGTGCCGGCCGCCGCTGCGGGCTTGCGCGCGGGCGGCAGGCACGTCGCGCCTCCGCTTCGCCTATGCGCGCGGGCGGGCGGCGCGAGCGATGGCGCGGCCATCGGTGAGAAGGGCACGGGCTGCAGCTCGAACGGCGGCAGGTCGTCGTCCGCCAGCGTCGACGCGCCTCCACACGAGCCCACACCGAACGAGCACTGCGAGTCTGACGCTCGCAGGAGCCGAGGCGACGTGAGCGGGGAGCGCCTGTGGCCGCCAGAGTCTGCGGCGCGCGCAGCGTCGTCGTGTGCGCGCGCTCGCTCGCTGGCGCCGGCTGCGGCGCCATCTGCGTCGGCGCCCTCGTCGGCGCGGCTCGTTTTGCGGCCGAGCGCAGCGAGCTCATGCGCGGACGCCGGGCCAAAGGGCCTGAGCTCGACCAACCCCGCATCCTTCGCCACGTCGCCTTCGCCCTCCTCACCGCCGCCCTCGCCCCCGCTCTCACGCCCCTCCAAGCCGACGCCGGCGTTGACGCCGGCGCCATCCGAGAGCACACGCACGCGCTCGAGCTCGGAGCGCACCTCGGCGTGCGCCTCGGCGAGCGCCGCGTCGCACTGCGCGCGAAGCCGCGCGAAGAGGCGTTCGGCATCGCACAGCACGGCGCGGCAGTTGGACAGAACCGACGTGCGGTCATACACGCGCCGGTCGGCCTGCGACGTCGTCGCGTCGGTCGTGAGCAGCCTCGTGTGCATCGCGGTGAGCGGGGCGACGCACAGCACGCCTGCGCGCGGTTGGCGAACGGGGACGCGGTGGTCGGGCCGCAGCGCGAGCCGTGCGCGGAACGGAGCGGCGGCGCGCGCGCGGGGCCGCACCGATGAGGACGCCGAGCGCGACGGCGACGATGAGGAGACCGTTGTACAGCACCGCGTCGCGCTGCCCGCCGATCTGCCGGACGAGCGCGCGCCGGTCGATGGACGCCCAAAAGCCGAAGGCGTAGACTGTGAGGAAGGCGCCCGTGTAGCAGCAGAGCAGCGTGAGCGACCAGAGGTAGGCGAAGAAGTACTTGTAGTTGCGCTGGCCGACGCATTGCGAGATCCACGGGCAGTGGTGGTCGAAGCGCATCACGCACACGTTGCAGTCCGGGCAGTGCACCGCGCGCGGCGGCCGGAAGACGCGGCAGTGGTAGCACCAGCGCATCGGCATCACGCGCCCGTCGGGCATCACGACGTCGCGACGCAGCTGCGCGACGTGCGCAGCGTCCTCGGCCGAGATCTCGTCGGAGCGCGCGATGATGCCCGGGTGCGTCGTCGCCGCGAGAAACCACGCGCCCACGACGAACATCCACAGCAGGCTCCCGATCGCTGCGATCGACGGCGGGCTTGCATTCGCGATCAAAAAGAGGAAAATGGCCGAGAGCGCTGTCGCGAGGCCGACGCCGGCGAACGCCGTGCGCCAATCCGGCCCAAACAGGTGCTCATCCCGCCGGTACGAGCCCAACCGCTCCTCAGACTTGCTCAAAGCCGCCTTGCACGGCAGCTGCTCCATGAGCAGAGCGGATCTGACACTGCACACCAACCTCCCTCATTACGACCCAACTTTGCCCCCATACGCCCCCCATCTTCGCCCCACGATGGCCGCGCCGAGTTGACGAAGTTTCGCGGATGTCGGGGGCGGCCACCCAGATCTCGGGCCGGATCTCGCGCATCGTCGCTGTGCACTCGTGCAAAGGGGGCGTGGGCAAGTCAACCGTCGCGATCGGCCTCGCGCGCGCGTTGCAGCGCACGGGGCGGCGCGTGGGCGTGCTCGACGCGGACATATATGGGCCGTCGCTCCCGTCGCTCGTCGACGGCCTGCCGAGCACCGAGCCCGAGCTCTCGCCCAACGGGCGGCAGGTGCTCCCGTTTGTGAGCGCTGATGGCCTCATATGCCAGTCCTTCGCTTTCGTCGCGCGCCTCTGGCGCCGACGGCTCGGCGACGGCTCGGTCGTGCTGCGCGGCGACCTTGTCGCAGAGCTCATGGCGGCGATGGCGAATCATACGCGGTGGGGCTCGCTGGACGATCTGGTCGTCGACTTGCCGCCGGGCACGGGTGAGGTGCCGCTCACCCTCGCCACCGCCTTCCCGCTCGATGCGGCCGTCGTCGTCTCGACGCCGCACGCGCTCGCGCTCGCCGACACGATCAAGGGCGTCGAGATGCTCGCAAAGCTCGGCGTGCCCGTGCCCGCCGTCGTACAGAACATGGCGCTCTTCCGCTGCACCGGCTGCGGCGATGTCCACCGCCCGTTCGGCCCAAGCGCCGCCGACGCGCTCCGCGCGCGCCTGCCGGACGCGCAGCTCGTCGAGCTGCCCATCATGCCGCACGACTCGGGCCTCGGCGGCTCGCTCGCCGCCGAGTTTGACGTGGTCGCGCGCGCGCTCGACGCGGTCGACGCGCGGCTCAAGCGCGGTGGGCACGCGCTCCCGCTGCCGACCAAGCAGTGGAGCGCGCCACACTGGCCGACGCTGATGGCGACTGCAAAGCTCGAGCTCAAGTGAGGCTCCCCTCCCCCCCCCCCCCCCCCCCCCCCCCCCCCCCTCCCCCCCCCGACAGCACACTACACAGCCTGCATCGCGCAAACACAACGCGACGCTCAGTGACTGCGGCTGCGCTTGACCTGATGCCAGATTCCACGATGTGTAGGCGGATGGCAAGCCGGTCGCGCGCGAGCACGGCGTCCCGGCCGGCGGTGCGGTCGCGCGGTGCAGCGAGCGTGCCGGCACACAATGCAACGAATGTCGCGACCGCTCGCGCGTTCACGCCGCGCGTCAGCTCGATCGTCAGCTCGCCGAGCGCACCGTCCGCGCCCGAGCCCGGCGTCGCAATTATGCGAGCAATGCGAGCAGTGCGTACCGCGGGTCCGCGGTGGCGGCGGCGCCGGCGGGCGCGGCCAAACGCGGCAGCGGCGAGAGATATGCGAGTCCGCCCAGCGCTGCCGAAGCCTGGCGCACCGCTTGCCGCCGGGCGAGCGTGCGCAATGCCGACGGAGCGCCCTTTTTTTGGCATTATTTACTACACGGAAGTGCGCGTCCTCCGCCTGCCGCCCGGCTCCGTCGCGCCCGCCGCTCCCGCCGCCGGACGCCGGCCTAGCCTCTTGGCCGACATCACTGGCGACCGCGAGCGCTGCCGCTTCGACATGCTCAACGCTGAGCACGCCGCCATGCCGCCGGGCTCGCGCCCACGCGGCCTCTGGTTTGGCCTCGGCAAAGAGAGCGGCCTCTTCCTCGAGGCACTGCCGCGAGCTTATGCCGCTTTCTCGCCGGCGGAGTGGGCCGAGGCGGTTGCGCGCTACTTGGGTCTGCCGAGCCCCGTGTGCGCGCAGCTCGCGGCGGCGGGCGCGCGCCTCGCGCGCAGCGGCAGCCAGCGCCCGATCCCGGTCGATGCGTTCGGCGACGCGCTCGCGGCGGCACCGGGCGTCGCCCACGACCACGTCGCGAAGCTTCGCCACGACCCCGCTCTCAACCTGCTCGCCTCGCTGGCTCGCGGATACGCCGGGACCTACGCGCGGCGCGAGGACGCGGACATCTTTGGCTCCGTGCTCGCCGGCGTGCCGCCGGCCGGGCGCGCGGCCCTGCGGCGTCGGCGCGTGCCCACCGTCGATCTCGTCGTCGTGCTCAACGGTGCGGGCTCGGCCCCTCAGCTCGTGCAGACACTGTGCGAGCTCAAGTCGATCTCGTACTGCCCCACGCGCTACGGCCAGTCGGACACGCGCCGCTGCCAGGCCGCTGAGCGGCGGGCGGCGGCCGTCGGCGGCGAGCGGCGGCGTGCGTGCGCTCAACTCGACGAGGAGCTCTTCGGCATGCAGCCGGGCCAGGTGGGCCCGATGCAGGCGCGCCTCAACTCGTTCCCGCCGATCCGCGCGCTGGTCATCGGCTCGTTCGGCGAGTGGTCGGCCGGCCTCGCCGACCTGCTCGCCACCTTCTCGCACATGGGCGCGGACGCGTGGATGGCGCGCATGGGCGCGCCCTCGCGCGACGTCGCCCGCGCGGCCCTCGAGCGCCACATGCGCCTCCAGCTCGCCGCGTGCGTCGTGCGTGGGCACGCGCAGCTCCTGCTCGCGCGCGCGCAGATGGCGCGCGGACAGGCGCCGCCGCACCGCCACGCGGCTCACGGCGTCCAGGCGGATGTGGACGCCTGCGGCGGTGTGGACGGCCTCTGCTTCCGGCGCGGCGACGGCGGCGGCGGCCGGCGGGGGCCGGCGAGGGGTGGCTAGGCGTGTGTGGGTGTCCGCCCATGACGCGTCCTGCCACGTCCTTGCCGTCCCGGCCGTTCCCGCTGCCGGCGTGCACAGGGTCGACGCCCTGATTTCGGCCTGATGTTGCGTGCGCCCTTTCGCTCGCTCCGTTTGTCCAGCCTCGGCCCCGTGCGCGCCCCTCCTGCTGACCCGCCTGTAAGCGTCGTTAGTATATTTACTTATGGGAGTTCCGTACTTTTCCACGTTTCAAACTTTGCCTCCGTACTTTTAGACAAAATGTTTGCAAACTTTCGCCCGGACTCCGCCCGGACTCCGTACTTTTCGACGCTGGACCCAAAACTATCCACGCGGCCATCTTCTGCGATAAGGTCTGCAACGGCGAGGGCGACGGCGACTACCTATGCGGCCACTGCTTTGCTGTGGCCGGCTCGCCGGCGCCGGCGCCCCCTCCGGCCGGCGGCGAGGAGGACTGGGAGGACTACGATGATTCGTCTGAAGACGTTCCCAAAAAGCGCCGCAAGACAAGCATGGGCGCGCAGCAGCAGCCGCATGGCGAAGTGAACCAGCGGAAGCAGAACTGCTGCAAGCAGTGCGGGAGGCCCGGGCACAACAAGAGGAGCTGCCCGGAGCTCGAGCAGCAGAGAGCTAAGTGAGTTCAGCTGCGCGTCGAAAAGTACGGAATAACACGTCGAAAAGTACGGCGCCTCCGTACTTTTCGACGGCGCCTCCGTACTTTTCGACGGCGCCTCCGTACTTTTCGACGATTTGTCTAAAAGTGCGGAGGCAAAGTTTGAAACGTCGAAAAGTACGGAACTCCCTTTACTTATTCGATTTTTTTCTGCATTGTTTTCGCGCCGCCGCCATGCTGCGCGATGGGCGGGAGGCGCGGCCGCTCAAGCGGCCGCTACCCGGCCGGGGCGGCGAGGATGAGCGCGGAGGCGCCGGCTTGCCCCGGCGACGGCCCGCCGCGCGTCGCACGGTTGACTTTGCCGGCCCGATGCTCCGCTACCTCGCCGAGCGCCGGTATGAGCCGTTGTTGCGCGAGTCGTTCGTGCTCCAGCCCGAGGGCTCGTACGCGCGCCACGTGCTGCCGCCGGGCGCGTACGCGGGCAACTGCGCGACGGGCGTGTGCGCGCGGCTCGCGCACGCCTCGCACAACTACCCGCGCGCGCCGATCAACTCGCTCAGCTGGATGCCCGAGGCGCACCGGCTGCTGACGGGCTCGGGCACGGGCCTCTTCACGCTGTGGAACGGCTTCTCCTTCTCCTTCGAGGCGATGCAGCAGGCGCACGAGCGGGCAGTGCGCGCGATGGCGTGGTCGCATGACGAGCGCTGGCTCGTGACCGGCGACCAGACCGGCTTCGTCAAGTACTGGCAGCCGACGCTCAACAACGTCAAGGAGTAGGCCGCGCAGCACAACGCCCGCAGCGCCCGTGCGCCGCGTGGCCGTCCGGCGGCGCGGCCTCGCCGGCACGTGCCGTGCCATGCCCGCGCTCCGCGTAGCGCCATAGCCCTCCCACCATCCCTCCACACCCCTCCCACCCCCCCCCTCCCTTGGGGGCTCATCCCACCCTGAGCGCGCGCGCGCGTCCACGGCTGCTCGCTGCGCTGCTGGCACTGTGCAGATTTCCCGCGCACGAGGGCACGTCCATCGGCCAGATCTCTTTCTGCCCGTCCGACCGCAAGTTCGCCTCGTGCGCGGACGACGGTCCAATCAAGCTGTGGGATTTTGAAAGTTGCCGCCTCGAGCGCAAACTGCACGGCCACGGCTGGGACATTAAAAGTTGCCAGTGGCACCCCACCAAGGCGATCGTTGCATCGGGCTCCAAGGACGCGCTCATCAAGCTGTGGGACCCAAAGTCGGAGAGGGACGTGGCCACCATCCACGCGCACAAGGCGTCGGTGCTCGCATATGCCCCTCATGCCCACACACCTTGCGGCCGGCGTGTCGCCTTTCCGCGCGGGCCGACGCCATGCCTGCTGTGTGCGCGCCATATCACACACACTCCTCCCCCCTCTCTCCCCCCCCCCCCCCCCCCACCCCCCCCCCCCCCACCAGGTGGTACAGCTGCGCTGGCATTCGAACGGCTTTTTGCTTCTCTCCGCGTCGCGCGACCAGCTCGTCAAGCTGTGCGCTGCCCGCACGGCGCGCGTGCGCCCCGGCCGCGCGCCGCGCCGCGCCTTGAGCGCACACACCGCGCAAATGCGCCAACGCCGCCCTGCGCGCCGTCCGCCCGTCCGTCCGTCCGTCCGTCCCCTCTTCACTCGCACGCGGCGCGCCTGCGGTACGCAGCTACGACATTCGCACAATGCGCGCACTGCGCATCTTCCGCGGGCACACGCGCGAGGTGACGGCGATCGCGTGGCACCCCGTGCACTCTGAGCTCTTCGCCTCCGCATCGTACGACGGTGCGGTGTGCCAGTGGGCGGCGACGTTGACTGAGCCACTGTCTGAGCTGCCCGGCGCGCACTACCTGGCGGTGTGGGGCCTCGCATGGCACCCGCTCGGCCACCTCCTCGCCTCCGCCTCACAAGACGGTTCCGTCAAATTTTGGGCGCGAAACAGGCCGGGCGATGCCGAGCCGGACCACGATGGCCGGCGCGATGGCGATTCGACCGGCGCGCGCGGCGGCGCGCACGGCGCGGGCGCGGGCGGCGGCGCAGTGGCGGCGCTGCTCGCGGCGAACGCGGCCGCCGCCGCCGCGGGCAGGGCCGCCATGCTTCTCGCGCCGCCATCGACCGCGCAGTGCGCCGCCGCTCCGCCGGCCGGCGCCACGGGCGGCGCGGCCGCGCCCGTCCACGCGCGCGGGCTGATGGACGGAAGGGGCGTCGGCGGCCTGGACAGTAGCATCGCGCCGCTCGGCATCGCCGACCCGAGGAGCGGCGCGATCGGCGCGTGCGGCACGCACGCGCGCGGAGGCGGCGGCGCCGCGCCGTGCGCGGCGGCGGCGGCGGGCGCGGTCAGATCCGCGGGCGCATGGGGCGATGGCGCGCTTGGCGACGTCAGTAGCGGCGGCTTTGCCTTCATCGATGGCGGCTATGGCGGCAGTGGGCTCGGCGCTCGCCTGCCGACTTCCGCTGAGATTGGCGCCTCGTGCGCTGCGGGCTGCGCGTCGAGGGCGGAGGGCGCGGTCGCGACGTGCCCGGCCGCGTCCGTCGCTGCGTGCGCACCCCACGGCGACTATTGGGCTCTGCGGAGGTGAGATTATTGAGATGAGATTCGCAGGTGAGGCTCAGTGCTCCTGCGATGACGAGCATGCCGTCCTCATGATCGTTCATGTCAGACTCGGCTCCCACGGTGGGGGAGGGGGGTGAAAAGGGGGAGACAGGCATGAGACATCCGCAGAAAACTGCTCGCTGCGTGACGAGTGTTTGGATGACGCGATGGTGCTTGACCTCAGCGCGAACAGAAAAACAACGCACTCCACTCCTCTCGTCGGCTCGCTTATTTCTACTTGAGGTCGCCATCGCTCACTTGGCCGAGTGGTTGATCTGCGCGCAGTCCCAATACGCGGCGACGCCCGGCGGCAGCTGGTTGACGTGCGATCGACGGCTCTTCTGCGCGTGTGGGACGGGTTGCGGGACGGGACGGATGGATGGATAACGCCGGTGAGTGCACCGAGCGAGGCGCGTTGTGGGAAGGGCGGCGCGCGTGGCGCAGCGGTGGCGCCGGCACGCACCAGCGCATGTGTGTTCTCAGGCTCGAGCATCGACGAGCGCCGCTTGACCATCTGCTTCGGCTTGTCAACCGCACTCTGCGCGGGCTGGAGCGCGCTCACCGTCGGCTGCGCCGCCTCGTACGTCGCGGCGGCGACGGCGGCGCTCGTGACGAAGACGCCGACGCGGAACGAGAGGAGCTTGCCGAGCGTGCGCGGGTTGCGCAGCGCGCTGAGCGAGCTCTGGAGGGCGGCGGGGAGCAGGACGAAAACCATCGCGAGCGGCTTCTGGACGGTCGTCGGGATGTCGAACGCGCTGGAAGCTTGCGCGGGCTTTTTTGGAAAAGCGCGCGGATGCGCGAACGTTCGCTGTTCGGTTGGCGCCAAAGGGCGCGGGAAGCGAAAATAATGGCTTCATGTGCAAGCCGGCAGCGGGGACGGGCCCGGGCGGCAAGGACGCGGCAAGAGGCGGCATGGGCGGACACCCACACACGCCTAGCCACCCAAGCGAGGGGGGGTGTGCATGCGGGCACTTTGACTCAACTTTTTGCTCGCTTCGACTCATTCACCGCCTCACACTCGCCCCACGCCTGCAAGGTTGTACGTGGCGGCCAACTCGTCGCACAGCGCGTGCTCGCGGCCGTGCGTGACGGCCAGCACCGCGAGCGCGCCGGCGGCCGCCTCTCGCGCTTCGTCCGCGCGGCCGGCGAGCGCAAGAAGCTTGGCGAGCTTGAAACGGTGGAGGCCAAGCGGCGCGCTCGGGCAGCCATGGGCGAGCGCACATGCCGCTTCGCTCGCGGCCACGTGCGCGAGCGCGTCCGCCCAGCACGCGCGCTCGAGCGCGGCGGTGGTGAGCGCCGCGCGCGCGCGGTAAAGCGCGAGGCTCGTGGGCAAGAGGCGCGGCGCCCACGTGCCCACCGCGCGCGAGAGCGCCGTGTACGCGCCCTCGGGCAGCGCGGGCGGCGCGCTCGCGATGGGCGAGCGCGCTGCATCGACGGCGCCGTCCGGCGGCGCGCGGTCGGGCGCTCGCGCGTCGATGAGCGGTGGCTCGTGCACTCGGAGTGCCGCGTGGGCGTCGCGCTGCTCCTCGCCGAGTGCGGCGATCGCGGCGGCGTCCTCTCCGAGCGCGCAGCCGTTACAGCACACCGCGACCACGCCCCCGCCCCCGCCCGCGCCGCACGCTCGCACGAGCGCCGCGTCGCCGCACCGCGGGCAGCGCGCGCCGCCGAGCGCCGCCTCGTGCGCCCACGCCGACGGGCGGCGCGCGCCGTCGCGCGGCTCGAGCGCGCAGCGCGCGCAACGGCAGCGGAAGCCGAAGGCCGCGCGCAGCGTCTCAGCGCGCTCGGCGGCGTCGGCGGCGAGGTCGATGTAGCTGACGGTCACCGCCTCGCCCGGCGCGAGCGGCCGCAGCGCGCGGAGCACGAGGCAGGGTAGCGCGCCACGCCCGGCCGGGCGCGCGCGCGTCGCGTGCGCGGCGTCCGCGCGCGGGGCGTCGGCGCGTGCGTCCGCGTCCGCGCCGGCGCGCGACGGCGGCGGCATGGCGGGCTCGGGCCGCACGAACTCGAAGGTGGCGCTCGTGGACGGGTCGCACGAGTGGTTTGAAAGTGCGGCGAGCGGGAAAAGTCCGGCGCCGATTGGCTGCAGTTGGCCGTCCGTGAGCGAGTGCGCGTTGGCGCGGAGGCGGGCGAGGAGGGCGGCGAGGAGGTCGGGCTTGGGCGCATGCTGCACGCCGGCCGCGTGCAGCAGCCGTGCGAGCAGCAGCGCGACTGCGCGCACGTCGCCGTCCGAGCGGTCGGCCGAGCCGTCGCGCGGCTGCAGCGACAGCAACGCGGGTGTGGCGCAGGCGGCGGCGGCGGCGGCGGTGGCGGTCGGCTTGCACGCGCCGTGCGCGCCGATCGCCGCGAGCCGCATTGAGCGCGTCGGCACACGCGGCCGGCTCGCTTGGATTAGCCGGCACTCGGCGGCGTGGCCGAGTTTGGCCCATGCGATCCTCTGATGCGCCTCGCTGCAATAATGCGCCAGCTGGCAGCCCGAGCAACGGCGGAGCTCGGCGCCAGCGGACGGTGGGCGGAGGCACGTTGCGCAGAGCGTGCTTGCACACTCCACGTCGAGTGCGATCGCCGCCGGCGCCGCGCGCAGCACGACCTCGCCCGCGCGGAACGGCCGCGCGGCGACGAGCTGCCGGCCGAGCCCGCCACCGGCGAGCTCGACGCCGAGCCCGTGCGGCGCGACGGCGGCGCGCCAAAACGTGAGCGCGCGCGTGCCGCCGCCGTGCGCCACTCGCGCGCGCGCGAGCTCCGCCTCCGCCTCCTCGCTCGTGTCGTCGGCCGCATCGGCGGCCGCATCGGCGGCGTCGTCGTCGTCTGCGGCCGGCCTCTCGGCGGCTGGGTCAGAGCGCCCGAACGACGTGGCGTCGCTCGTCTCGCGCAGGCTCGCGGCGGCGCGTTCTACCCACGCGGCCTCCTCCGCCTCCTTCGCGGCGAGCAGCTGCTCATATGCCGCCATCTTGCGCTCCTCCTCGTCGAGCTCCTCGAAGGTCCACCCGCGCTCGGAGTCCGCCATGGCGTCGCGTGGCCGTGTTTCACTGTGGACACTGAGGTGGGCACGGGGTGTCGGCTGTCGCTGTCAGTGCCCATTCTCGACGCCGTCGGTCTGGGCGCCACCGTCGCCCACCGGCGCCGCAGCCGCACATGCGCTCGGCGTCGCCATCGGCACCGCCGAGGGCGCGGCCGTCAGACCCGCAGGACGTGCGCCCGCTCGCGCTCCGCCCCCCGGCCATACTGAAAACAGGAGGTAGCCAGTATGGCCGCGCAGAACGCTACCCGCGCCACTGCGCGCGCCGACGCACGGCGCGGCATGCTCGGCGGGCGCGGCCGCGTCGCGCGCGCGCAGCGCGGCGAGCAGGTCGGGCTGCTGCGCCGCGCGCACGTCTGCGGCCGGCGCGGCGGCCGGCGCGGCGGCCGGCGCGGCGGCCGGCGCGGCGGCCGGCGCGGCGTTGGCCGCGCACCCGTCGGCGTGCGCGCTGCCGTGCTCGTCGCGTGGTCGCTTGCGTCCGGCGGCCGCACCGGCCGTGCCCGCGACTTTCCCGCTGCCGCTGTCGCGCAGCCTGCTCGTCGGAGGCTTTGGGCGCGACGCGCCGCGCGGCGCCTCGTCTGTTGGTCGGCAGCTGCCGACATCGTGCGATCGGATCAGGACCTGCGTGCGGTTGGATGGGGCGCGGGAAGGACGGGAAGGGAGACGGGAAAAGGGGGGGAGGAGGGGGGAAAGGGGGGAGGGGGAAAGGGAGGGGGGGGGGGGGGGGGGGGGGGGGGGGGAAGGGGCCACGGGCGGGTTGGGCGGGGGTTGGCGCGCTAGGTGGGCTGGGCGCACGCGTGGGCGGCATGGGGCGGGCAGCATTGCGACGAGGGCGCGACGCAGCCGGTTGGCCAACGGGGCGAGGCGCGACGGCGCGGGCGCGGTGGCGCGGCGCGCGCCTCGAAGACGCGCGTGCCGCTGAATCTCGACGCGGCGAGCGCGGCCGCGGTGCGGTTGACTTGCTCGATGCACGGAGAGAAAGTGCAAAAGCGGCCGCCGCACTTCAGCATGGCCGCCGCCTTGGGCACGACGAGCCACGGCGATGGCAGGTCGAAGATAGCCGCATCGGCGAGATGTGCGACGAGCGGCGCGAAAGCAAAGGACGCCTCGCACACGTCTGCGTGGTGGCAACTCAAGATGTCGGCGCCAAAGCCGTTCGCGCGGAACTCGCGCTCGGCGTACCTGGAGGCGTCCCGTGCGGGGCGGTCGGCAGAGGCGCGCGCGGCCGGTCAGCGTGCGCGGAGAGCGAGGACGCGCTCGAGCGCGAGACGCGCGTCGCGCTTCGCCGCCCGCGCGCGCTTCGCCGCCCGCGCGCACGCGCATCGTTGCTCGTTGAATTCAAACGTGGTGAGGTGGCCGTGGGGACTGAGTGCGGTGACGAGGGAGGTGGAGAGCGCGCCCGAGCCCGTGCCCGCCTCGACGACGCGCGAGCCGGGACCGATGCCGAGCCGCGCGACGATCGTCGCGACGTCAGCCGCGTAGCTGCGCCGCATGGTGCGGTGGCGGTGCGGGCGCGGCGGCGCGCGTGAGCGCGCGCGGCGCGCGGGCACGCGCGGCGCGCGGGCACGCGCGGCGCGCGGGCGTGACGGCGCGCGGGCACCACGGCGCGCACAGGATCTGCGTGCGGTGCGAGAGCGAGAGGGACCAAAGCTCAGGCGTGGGCGCGAGGACATGCACGTAGCCGCCGCGCTTGTCCACCGAGGCGGCGCGGTGCCCAAACGGCCGGCCTATGAGCGCGTCGTGGCGGAAGCAGCCGGCGCGGTTGTTGTACAACGTGCCTGGGCGCACGTAGAGCGGGGCGAGCTTATCGCCGTCGTCGATCACGACCAGATCGCCCGCCCGTATCGGCCTGCCGAGCAGCGCCGCGTCGTTCATCCGGACGACGTCGAGCACGATGGCGGCGGGCCGAGCCGCGACGTTTCAAGGTCGATGGGGCGGCTCGAGCTCGGACGCGCGCCCGCCCTAAACCCAAACGCGTCCGCGTCGGCGTGGGTGCGGCGCACGACCAAGGAGGACACGGCACTCTTCAACCTGGTGGCCAACCTGTCGCGCGAGCCCGGCCATCCCATCGCCTACCTCCGCGCGTCGCACGCTGCCGGCGCCCTTGAGCTCGACGCCGCGAGCGCGGCCGAGACCGCGCCGAGTGGCGGCGCGCGGCGCGCCAGCACCCCCTCCGACGCGGGTGCGCGCGCGCGCGGAATGGCCGCTGCAACTATGGGCATGGCCAGCATGGAGCCGGGCGCGGACGCGCCCGTCGACGATGCGCGCAGCGTCGCCACTCGGTGCGCGCCGCGCCCGCGCGGCAGGCTCCGCGCGCCGCCATCGCACGAGGCATGTGTTGCACGGGGCGCGCCCGCGGCGCCTCCGATCGGCGGCGAGCGCGAACATTAGATCGCGCCTTGCGCTTTGACCTCGAACGCGCGCGTGCCCGGACCGCGCGTCTGCGCGCCTCGTGCGCCACCCCCTTCCCCCCTTTCCGACCCCCCCCCCCCCCCCCCCCCCCCCTTTCCCCTTCCCCTTCTCCCTTTTGCAGCGGCTACTCTGAGGTGTCGCACCTGCGGCTGGGCTCGGAGCGGAGCGGCGGTGACCGCGCGCGCACGCACGCCGCCTCGACCGCGAGCGCCTCCGCGTCTCCGTCCGCGCTCTTCCACCTCGAGGAGGAGAACGAACGTCTCGAGGAGGAGAACCGCACATTGCGCTCCCTCATCCTGGAGGCGAGGATCAGGCCGACCGTTTCGGCGACGCCGGGAGCGGTGGCGCATGCGGCGCACGCGCCGGGCGGGCCCGCGCGCTCTGCGAGCGGCGGGCACTCGGCGCAGCCGCGCGCGCGGCCGGTTTCGCTCGCAGCGTTCTCGGCGTCTGTGCGCGGGGCGACGGCGGCTGCGGCGAGCGCAGCGGCAGGTGCGGGCGCGTCCGGCTCTGCGCGCGGCGTCGGCAGCACGTCGCTCTCGGGCCGGAGCGGCGGCGCAAGTGCGCGCGCTGCGAGCGCGGCCGGCGCGGCGGGCGCAGCGGCAGCGCGACGCATGTGACTGCGAGCCTCAGACTGAGGCGGTGAGCGTGACGCGTGCGATATGACGCGCGCGATTGAGAGTACGACGCGTGCCGTGTGCGCGCGCGTGCGGCCTGCCGGCTCTGCACGAGGCGGGAACAGCTGGGCGACCAGCTGACGCGCCGACTTTGTGCCGTTCGAGGATTTTACGTTTTGACTTAAGCCGGGCGGATGATGGAGGCGGCGTGCCCCACCTCTTCGTAGCGCCAGCCGCGTGTCATGACATGGCAGAGCATCGGGTTCACCGCGAGCGCGTGCGGGGCGAGCGCGGCGACGCTGTTGTTTTTCTATGCCGTCTTCCACCGCGCCGCGTCCCTCCGCCACGTCTACCACCGCGGCCTCAACACGTCGGTCCGGCCGCTCTCGCACGGGCTCGACGCGGTCGAGCAGATCCGCTTCGTCGGGCTGCTCTCGAGGCTGACGCTGTGGTGGTCGGTGGTTGGGTGCGGTATGCTCGTGCCACTCTATGCACTCGCCGAGCCCGAGGCGGGCTCCGCCGACCAAACCGATGCGGGCGCGTGGCTGCCCGACTTTGAGCGCTTCACGCTCGCGGCCGTTCCGAGGGGCGGGCCCGAGTTTTGGTACAGCGCGATGGCAGCTTGGCTGATGTTTGGGATCGCGGTATCGTTCATCACGCGCGAGTACGCGCGCTACGGCGACGACCGCCTCGCCTTCCTCTCCGACACGATGTCGCAGCACGCATACTCGGTCGTGATCGAGCGGATCCCGCTGCACCTGCAGGACCCGGCCGCGCTGCGCGACCTGCTTACGGCAGCGACGGCCAAGGACGCGGTGTTCTCCGTCTCGATGCCATCGACGCCCGTCCTCCCGCCCACGCGCTTCGAGCGTGCGCTCGGCCAGGTCGTACGCCTCCTCCTTGTCCTCCTCGGCCGCGCGATGCGCGCCGCGCGCGCCGCGCGTGACCGTGCGGCCGACACGCAGCGCGATGGCGGCGGCGGCGGTGGCAGGCGCAGGCGGCGGCGTGCGGCGGAGGGCGCGCAGCGCGCTGCCGATGCGCCGCGCTTCGGCGCCGACGGCGCCGCCCACCTTGCGCGCGGTCAGCGGCTGTCGGACGGGCCGGCCGAGGCCGCGGCGGAGCGCTGGTCGTACAGCACGGCGCGTGGCGGCGGCTGCGCGGCGGACGCGCCGGCCACGGCGGTCTTGGAGGTGCCGCTCGATGCGGGCGCCGAGCGCGCGCGCGCTGGCGGCTACCACGACCTCGACGCGATCGAATTTGAAATCGGCGCGCGCGGGCGCTCGGGCGGCGGCGAGCGCGCCGCGATGCCGAACTTCGCCGACGGCGCCGCGCCGCCAGCCGCGCTCGCGCCGTCGCGCATGCCGTCGCGTGCGCCCCTCGCGCGCGCGCCGGGCGGCGCGGCGCCGTCGCTTGGCGCAACGCGCTCGCCGCTCGAGCCGCGCGGTCCGGCGCGAGTCCGACAATCCACGCCGGACTGCGCATCGGAACGACCATCGGCAGATCGCCGCGGCGCGGACGCGCGCGCCGGCGGCGCGTCGTGCGATCGCCGATCGACGAGCCGCGCATCGGATCGGCCATCCGACGCCGAGGCGTGCCGCCCGTCCTCCTTCGCCGCCGCCGCTGGCGCGCTCACCGCCGCGCGCGGCTGGCGCGCGCGCGCCGTGCGCGCGGCGCTCGCCAAGCTGGCGGATGGGACCGACGACGTGTTCGCCGCGGCCGGCCTCGCGTCAGGCGACGAGGAGGAGAACGAGGTAGAGAGCGATGGGCTCGACGAGCAGGGCGGCGCGGGTGCGCGGAGCCACGCGCGCGTGCGCGACAAACACCGCGCGCGCGCACACGCCGACGGCGCGCGCGACGGCGCGGCTCAAGCGGCGCCCGGCCGCGCGCGCGCGGCGTGCGCGTCCGCGTCACGCGGCGGCCTCGGCGTTGGCGACGGCGACGGCGTCGCCGATGGCGGCCTTGGCAAGGGCGGCGGCGTCGGCGACGGTGGCCTTGGCAAGGGCGGCGGCGGCGGCGACGGTGGCGGCGGCGACGACGACGACGACCTGCCTTTCGCCGAGCGGGCGGCGCTGCGGCTGCGCGTGTCGCGCTCCACGGGCGAGCATGACGAGATTGCTGCGTTTGGCGCGCACGCCGGCGCAGACACCAGCCTGCGCGGCGTGGGCGGTGGCACGGCGACGCGCGCGGCGGCGGAGGCTGGCGCGCAGCCGCCGCGCGGGGCCGCGCCGCCGTCGCCACCGCCGTCGCCGCCCGCCGCACCGCGCGCGCGAGAGCCGGCGCCGCAGCGGCAGGCCAGCGCGGCCCCGCGCGTGGTCGCGGTTGTCGCGGAGGCCGGCGGATGCGGGGGTGGCGAGGGTGGTACGGTATGCGCGCCGTTGCCCGGCGCGCCGCCGCCGCCCGCCGCCGCCGCTGCCGCCGCCGCCGCCGCCGCCGCGCCTGTGCCGCAGGCCGGGACAGCGCAGGCCGGGACAGCGCAGGCCGGGACAGCGCAGGCCGGGACAGCGCAGGCCGGGACAGCGCAGGCCGGGACAGCGCAGGCCGGGTCGCCACGCGCGCGGCGCGCGCGGCTCGCCGCGCGCGTCCTGGCGCAGCCCGGCGGCGCGCAGAGCGGCGCGCGCGTGGCGAGCTCGTTCGGCCCACCGCCGGGCGCGCCTGCGGTGAACCGACGGTGTTCGATGCCAGAGCCGGCGCGAGGGCCAAGCGCGCGCTGGCCCGGGCACGCGCCGCCGCCCGTGGTTGACGGCGGCCGCGCGAGCGACGCGGGCGTCGCCGGCGACGAGCCTCCGTCCGCCGCGCTCGCGGGCGGTGACGGTGACGGTGACGGTGACGCTGAGATGCGAAATGACGGCGCGCCGCGCGCGGGTTGCGATGGCGCCATGCCACGCGCCCACGCCGCGCGCGGCAGCGGCAGCGCCGCCACCTCGCCGGTGCCGGCGCGGCTGCGCGCGGCCTCCGTCTCGACGCCAGGGCCCGGCGGTGGTGTGCGCGGCGGCGGTGGGTACGGCGGTTACGGCGGTTACTTTGGGTTTGCGCCGATTGCGGGCGGCGCGGCGGAGTTGACGCCGCCGGCGGACTCGGCGCCGCCCGCGCCCGCGCTCCAGCGGAGGTGGGGACGTGGCGCCGTCCGCGATGCGCGCACAGGGTCCGCCGCGCAGCCAACGCCGCCCGCCGCTCAGCAGACGCCGCCCGCCGCGCAGCCGACGCCGCCCGCCGCGCAGCCGACGCCGCCTCCCGCACCTCCCGCGCCTCCCACGCCTCCCGCGCCCCCCGAGTGGTTGCACTGGTCCGCCGAGGCGGAGGAGACGGCGCGCAATGAGCAGCGCGAGGCGGCCGCCGCCGCGGCCGCCGTCGTCGCCGCCGCCGCACGGCGCGAGCGGCGCGCGTCCGACATTGGCGCGGGCGCGGGCGGGTTGGATGCGCGCGCGCGCGGCGCCTTGGACGCGGGGCCGCCATGCTTACACGGCGAAAATGGCGACGTGGGCGCCGTCCCGTCCGCCTCACCGCCGGCGTGCGGCGGCGGCGGTGGTGGTGGCGGCGGCGGCGGCGGCGGCGGCGATGCACTCGGTGCGGAGCAGTCGGTGGCGCAGGCGCCGCGCCGCGACGGCGACGGCGCGCCTCGGCCAGCGCCGCGGCGAGCAGGGGGCGAGTGCCGGCTGTCGGACGCATCGGACGCATCCGACCGCTGGTCGGAAGCGTCCGACGCGGGCAGCACGTGCGGCCGCGACGAACACGCCGCGCGCGCCGACGCGAACGACCGCCGCGTGCACGGCGCGGCGGCCGGCGGTCGGGGCGGCGACGGTGCGCCGGGCATTGGCGGCGCGCGCGGCGCGCTCCGCCGGCGGCCGCGCGGTGCGACGTGCGGCGGCGTGCATTTCTCGACGGCGGGCGGCGGCTTTGGTAGCGGCGGCGGCGGCGGCGGTGGCGGCGGCTTTGGCAGCGGCGGCAGCGGCGGCGGCGGCGGCACGTCGCACCGCGCGGGCGCGCGTATCGCAAAGGCGATCGCCCCATCGCAACTGATCTCGCTCACCGCCGCGCAGATCACCGACGCGAAGACGCTCGCGACGGGCTCGCTTGACGCGCTCGGCCGCGCGGTCGAGCTTGTGCGAATGCTTACCCTCGGCGTGAAGGCGGGAAAGTCGACAACCGCCTATGTCACGCTCTCGTCACTGTCACACGCGGCACTCGTGCGCAGAGCGCGCCTCGCGAGCGCGAGCAACATGCTCGAGTGCTTTGACGCGCCGCACGCCAACGATGTGATCTGGGCAAACGCGCATCTTGACCTGCGCCAGGTGCGCCCAGCGCGGCCCGCGCGGGGCGGGCTGGGCGATCGAGCGCGCGTGCGCGCAGCGCGCGCGCGCAGCGCGCAGCGCGCCCCACGCCGACGTCGACGTCGACGCCCTCGCCGCGCGCGTCGCGCCGTCGCGTGTCGCGCGCGTGCAGGTGCGCGCGCGCCACCGCTTCGTGCTCATGCTCACCAACGTGGCCATCTTCTTCTGGTCCTTCCCGATCACGCTCACGTCGGCGCTCGGCACGTTGCTCACCGCGCCCGACTCGCGCCTGCTGCGCGACTTCTTCATGCCCGTCGCGCTGCTCGCGGGCGGCGAGACGTCGCTTTACTTCGAGACGTCCTTGGCACGCCTCGCCGTCGTCGCGCTGCAACTTGGCCTCCTCACGCTCGTTCCCATCGCGCTCACCGCAGTCGGTGAGCGGTGGGAGGGGGCGAAGACGTACTCGACAGTGCAGCGCACGCTATTGCGCTCGTACACGGCCTTCTCGCTCATCAACGTGTACGTGACGGTGCTCGCGCCGTCGGGCGGCAACGCGCTCTACTCGTACGTCCAGTCCGCCGTCCGCTCGCCGCGCGACGTGCTCGACCTCGCCGTCGGCGCGGTTGGCGCGCTCGCCGACGCGCTCCCGCGCGTCGCCGCGTACTGCTGCGAGCTGTTGATCGCAAAGGCACTGATCGGCCTGCCGCTCGAGTTCGCACGGCCGTGGCCGCTGCTGCAATGGGCCGTTGCGACGCGCTGCGGCCGCCGCCGCCCATTCGCGCCCGCCGCGCCGCCCGGCGCCGCCGCCGCCGATGCGGACGGCGCGCCCGCCGCGCCGCGCGCGAGCGCGCACGCCGGCTTTGTGCCGCCTCCCTTCTACGGCTTCGACCAGCTCGAGGTGGGGTGGGTGCTGCCGCCGCTCGTCATGTCCTTCCACATGGCGGCGCTCTATGCCGTCATCTCGCCCCTCCTCCTGCCCGTCACCGCGCTCTATTTTGGGCTGGCGGCCCTCGTGTTGGACCACAACGCACGGCACGCCTACCGCACGACGCGCGAGGGCGGCGCAATGTGGTGGCCGACGGCGGTCAGCATGGTGGTGTGGGGCCTTGGCGGCTCGCAGCTGCTCCTCATCGCCTACCTCGCGATCCGCCAGGCATACGCGCCCGCCGCGCTGTGCGCGCCATTGCCGGCGCTCTCGTGGCGTTTTCTCGCGCATTTGCGGCGCAAGCACGCCGAGCCCGCCGCGTTCCTTGCGCTCGACGCCGCGGCGCGGCGCGACGCGGAGGTGCGCGCCGCGGGCGTGCAACCGCCGCTGCGCGCCGACTACTACCGCCCGACAAAAACATGATCGAACAGGGCTTGGCCCCCACTTTCCCCGTTGACCCTACGTACGCTTTACTTACGTTTTAAAAAGGACCCGTATAGATGGTCAAGCCAAATCCGATCAGGGGCACGATCGCGCCCCGAGTGCAGCGCGGGCCGTTCGGAAGGACGTCCTTGTGAGGGAGCTCTTCGCGTTTGGCGAGCGGGGGAGCACGACGCGCAGCGTTGCTGCGGCGGCGTGCGGGCGGCGAGCAGCGGTCGGGCTGCTCGCGACGAGGCCGGAGCAGACGGCGCCGTGGCCGCCGGCGCAGGTGACGCGCGCCGACGAGCCGTAGCGAGCGTCCGTGATCCGCACGGCGGTTGGAGCGGGCCGGCTGGTGCGGCGCGCTCGGCCACGGGTGGCGGCGTGCACGGTCGTGCCGCGCGCGGCACGCGTCGCCAGCCGCGCGCGACCTGGGCAGAGCCCGCAAAGCGTCGACCGCTGCGCGGCTCGGCCGTGCGTCAACGCCGGCCGCGCTTCGGCCCGCGCGCGCTGCCGCCGCCGGCACTGGCGCTGGCAGCTCCGCGGGCGGGGGTGCGGGCGCGAGAGCCGCCGCCGCCACCGCCGCCGCGCCCGCCGCCGTCGTCGCCACCGCCGTCGCCGCCGCCGCCTCCCCCGCCGTCATCGTCGTCGTCGCCGCCGCCGCCTCCGTCGCCGTCGCCGTCGCCGTCGCCCTCGCCGCCGCCGCCGTCGCCGCTGCCATCGTCGTCGTCGTCGTCGTCGCCCTCGTCGTCGCCCTCGTCGTCGCCGTCGCACTCGTCGTCGCAGTCGTCGCCCTCGCCGTGCACCATGCGCTCCTCACGCTCCCACACCTCGCCGCGCGCCCACCAGGCGAGCACGAGGGCAAAGCGCTCAGGCGTCGACGTGGTGTCGCGCCCGGCCGCGTGCGCCGCCATGTCGTGCACGTCGTAGAAGATGTTGCGCGCGGCGTTGTAGTCGCGGTGCACGGGCTTCTTGCCGCCGTTGCACGCCGGGCAGATGACGAGCGCGTGCACCGTGCGCGTGCCGCCCTTTGCCACGGGCAGGCGCGGGTTCTGCGCGAGCTCCGCGCCGCAGCGCTGCAGCCTGCCGCCCTTGGCGAGCCGCGGCATCGAGCAGTGCATCGACGTGTACGGCTCGGGCACGAAGACGGCCGCGACGCCGCGCCGCCGCAGCTCGCGCAGCAGCCCCACCTGGAAGGCGGGCGGCGCGCCCTTGGGCTGCGCGCCCTTGTGGTCGCGCAGCCACTTGCCCACGCACACGAGCAGCCGGTCGCGCGTCACGCCGTCGACACAGTGCGCCGCGATGAGCGCCTCGGCGACGCGCGCCGCGTTGGACCGCCCGCCGCTGTCGCGCCGCCAGCGCTCCTTCCGGCGCGCCGGCGCGTCGTACACGTGCTCGGCGGCGCGCTCGCGCACCCGCGCGCTCTCGCGGTGGAAGGCGTGGAACTCGCCCTCGCCGAGCACCTTGGCGCTGTGCGCCTCGCCAAGCCGCGCCTCGTCCGCCTCCACGCTGAACTCCTCGCCGCGCCCGTCCTTGCGCACGCGCCGCCGCGCCGCGTTGGTCTTGGCCGTCTCGCGCGCAAAGCCCGCGGCGCGCGCGCGCGCGCGCTGCGTGAACTGCCGCCAGACGGCCGCCCGCCCGACGTGCGCAGAGTAGGTGGTGATGTTGCCCATGTTCGGGTCGGCCGCGACGACGACCGCCGCCTCGACGTCGATCGCCCGCCGCAGCTCGGAGCCGAGCGCGACGGCGATGCGCCCGTCCGGCCGGCGCCAGCGGTGCAGGACGCCCGAGCCGCCGGCCGGCGCCTGCGCCTTCGGCACGAGGACGGTCCCGACGGCGTGCACGGCGACGCCATCTGTCACCACCGACTTGACGGGCTGCCGGCCCGGGAGCGGCACGCGCGGCAGCGGCGCGAGGCCAACCCACGAGCGCCGCGCGTGCCACGGCAGATCGGCCGGCGGCCGCTCGCGCCCGGCGTAGTCGAAGACGCGGTTGGAGATGTCGAAGCGCGTCGCAAAGACCGCGTACCTGACGCGCACGTCCGACATCGGCGGGGTGTTGCCGTTTGTGCCTGTCCACTTGATCGGCTCGCCATCGTGGTCGCGCAGGTCCAGCGCCTTGAGCCGCGCGCGCAGCTCCTTGCGCTCGTCATCCGAAAGCGTCACCCAGATGGCGCTCGCGGTGAGGCGCACGTTGCGCGGCACCTGCGCGCAGCGCGCGGCGCGCGAGCGCGCGGGCGCGTGACCAACCTGGCCGCGGGGCGGCGCGCACGGCGGCGGCGCGCGCGCTTGGGCGCTCGGCGGCGGCAGCGGCAGCCGCGCCTCGCGCGCACATTGTGCGTGCGCAGCGGCGCCACATTGTACCGCGGCGGCCGTCCGGTCAGCTGCGTGTGGATGTGCGCGAGCCGGCAGAGCAGCGCCTGCCCCTCGGCCACGTGCTGCAGGGTGCGGATCTGCACGAGGAAGTAGCGCGTCGTGTGCCGGTCGTAGTTCCACCTTTTCGTGGGCGTGCACTTGTAGTCGATCTTGTGGAGGACCATGTCGGGCAGGTGGCGGTCGAGCGCGGCGGGGCAGCCGACGCGCGCGCCCTCCACGTCGCCGCGCAGCAGCCGCTCGCACAGCTCGCGCACGCGCGCGTTTCGCTGCATCTCGGGCAGCGCGACGAGCGCCTCGTCGCGCTCGACTGCCGCGCGGACGACGTCGCGGAGCAGCCCGTTCACGACGCGCGATGGATGCATCAGGCACGCGGTGGACACCTGCGTCGCCTCCGCCTCGAGGATCTCCGTGAGGCCCACCGCGCAGACGGGCTGGACGCCCTCGGCCATCTCGCCGACGGCGCGCGCCGTCGCCGCCTTGGTCTGCGCGGCGGCTTGCTCGGCGGGCTTGCCTCGCGGCGCTGCACCGTACGTGCTCTCGTCCTTGTGCCAGCCGATGGCCGAGAAGATCGCACGGACGGATCCCTTGTCCATCGTGGTCGACGTGTGCACGCTGGTCGACGGGCCGCCCGACGCCGCGCCGACGGCCTGCGCGCTCGCCACCGCAGCCTCGTCGCGCACCACCTTGTTGATGACGCGGTACGCCTGTGTCGTGAGCCTGTGCACGGCCGCCGCGATGCGCCGCAGCTCCTTCCGCGCACCGGGCTGCGCCGTCACCGCCTGCGGCCCCGCGTTGAGCGTCGAGCGCTTGACCACAAAGCCCGGGAGCACGCTGCCGCGCGTGCGCGCCGTCGCGCCGCCGGCGGCGCGCGCGCTCGGCGCAGCGGGCTCGTCCACGCGCGCGCGCTCGACGCCGCGCGCGCGGGGAACGCTCGGCGCGCGCGCGCCCGCGGCGTCGCGCGCGCTCGCGGCGGCACCCGCCGCGGCGCGCTTGCCCGCGGCGCCCGACTCGCCGTGCGCGCGAAGCGGCGCCGACGCCAATGCCGACGCCGCGCCCGCGCCGCCGCTGCCGCTGCCCGATACGCCCGCGCGCCGCTTCTGCTCGTCGCGCGTCTTGCGGAACTGGGCGACGAGGTCGCTGCTCACGTTGGCCTCAGGCTCCCACGTGTCGGCGCTCTCGTCGTAGCCCCGCCACCTGATCCGGAACTGGAACGTCACCTTCTTGCCCGCCTTGCGGCGCTCGTCGACGACCGCCTCGACCTCGTACGTGCGCGCCTCCTCGTCGACGCTCGCGCCCGCCGCGCTCGCGCCCGTGTCCGGCCACCCAGCGACCGTGCCGCCCAGCCTCTCGGCGGCCGCGCGCAGCTGCCGCTCGCGCTGGGCGGCCGCGGCGCCTCGCGCGACCAGCGCGGGCAGCATGCCCGCGCCGCCCGCGAGGCCGTGCGCGCCGACGCTGGCGGTCATCAGCGCGTCGAGGCACGCGAACGTTGCGAGCGCACGCGCGCCATCGTCGCCGCCGCGCGGCTGCGAGCGCACGACGGGCGATGGCCGCGGCTCCCCCTCGGCCGCGAGCAGCGGCCAGATCGCACTGGCCAGCGCGACGGCATGCGCGCCGACCGCGACGGCCACGTCCGCGTCGAGCGGCGCAAAGTCGTAGCGCACGAGCGCGGCCGGGCGCGAGTCGTCCGTCGGCCGGTCGGCGACGAGCAGCCCGACCGGGCGCGGCGGCTCGCCGGACGGCGCGGCGACGGGCACGCAGAGGAGCACGACGAGCAGGCGCGGCGTGCCGCCGAGCAGCGCGCGCGCGGCATCCGCCCCGTCGGCTCCGCCGCGCGCGGCCGCGGCGAGCAGCTCGGCCGCGCGCGTCGGGCCCAGCGCCGTGCGCGCGTCCTTGCGCGCGCGTGCGCGGGCCGTGTACGCGGCGCAGGCGTCGTCGAGCACCGCCGCGCTGGGCGCGGTGCCAGTCGTCGCCCACGCGCGCAGCGCGTCGCGCACCCGCGTGACGATCGCCTGGTCGACCGCCGCCTCGCCGGCAGCGTGCGCCGGCGCGCACGCCGGCGGTGCGGCGGCAGGCGCGAGCGCGGGCGCGCCGTCGGCGCCGTCAACGCCGACGGCGCCGTCGGCGCGCCGCCACGCGAGCTTCGCCTCGATCTGCTGCCGGACGGCGTGGCAGTGCCGGTCGATGCCGCGCGCGTCGTCGAGCGCGGCCAGCGCGTCCTCAGCGGCGGGACGGCCGCTCGCGTCCGCGACGGCCTGCAGGCAGAGCAGCGCGGCCGCACGCGCGTTGCACGCGCTCTGCGGCTCGGGCGCGAGCGCGAGCTCGAGCTCGAGCGGCGACGCGCCTCGCGCCGCGGCGATCGCGTCCATCAGCACGTCCAACCGCTGCACCAGCGCCCTGTGCGCGTCGCGCGGCGCGCCCGTCGACGGCGCGCGCGAGCGCGTCGCCAGGAGCCCGAGCGCGCGCGCCGGCGCGCCCGCCGGCGTGTGCAGCACGAGCAGCGCCGCGCCCGCCAAGCTCGCGTTGCGCGTGACGAGCGCGAAGATGCGCGTCGCCTCGTGCGCGCCCACCGACGCCCAGATCGCAGCGCGATCGGCGTCCGTCTGCGCGTCGCACAGGTCGCGCACGTCGTCCGGCGCGAGCAGCGCGCCGCCGCCGGCGGAGCGCGCGACGATCGCCCGCGCCTCCGCCACGAAGACGGCCTGCGGCAGGTCGGCGTGGCGCGCGTCGACGATGGCGCGCGTCGCGTGCACGCCGAGCTCCACGCCGCGGTAGAAGGCGCGCGCGTTGGCCGCGCGCGCGTGCGCCGGCCGTCCGTCCGCGTTGCGCCTCGCGCGCGCCTGCTTGCTCGTGCGCGCGAGGCCGTCGCGTGGCGGTGGCGGCAGCGTGGCGAGGAAGCGCGCGGCGGGCGGCGGCGCGCGCACGCCGCGCTGCCGCCGTGCGATGGCCGCGAGCCGCCGGCCCGCCGCGCTGCCGCCCGCGCCGACGTGCTGCCGGCGGCCGAGCGCCGCCGGTGGCGGCGGCGGCGGCGGCGCGGCGGCGGGCGGCGGCGCGACGGCGGGCGGCGGCGCGGCGGCGGGCGGCGGCGCGGCGGTGGGCGGCGGCGCGGCGGCGGGCGGCGGCGCGGCGGCGGGCGGCAGCGGCGGCGGCGCGGCGGCGACGGCAGCACCAGTCGGCTTGTCCGCCCACGCACCCGAGACTCTGTCCCAGACCTTGCCCCATGGCGCGCGCCCACGCGGCCGCGCGAACTGCCCCGGCTCGAGCGCCTGGCCGCGCTTGGCGGCGGCGGCGGCGGCAGGGGGCGGGCGGCCGGCGCGCCAGTCGAAGACAGGTGCAACCGTGGCGGCAGGCGCCGAGTGCCGCGCGTCGGTCACAGAGCGCGTGGTGCGCGCGGCGACCGTGGCACGCCTGGCGGGCGGGCGGTGAGCAGCGCCCGCCGGCGCGCCGGCGGGCGCGGCCGCCTCGAGCCCGGCGGAGGCGCCGCGCTTGCGCTTGCGCGTGCCGCCGCGCGTGCGCCTGCGCGCGCGCCCGCCGCGCGCCCGTTCGGCCTGCGCGTCGCCAGCCGCGTCGCCGGCCGCGTCGCCGCGCCGCACGTAGACGACCGCGAACGCCTCCTCGCCGGTCCCGTCGACGCCGCCGCGCGCGCGGCGCAGGACCGACCGCCACTGCAGCCGCCGCGCGCGGCCGGGCTCGCACGCAAACCAGCGCCCACCGCGCCTGACGACGGCCACAAAGTCGTCGTCGCGCCGCCCGCGCCGGCGCGTGCGCAGCAGCACGCACTGCACGTCGAGCCAGCCCTCGTGCCAGTCGGCCGTGCTGGGGGCGACGCGAATCGACTGCGGGAGCTCGACGCCAAAGCCGGCGAGGCGCACGATGTGCGCGACGATGACGCTCGAAATGGCGGGGGCGCTCGACGGGTCGCCCGCTGCAGCGAGCACCGCCCCGCCCCAGTGCTCACGCGTGACGCAATCCGCGTCCTCGACGTGCACGTGCGCCACGCTCGCGCCGAGCTGGTGCAGCAACGCGCAGATGTCGGCGTCGACCGTCCTCTCCTCCTCGGCCGCCTCGGCCGTGCCGCGGGCGGCGGCGTCGCCTGCCGGCTGCCCGAGGTACGCGATCGCCCGCTCGACGGCCGCGCGCTCCGCACGCGCTGCGCTGTCGATCGCCGCATTGCCGACGGGCGCGCGCAGCGCCGCGATCGCGTCTTGCAACGCCGTCGCGTCGCCCGTCGCCGCCGCCGCCGTCACCGCCGCCGCGCTCGCGGTGCCGTGCGCGACGGCGTGCAGCGCGGCGGCGCGCGCGGCGGGGATGCGCCCGTCCAGCGCGAGCACGAGCGGCGGCCCGGCCGGCGTCTGCTGCCGCCGGTGCCGCCGGCTCGCAGCCGGGTGGTCGGCGCGCGCGCGCTCGAGCCGCGCGCGCCGCTCGACGACGCGCGCCCAGAAGGCCTGCACCCTCGGCTGCGCGAATGCAAGCCAGCCGGCGCCGCGCGTCACGACGTGCACGACGATCCGGTCCTCGTGCCTGAGGTACTGCACGTAGAGCGCTTTGCTCACGCCGAGGACGTGCATGCCGAGCTGCAGCTGATCGCGGTGCGGCTGCGGCGGCCCGTCCTCGTGCGCCGTGGCGCCCGCCTTGGTGAGCGTCTTCACCTCGACGAGGACCTGCTCGTTGTTTTCGGGGAGGATGGCGAGCCCGTCCGGCGAGAAGGCGAACGGCGCGCTCTTGTCGTGCGGGTCCGCACGCACCATCGGCAGGTTGCACACGACGGTGATGCCGTACGCGGCCGCCAGCTTGCGCAGCGCGACGGCCTCGCCGAGGATGCCCGCGGTCGTCGCCTTGGTCCGCACCTCGCGCCGCCGCCGGTGCACGTACTCGTCGGTGAGCGTCTCGTGCGCGACGCCGGCGTTGTCGTTCACGACGTCGCCAACCTTGCTGCCCGTGACCTCCTCCCATCGCTCGTCGTGCCAGCGCGGGCTGCGCTGCGCGGGCGCGCCCGCGCCGACGGCGTCGAGCACGCGGCGCAGCGCTGTGCCGTCGGGCGCAGCAGGCACGCGCGCGCGGTCCTGGGCCTCGCGAGCGTCGAGGACGCGGCCCGTAGTGGAATCTTGGGCTAGGTCGAGCTTGCTCGCCTCGCCGTAGCGGCTCTCCAGCTGGCGCGGTGCGTCGGCAGGGCCGCCGTCCGTGCGCGCACCCGACGCGCCCGCCAGTGCACGCGGCGCAGCGTCCGAGGCGCCCGCCGCGCCCGCGCCGCCGCCAATCGCGCCAGCGCACGCGCGCGCCGCGACCTGCGGACGGCCAGCCGCAGGGACCTCGTCCGCTCGGCCGGCCGCTGCGTCGGCCGTCCGCTTGGCCACCTCGCGCACGTCTCCGAGCGCGAGCGTGGCTGGCGCCGTCGAGTTCCCGTGGCGTTTGTTCCAAAACTCGAGCAGCCCGCCAAGGAAGGGCGTGCCCGTCGGGCGGTCCTCGGGCACCTCCGCCAGGATCGCGTCGACGCGCAGCGCGGCCGCCACATCGCAGAACGCGCGCGCGGCGCGCGCCATCCGCTCGGCGCGCGCGCCGCCGTCGTCCGCCGCGCGGCGGATGGCGTGGCTCACGTGCGCGACGCGGAGCGAGACGACGGCGTGCGCCGGCGCGTCGGCGCCCGTGCCGAGCGTGTGCCGCCGGATGGCCAGCTGCCCATCGCCCATGCGCGGCGGCAGCGACGCGCACGCCGCGACGGTCGTCGTGCCGGCCGCGCTGTCGCACAGCCAGCTCGCCTCGCCGCCGCCCGCAAACTCAAAGGTCGCGAAGCCCTCGCGGCCGAAAAGCGCGACGAAGTGGTCGAGCACCGCCTTGTTGATCGCGCGCGCCGCCGGCCGCGTCGATGCGCCGCGGGCAGCGCCACCCGCCGCGCCGCGCGCATCGCTGCACGTCGCAGGGCAGGTGCAGCCGGACGCGCGCACGCCGTCCGACCGCGTCCGCGGCAGCTCGAGCTCGCGCACCTTGGGGCAGAACCAGAGCGGGTTGGACGCCTCGAGGCACAGCACGACGAGCCGCCCGTCCGTGCCGGCCAGCGCGCGCGCGTCGCGCAGCAGCTCGACGGCGAGCTCGGACGTCGCCGCGTGCACCGCCGGCTCGCCCGTCGCGCGGTCGGGCGGGAAGAGGCCGCCGCCGACGAGCGGGCTGGGGCAGCGGCCGAGCATCACGAGCAGCGGCGGCGGCGGCGTCTGCGGCGCCTGCTGCCCGACCGCAGCCGCCGTCAGCCCGGCCAGGTCGGAGCTCGTGCGGAGGGCCTTGAGCGCGACGCGCGAGCCGGTGCCCGCCTGCTCGGAAAACGTGGCGAGCATGGCGCACGTGCTCGCCCTCGCGCCGCACTGCCAGCTGACGCGCGCGAGGAGGCCTTCCAGCGTGTCGTTTTCGCGCGGCCGCGTGACCGCGTCGAGCGCCGCCGGGCCGAGCTGGAGGCTGCCGGGCGTGACGCACAGCACCGCCTCGTGGTAGGCGCGCAGCAGCTCCCTCGGCAGCTGCTCGGCGGGCGTCGCCGCCTGCCCGCCCACCCACCGTGCACCGTGGCCGCCGTCGCCCGCGCCCGCGAGCCGGACCGCCGGCCCGCCCGTGATCGCCGAGGTCGGTGGCGTGCCGAGCGCGTCGACGAGCGCGCGCACGGGCGCGACACGCCTGCGCGCAGCGTCCGCGCCGACGGCGAGCGCGGCGATCTGAGCGCCGTCCCATGCGCGCTCCCTCGCGTCGTCCCGCGCGGCCGCCGGCGCGGCGCCCGGCCGCGCGCCGGGCGGCACCGCGCACGCCGCCGCGACGACCTCCGCGCGCGCGCCGGCGGCGTCGGGCGCGTGCAGCTGCGCGAGCGCGCCAAAGAGCGCGGCGGCCGAGCGGTAGCGGCCGTGCGCCGCGACGAGCGCGTAGAGCACGCGCAGCGCGGCCACGCCCGCCTGGTCGGGCGCGTCGCCAGCGATTTGCTCGACCTCCCACGTGCGCGTGGGCGGCGGGCTGCCGTCGGCCGGGTCCGGACGCAGCGCCCACGCGCGCTCGACGATCGCGTTGAACACGCCGTGCGCGGCGCCCTCGTCAAACTCGGCGGCGCCCGCCGCGTGCGCGCACCACCCGTGCACGCGCGACGTGGGCGCGTCCACGGCGCGCTGCACGACGAGCACCGCCGGCCGGTCGACGCAGCCGAGGCTCACCGCCGCGTGCTTGCCCTCGAGCAGCGCCGCCGCCGCAGCCTCGACCAAGGCGTCATCAGGCGCGTCGCCGACGACGACGGCACAGCCGTCGCCGTACTCGGCCTGCATCGCGGCGACGCACGACGCGACAAAGTCGCCGCCCGCGGCCGCCGCGTGTCGCGCCGCCAGCATCCGGCGCGCGATGGCAAGCCAGACGTACTCGGCCGGCGCGCGCGCGGCGCGCGCGCGAGGCGCGCCGGCCGCGCCGCGTGCGCCCGCGCGTGCGCCTCCAGCGGCCGCAACGGCCGAGGCGGCTGGAGCGGCGGTGAGCGTGCGCCGCGCGCGCTTCGCCGGCCGCGTGATGGGCGATGCACCCGCCATCGCACCGCCCGCAGCAGCCGGTGCGGCCGCCACAGCGCCCGCCGCAACGCCACTCGTCACGACGCCCGTGGCGGGCGGCGCGGCGGCGGACGTGGCCGCCTCGACGGGCGTCGCGCAACTACCGCCAGCGGTCGCGGACGCGCCCGGCGACGCGTCGGCGAGGAGGTGGCGCAGCACGCCGCGCGCGAGCGCGACTCGCACGGCGAGCGTCAGCGCGCGCAGGCGGTCGGAAGGCGAGGCGTCGCGCTCGGCGTCGGCGGACGTGGCGGCAGCAGGCGGGGCGGCGGGCGGCACGGCGGCGGGCTGGGCGGCCGCCGGCGCAACCTCGTCGGCCTTGGCCAGCCAGACGAGCCCGGCGACTGCGAGCACGACGCTGTACGCGCCGACATCGTCACCCGCAACGCGCGCCAGCCGGGCGTGGGCGTCGGCCTCGGACACGGCGACGTGGAAGAGCACGTCGTCGCGGGCAGCTTGCTCGGCAAACTGACGCAGCTGCTTGGCCATCGTCACGCCGGCGACGCACGCCTCGCCCGCCTCTGCCTCGACCTGCTCGTCCTGGCCGATGGCGGACGCGCCGGCCTCGGCGCCAGCGTCGAGTGTCCGGCGGCGCTCGAGGGCGAAGCCACGCACACAGACGCGCTGGAGGCCGCCGAGCGCGCCCGCCTTCTCGTGCAGCGCGCACGACAGCTCGACCACCGAGTCCACGCGCCTCGCGGCGGCGCCCCCCCGCTCGCCGCGCGTGGCCGCGCGCACGACGAACACCGTGAATTGCGCGCGCTTCGCCGCGCGCGCCGACGCGCACGCGTGCTTCAGGAGCCGGCAAAGCGCGGGCCTTTGCGCCGCTGCGCCCCGCGTGCACAGCAGCAGTTGGCCGCGCTCGTCGCCCAGCTCCTGCTCGACGGCGGCCTCGAGCGCGTCGTCCGTCAAATCGCCGTGCTCCGTCGAGGCGAGCGCGCGCGCAGCCGCGAGCGCCAGCTCGCCTGCGCCCGCGCGCCGCCGGCGGCGCGCACCGGCGGGCGCGTGCGGCGCCGACGCGTGTGACGACGCCGCCGCGTCCGCGCGCGCACACGCGGCGCGCAACGCCTCACGCGCCGAGGCGGCCGCGCGCGCCCTGGGCGCGAGCTTCAAGAACGTGCGCGCGGCGGTGGCGGCGGCGGCGGCGGCGGCGGCGGCGGCGGCGGCGGCGGCGGCGGCGGCGGCGGCGGCGGCGGCGGCGTCGCCCGCGTCGCCGGCCGGCGGCGGCGGTGGCGGCGGTGGCGGCGCGGCCACGGCGGCGGCAGCAGCGGCGGCGGCGGCGGTGGCGGCGGCGGCGGCGCCCAGCGCGGGCGGCGGCGGCGTGGCGGCGGCGGTGGCGGCGGCGGTGACGCCAGCGGCGGCCTTGGCGCCGCGCGTCTGCGGCGGCGTTTCGGCGCCATCGGGGCTGCCCCCGCCACGCACCGCGCTCGTGACCGCGCAGACGCCGCCCGGCGCACGATCGCTGGCCGCGCCGGTCAGCGCGACGCGGAGGCGCTCGCCGACAGCGTACATGTCCGCCACGCTGAACGTGCGCGGCGCGGACGAGCAGCCCGCCGCGGCGAGCGCGTCGTTGAGCGCGCCCACTATCGCGAGGCCGCACGTCGCGCCACGCTGCGCCGCCTCGTTGAGCAGCAGCGCGCGGCGCACGCGCGAAATGTCGAGACCCGCCGCGTGCAGCGTGGCAGTTATCGCCTTGGCGAGCATGAGCGCCTGCCTGCAGGGCGACGCGAGCGTGTCGACGAGCACCGCGTCGTAGCGATGCTCGCCCGCGCGCGCGACGCGCACAAGGCGCAACGCGGTGAAATGGCCGGAGGCGAGCTGCGCGCCGTCGTCACCGCCCGCGCCGCCGCGCTCGTCCGACGGGCTCCACACGCCGATGACAGCCTGCGTTGTCGCCTCGCTGCGCAGGCGGTGCAGCAGCGCGGCGCGCTCGGCGTCGTCCTGAAACACCGCGGGTTGCGCGGCGAGCGGCACGTGGCAGACATGCCCGCCGCCGGCCTGCCCGTGCACGCGCAGCACGACCTCGCAGCACGCGTCGACGGTTGAGGCGAGCATGTCGCCGCTGGCGATGCGCTCCACCTCTGCCTGCGGGAGGCCGGCGCTCGCGGCGGCGGCGGCCAGCCGGCGCGCAGCCGCGTCGCCCGCCCACGCAAGCAGCGCCGAGTTGGCGGGTTGGAGGGGAAGCTCAAGGGCGGCTGGTTCGGTGGCGGTAGCCTCGTTGGCAACGGGCACGTTGGCGGTGCGCGCGTTGGCGGCGGGCGCGGCGGCGATGGCTGGTGGGGCGGAAGACGCGCCCGCGGCGGCGGGCGCGGACGCGGCAGCGGCAGCGGCTAGTGGGGCGGGGAAAACGCCGTCGGTGGCAGGCGCGGAGGCGAATGCAGGAGCAACTAGTGGGGCGGGAAAATCGGCGGCAGGCGCGAAGGCGGATGCAGCAGCGGCTAGTGCGGCGGGGAAAACACCGTCGGCGGCAGGCGCGAAGGCGGATGCAGGAGCGCCCAGCGGGGCGCAGAAAACACCGTCGGCGGCAGGCGCGAAGGCGACAGCAGCAGCGGCCAGTGGAGCGGAGGCGCAGGGCCACGCGCGCGCCAGCCGTGCAAGCCCAAGCCGCGCGCGAGCGACGCACGCGCCGATGGCCGAGGCGGCGGCGCAGGCCACGACGTGGCCTGGCACCGGTGTGGCCAGCCGCTCGCGGGTGTGCACGTCGAGCCGCGCCCCACGCCAAGAGCGGCGGCGCGCTGAACGGAGGCGCGCGACCCCGATCGATCCGCCCGCGCACGCGCGCGCCGGCTCAGTGTGGCCAACGCGCGCCGCTATGCAAGGCGCGCGCGCGATAACGGCGGCTGTCGGCCGTGGCGTGCGCGTGGCGGCGCCGCGGCGACGGGCGCGGCACACGAGCCGCTCGGGCGCGCCGCCGCCGCGCGGCACGATGTCGAGCAGCACGGTCACGCCGCGCGCGCGCGCGACCGCCGTGCACGCGAGCCGCACGGGCAGCGGCGGCCCGTCCGGGCGCGCGAGCGCCGCCACCTCGGCGTCGGTGAGGCTGTGCAGCTCGCGGCGCGCGCGCGCGAACGCGGCGATGTCCGCGCGCAGCTCCGCGTCCGTGCCGAGCGCGGCACGCGCGTGCACGGGGAGCGACGCGCGCAGCGCGTGGAGCACGCCGCCGCGCGCGCCGCGCGGCGCCGGCGCGCGCTCGCGCTCAGCGCGCGCGGCGCGCGTGAGCTCGCGCACCGCGCGCGCGAGATTGCGCCGCGCGGCCGCGACGGGAGGGCTAGGTGCGCGCGCGCGCCGGTTGTAGCGCGGCCGCGCCGAGTCGAGGGGCGGCGGACGCGGTGCGTACGCCGCGGCGCGGCCCGCGCGCCAAAAGGCCGGCGGCGGGCGCAGCTCCGTCGCGTCGACCGCGGCCGCGAGCGCGCCGAGCGCGGCGTCGCTGTCGCCCGCCGCGTCGGCCGCGTCGACGAGCACGAAGAGCGCGCCGAGCGCGCGCGACGCGGCCGCCTGCGCGGCGGTGGGGCGGGCGCAGGCAGCGACGCATGCGGCCGCCATGCCGCGCGCCGCGGCGAACGCCGGTGACGTGACGGCCGCGCCGATGGCAACGGCGGCGGCGGCGACGGTGGAGGCGGCAGCGCCGGCGATGGAGGTGGCAGCGGCGGCGGCGCTTGCCATCGCGCGGCGCGCGAGACGCGAGGCGCCACCGACCGCCGCCGCCGCAGCGCGCGCTGCGCGCGCGCCGGTGGCGCGCATCGTCGCCGCGCCAGGCGCCGCCGCGCCGACGCCGCCGGCGCCCGCGCCGTCGCCGCTCTCGGCCGTGCAGGGCTCCGATGGCGAACCCGGCGTGCGCTGGCGCGTGATGCGCGCGCCGAGGCGCGCGCTCCGCGCCGCGCGGCCGGCGACGTCGAGGAAGCGCCGTGCGCGCGCCGCGCGCAGGCCACGCGCGCGCGGCGGCGCACCGACAGGCGCCGAGCGCCGCGGCGCGCACGCCGGCGCGTCGCTGTCGGGTTGCGCAGCGCGCGCGCGGGAACTCGGCGCGGCGTGTGCGGGCGGCGGGCGCGCGCCCGCGCGGCGCAGAGGCGCGAGGCGCCGGCCGCAGACGAGGCGTGTGCGCAACCAGGACGGCGAGGGCCGCAGGGCGCCGTCGACGTCGCGCATCGGCGGGCCGCGAGCCCGCCGCGCAGCCGTGCGGCGCGCGCGAGGCGCTCGGCGGCGCGCGCGCCGCACGGCGCGCGCGGCGGCGCGCACGCCAGCGACGGCTGCGGCCACGCCGCGCGCCAACACGGCCGCGGCGTGCGCCATCGCACCGAGCACGGCGCGTGGCGCGCCGAGCAAGCGCAGCAAGCGCGACGCCGTCGCGCGCGCCGGCGCACCGTGTGCAGGGGCCTCGCCAGCGCCAGCACCGACGCCGCCATCGCCGCAGCCGCAGGTGGCGTCGCCGCCGCCGCAGGCGTCGCGACGGACGCCGCCGCCGCCGAAACAACCGCCGCACACGTCGCCGCCGACGTTGCCACCCCAGCCGCCGTTGCGTGCGCAGGTGGCTGCGGCGCGTGCGTGCGGGAGGCGTGCCGTGCGGCGCGCATCACACGGGCTGCGCGACGCGAGCGACGCCGCCGGGGTCCCCGCTGCGCCAGGCGCGCCGTGCGCGCCAGCCTCGCCGGCCTCGCCGGCGCGCGGTCGCGCGCTCGCCTCGACGTGGCCGCCTCCGCCGCCATCGCCGCCGTCGAACCGGGCGGCGGAGGGCTGCCGCTCGAACCGCTCGTCGGCGTCGGCCGCCACCGCCGCCTCGCGCTCCGCCGCCGCGGCGGCCGCACGGCGCGCGTGGCGGAGCGCGCGGCCGCCGTCCGCTGCGCGGCGTGGCGGCGCGGGCGCGGGCTTCGGCGCGCGCGGCCCCTCGGCGCGCTCGCGGAGCACGGCGAGCGGCGTGCCCGTGGCGACGCTCGTGCAGACGCGCCGCAAGGCGGCGCTTACGCACGCGTGGACGACGCGCGCCGTCCGCTTGTCGGCGGCGCGCGCGGCGCGGCGCGCGGCCTTGGCGGCGGCCTTTTTGGCGCGCCTCTGCTCCGCCTGCTCCGACAGCGCGCGCGCCTGGCGCTCGGCTGCGAGCGCGTCCTCGGGCGAAACGGTCGGCCTCGGCGGCCGCGCGCGCGCGCTGCGACGCTGCGCGCTGCGGCGGTCGGACGGCGGCTGCCGCGGCGGCGAGGACGGCGAGCGCGAGCTCGGCGTGGGCGACCAATCGCCGCTGACGGTTGCGAGCGGCGCAAACGGGTTGTCGTCCCCGCGACCCGCGGCGTGCGACAGTGCACGCGGCGTCGGGCGCCGGCCGACCGCTGGCGGGCCCCACTCGGACGGCGGCTCCGAGGGCGAGCGCGCCGTCGGCGCCGCGCGTTGCGCGGCCGGCGGCGCCTCCCGGTCCAGCGCCGCCTGCTCTCTCGCCGCGGCCTGCTCGTCACCCTCCGGCACGCCACGCGGCGCGAGCACCGCGGTGGCGCAGCGCGTCGCGTTGAGCAACGCCGCCTCCATCTGCCGCACGCTGGCCTTGGCGCACGCCACACCCTGTCTCGCCCGGCGCAGCGCCTCGTGCGCGCGGCGCACATCCGCGTCGGCATCTTCGCGCATGCCAAAGTGCGCCTGTTGCAGCCGCAGGTCCGCAGGGCGCCCCTGCGCGCGAGGGGCACGGGCGCGGCGGCGCGCAGGTGACGGAGCTGGCGCGCCGTTCTGCGCTGCGCGCACGCCAATCGACGGGCGCGCGCGCGGCGGGGCGCGCGCGCGCGCGCGCGCGCGCGCTGCCTACCCAGCCGCCGGCCGGCTCGCGCGAGCGCGCCAGCTGCTCCGCCGCCTCGGCGTCGAGCACGCGCTGCTGCGCCTCCTCCTCGCCCAGTGCAGCGAGGTGCAGCCGGCGGGCTGCCTTGCGGCAGTTGCCCTCCGCCTTGCCCACGGCCTTGCGCGCCGCGTCGACGGGGTCGTCGTTGGCTCTGGCGCGCCTGCGCTTGCCCTTGTCGGCGGGCGGCGGCTTGGCGCGCTGCAGCGTGCCGAGCGCGTCGTCGGCTCCGCGCGCGGCCGCCCGCGGGCGGCGGGCCCCAAAAAGCGCACCGGTCGCCGTGCGCGCCGCGCAAGCAACGACCAGCGCTGACATGCCGGCGAAGACCGCACCGCCCAGCGCCACGGTTGCCACGATGCGCAGCGTCCCGTGCGCAAGCTGCGCTGCCTCCGCCGCTTTGGCGGCCTCGCGCGCGCGCGCATCGGCGGCTCTCATCTCGTGCAGCAGCCCGGCCGCGCCGCTCGCGCCGTCGCGGCCGCGCGCGAGCTCGCACAGCACCGCCGCCGCGCGCCGCGTGGGCTCGCGCGCGAGCAGCTGCGCGCCGCCGTCGGGGCGCAGCTTCTCAACGAACTCGACAAACGTCGCGTCGCGCCAGAGGGACATGCGGAAGGCCCTGTGCACCGCCCCCTCCTGCTCGCGCATCCGCCGTGCCGCCCGCCTGCCGTCGCGCGCGTGCGCGTGCGCGGCCGCGTCGAATCCCGCGACGCCGCGCTGCGCGTCGCGCGCGGCCGACGACGGCGCCGCCGCGCTGCCCGCCAAGGGCGCCGCAGCGGCGACGCGCGCGTGCGGAGCGACGGGATCGCCGGCGGCCGGCGGCTCGGCGCGCTGCGGCGTGCCGTTTGCTCCGCGCGCGGCCGTCCCGGGGGAGATGGCCGCGATGGCGCCGCCAGCCGCGCCGCGCGCCAGCCACGCGCATAGGCTGCCGACGAGCTCGCCGAGACCCCCGACGGTCGCCGCGGCGGCGAGTGCGCCGGGCTTGCCGGCCGACAGCGGCTCGCGAGCGTCGTCGTCGCAGCCGCCGGCACCCGTCTTGGCGAGTGCGTCGCGCTCGCCCTCGACGCCCGCCACGACCGCCGCCCCTCCGTCGTCCGCCGCGCCGGCCGCGCGCGCGGCCGGGCGCAGAGGAGGCGTGCCGGTGCAGCCGTCGCCGCTCGTCTTCGCCGTTTCCTCCACTTTGGTCACTTCGTCGCCACCTGCGCCATCTCCGACGCCGGGGCCCTTGGTCACGCTTGCCGCCATGCGCGCCGTGCCCGCCGGCCAGCCCGCCGACTGCTCGAGCGCGGCGGCGAGCGGCGCGACGCGCGTCGACTCGGGCGCGCTCTCGTCATCGGGCTCGAGCGCGTTGTGCAGGCGCGCGAGCGCGCGCTCGACGGCCGCGGCGCCACTGCCGGGGGCGCGGCTCGCCGCGCGCACCGCGCGCCGCCAGGCCGGCGCGAACATGAGCGCCGGCTCGAGCGCCGCGAGCGCGCGCGCCTCGCGCGCGTCGCTCGCGCCGAGGCGCGGCGGCACGCGCGCGGCTCCGCGCGGCGCGGTGCCTCGGAAGCGTGGGCTCAGCGTGTAGGCGAGGTGCTGCGGCACGCCGCGCGCCTCCGCGCGCGCGCGTCCGTCCTCGACCTCGCGCCGCGCCTTCGCGATCGCCGGCGTGGCGCGCGCGAGCCAGTCGGGGTCGGCGGGCAGGTGGATCACGACGAGAATCGGCGCCCAGTCCAGCCGCGGGTTCTTGTGACGGTCGGGCACGACCCACACGAGCAGCACCGTGCCCTCCGCGCCGCACGCCGCCTCGTAGATCCTGGGCTGCGAGCGCCAATCGGGCCTGACGCGCAGCGCCCGCGCGTGGTCGATGGCGGCGGCGCGGTCGCCATTGAAGTGAACCGTCGTCACCTCGCCGATGACGGACCGGCCGGACCGCCAGCAGAACACCGCGTCCGCCGACCCGCCGGCGATGGCCGCGAGCGATTCGGGCGCGGCGAGCCGCGGCAAGCCCTCGAAGGCGGCAAAGTCCTCGTGCGCATTGTACACGCCGCCCCAGCCGTCGTGCGCGTACGCGCGCGCGGCCGCTCGTACCGCGCGCGGCTGGTTCTCCACGCCCGACGTCATGTGCCATGTCGTCCCCGCGAAGCCGGGCTCGCCCAGCTCGGCCCGCACGACGGTACCGTACCCCGCGCCCTGCGTCGGGGCGGCGAGGTGGTGCATGCCCGCGCCGGTCACGCCCTCCGTGCGCTGCCGCGTGACGATCGTGCCCGTCGCGTGCGCGAAAAGCGTGTCGACCACGGCGGGCGCGCGCCCGCTGTTCGCCCGTAGCCGCGCCCTGCCCGCTTTTAGCTGCTCGGGGTCCTTGGCGTCGTACACGCGCGCGTCCGCGTCGCCCTCATCAGGCGCAGTGTAGACGCAGCGGCGTTCGAGCGGCGCCGAGCCACCGCCGTCCGCCGCCGCCGGCGAGGTTGGCGCCGCGCCCGCCGCCACCGCGCTCGTCGCCGCCGTGCCCGTCGCCACCGCCGCAGCCGCCGCGCCCGCGGGGTCGTCGTCCCCGTCCTCCGCGCCCTCCCCGTCGTCAGCGGTGGTGGCGTCGCCATCGTCCCCGTCGCCCTCGCCCCCGCCGAGGCTGCTGAATGGTCGGGGCCCCCACGCCGAGGCGGCGCGCCGCTGCGGCGCACGCGGCGGTGGCGCTCGCGACGGCGGCCTTGGCGCCGCCGCGCCGCGCGGCCTGGCCGCCGTCGACAGCGCGCGGCCTGCAGCGCCCGTGAGCGCGTCGAGCGCGGCCGTGCGTGCGATGCGGTCGTCGGGCGCGCGCAGCGCCGCCTCGACGGCCTGCAGCAGCCCGTCGGGCGCGGATCCGCCGACACTGGCATCGCACGCCTCGGCGAGCCGCGCGGCCTCGGCGAGCCGCGCGGCCTCGCGGGGTGAACGGGCCGAAGCGCCTGGCGCGGTCGCCGAGCAGAGCGCCGATGGCGGCGCGGAGCGTGCGCGCGCGGGTCTCCTCGTACGCGGCCGTCGTGAGGCGCGCGAGGCGCGCGTCCAAAGCCTTCTTGATGTCGACAAGGACACTCGCGCGGCGGCCGTAGAGCGTCGATGCGCTCGCCACGACCTCGGCCGCGACTGTTGCCGCGGCGAAGCAACACGCGGCCCCACTCTGCGGGGGCGCCTTGAAGGCATCGATGGGCGGCGCTGTTCTGCCGATGCGCTGCGCAAGCTTCTTGATGAGCACGCCGGCCGCCGTGGCGTACGCCGATTCGCCGTTGCCCAAGGTGCGCGAATCGGCGAGCAGGGCGAGCGCGGCGCCGGGCGGCGCGCCGCGCTGCGCGGGCGGCGCGAGGAGCAGGTACGCCGCCGTCCAGTGCACGAGGCCGCTGGACGCGCGGAGGCAGAGCGGTAGCACGACCACGAGCACCTGCCCAAACCGGTCCGCATCCGCGCATGCTTTGCGCAGGTTGCGCAGCGCCACCTTGAGCGCATGCTGCGAGCACCCCGTGTCGCCCACCCTAACCCTGCTCGTGCCGAAATCCGCGTAACGCAGCAGGGCGATGAGGCAAGTGGATGGGACCACGTGGGGGTGGGTATCTCCCGGCGACAGAATGGTGCTGAGGGCCAGCGAGAAACTGTCCGAGCCGCCCCGCCCGCCGGGCAAAGCGTCCTTCACGGAGTCCTCCATCTGCAGACTGTGGGCACGTCAGTGTCCGGATGGCGGCCCGGATGATACTTGGGAGAATTTACATGATGCCCTGGAGAATGCCCCGCTCTCCCACAACCAGGACCCGCCAGCGCGCCGAGCCTACTCGTTTGCCCGCGCCGCCTCTCTTTGCGCGCCCGAGCGCGGCCTCCGAGCGCGGCCAACGTCCTCCGGGGGCGTGCATCGTGGCTGCTCGGAGGGGCTGCGACGCGGCGAAAGCTCGCTGCGCGGCCGCAACGTGAGCGCGCGCGCGCGGCCGCGCGCCGGCCTGCGCTGCTCTGCACGGCCGCGCGCCGGCCTGCGCAGCCTCGTCGCGCAGCGTGAGCGCGAGCGCGCGCGAGGTGAGCTCGGCGGATGGGTGCGCGGCGGCGTTGGCGGCGGGTGCGGCGGCAGGCTGGGCGGCGGGTTTGGACGGAGAGTGTCGGGGAAGAACGGGGCGCATCCTGGCTGGGAGTTGGACGGCGCCCACCA
The DNA here is from genome assembly GCA_019448385.1 of Diacronema lutheri. Lineage (NCBI taxonomy): Eukaryota > Haptophyta > Pavlovophyceae > Pavlovales > Pavlovaceae > Diacronema > Diacronema lutheri. The sequence goes on from JAGTXO010000034.1 coordinate 402,971, forward strand.
CGCGCTGGCGGATCCTGGTTGCCACCACCACCCCCCCCCCCCCCCCCGGAGACGAGGACCAGGGGCATGGCCGACTCGCTGCGCCGCACAGCGCGCGGCGCGCGGCATGCTGCGCGACCTCAAGCACATCCAGCCGCGCTCCGCCCACGCAACGCGCGCAATGCCGCGTTGCACTGCAGGTGTGCACGTGCGGCTCTCACGCGCACTGTGTTGCACGAACGGCATCACGCCACCGAGCTGCGTCCGGACCACGCGCCGCGCGCAGGCGACCACACAGGGGCGCGCCGCGCCGCGCGTGCGCGCCCTCGCAACCGTTGCAGCACGCTCTGCCTTGCACTGCGCCGAGCCGCCGCGCGCTGTGCGCGTGCATGCAGGGCGCACGCGTGCGACGAAGCGCGCGCGCGGCGAGGCGCGCGGGCGGCTCGCTGCGCGGGCGGCAACGCGCCCAGCTGCGCCCAGGCCAGGCGCGCGCCCGCGAGTGCCACCGGGACGCACTGCCCCCGCCGGGGTCGCCGCGCGCTCTGTGTGTGCGCTCGCGCGCTGCGAGCGCGGCGGAACGTTCGTGCATGGCGCGAAGAGCGCGGCACCCGAAGACGGCTGCCCCGAGCCCGCGCCGGGTGGCAGCGAGCGGCGGCACCTCCTCGGCGAGCCCGCCCCGCGCCTTCCCCTCCACGTGGCGTTTTGAGGCAGACGGACACGCGCCCACACTGCGACTGGGCACGCTGCTCGAGGCAGACACGCACCCAACGCGCGCGCACCACGCGCCCGCGTCGGCGGGCCGGTGTGAACGAGCGAGAGCTCGGTGTCGCCAACGGGGGCACGGGCGCGACTTCGGTCCGCCTCTCGACGGACGCAGGCGACGCTGCCGGGAACTTCCCCGACGCCTGCACATCCAGGGCTTCGAGGTACAGAGCTGGCAACAGTGCCGCTCGTCACCGATGAGGCGGCCAAGCTCGCTATCCTTGCTGCCCTCGGCTCCACCAAACAGCCGGGCGACCCAACGGTTCGTGATCGCCTGGCCGCCAGGTGCGAACCGCGCCCGTGCAAGCGCTTCACCCGCATTCTCCGCCCCGCTGCGGACGTCCGCCTGCCGGCCGCGAACACGGCCGGTGCGCGTTGCCGCCTGGCCCAACACGAAAACCCGCCCGCCCCCGAGGCCGCAGGTCCTACCTGCCCAAGCGCAGCCCAACGGCACGCAGACAGCCCGCCTTGGCAACCGACTCGTGCGCGAGCGCTCCGCCCTCCACAAGAGCCTGCCCCACGCCACCGCCGACGCGGAGCCAGCGCAGCCGACGCCCCTCCGCGACGCTCGCGCCGCAAGGCGCAAGGGCCCCGGCGAGACGGCGTCAACCAAGCCCGCCGCTGGCACAGCGCCGGCACCCGGAGCCCACCCCAAGCCCCCGCGCACGTGCCTCGCCCCCCCCCCCCCCCCCCCCCCCCCCCCCCCCCCCCCCCCCCCCCCGATCGGCGGACCGATTGCGTTTTGGTGCGCCAGGCTCAATGCGCCATCGCAGTGGCGGGCCCGCAGACGCAGACGCTGACATGCCCAACGCTGGGCACTGAGGCCGCAGGCCGGCCCTCCTGGACCTGGCGGGCGAGCTGCCCGCGCAGCGGCCACGCGAGCCTCGCACTGACCGTGGCGGTCGCTGCCACCGTGATAGCTGCGGGTGCGGCGGCCTTGGCCCCAACCCCATCATCCGTCTTCATCCCCGCCCTGCTCGCGCTCGCGGCCTACGTCGGCAATCCCTGCACCGGGATCCGCCCCGCGAAGTCCACACAAGACTTATCCGTGCTGCACGCCAGCCGCGCGCCGCCGACGCGCGCCGCTCCCACACGCTCACCTCCGTTTCCGCGGGCGGCCCAACGCCCCCCCCCCCCCCCCCCCCCTCCCCCCCCCCCCCCCCCCCCCGGCAGGCGGCCATCGAGCCGCATTAGCACACCCGCCCGGGGCCTCCCGCCGCACCCGCAGCGGCTCGGCGCCTTGATCCTCCCGTCCCCGGGGTGAGGCCTTCAACCCGGGCCCAGCGCGCTCCGACTGCCTCACGCGCGCCAGCGCCAACCTCGGCGGCATGTAGACCCCGAGCGAAAAGCCGCACTTCTCGCCGTCCTCGTCAGGCGCAAGTACGTTATCCTGCTCCTACTGCCGACGCGGCTCCCGCGCGCGCGGACTACTACGCCGGGCAGATCGCCGCAGACGCACGTGAGTGCACACGTGCGGACAAGGCGCACACGCTCGACGTCCAGTTAGCGCACGTGCACGTGCGCGCCACTGGTCACATTTGAGCGTCCGTGCTCGCCCACAGCGTCGCCATCCACAAGATGCGCGCTGGAGCCATCCAAGCAGGCTCTGCCTGCTCGGCTTCCGCAAGGCAATTTGGGCCGCGGACAGCGGACAGCGGACGGCGTGCGCGTGCGAGGTGCGAAAGGAGGAAGAAGGTAGGGAGAGTTTGTGTGTGTT
>JAGTXO010000089.1:0-61071 GCA_019448385.1 Diacronema lutheri
CCCTTACCCTTACCCTCACCCTTACCCTCACCCTTACCCTCACCCTTACCCTTACCCTTACCCTTACCCTTACCCTTACCCTTACCCTTACCCTTACCCTTACCCTTACCCTTACCCTTACCCTTACCCTTACCCTAACTCTATCGATCGGCCTGGCCAGGTTTGCTGCCGAGACGTTCCCTTCGCGTTCGCTTAGACTACTAACCCTTATCCTAACCCTGACCGTCGCTAAAGATCCACCAGGGCAAAGTCGCTCAAAATTTGAGCCAGGTGTCTTCAAGGTCTACTTTATCGATCGGCCTGGCCAGCTTTGCCGCGAAACGCTCCCTTTGCGTTCGCCCAGACTACTAATACTGGCGCTCACATCAGCCTGCACGCTGTGGTCGCGTGCCCGCGCACGACGCACGTGGCAAAGTGAAGGCGCATGTGCCGCTTGAGCGCCGCCTGGGCGATGTCGCGCGAGGAAGCTCGACGGCTGTCGACTCACGATTGTGCCGTGCGCTTTCTGCTAGACTTCCCGATCAACTTTTCGACGCAGTAGCTCACTCCGACTCCCTGTCCCCGATGGGCGGACCAGGCGAGTCGAGCGCCACCTAGTGCTCGGCCTGGCCGAGCGTGGTCTTCGTTTCTTTCCGTCTTCGTTAAGACACCGAATCGCCCAAAAGGCGCGAGCGAAACGTTTCGCTGGCCACCAGTGGGATCCGTCGTGTGTGTCACACGGACATGCTGTCACACTCACACATGCAGCACAGACACAATGCCAACACTATCTTAAGATGCGCTAGACTGAAGAATGCGTGCCGCTCCTCGTGCTCGACATCTTGCCGCCTACGCTGGCTACGATTGGTAGCTCTCCCGCCAAGCCCGCGTTCACCGCCATCGCCGCCATCGTCGCCCACTCCGAGCCCCCCGCCGCCATCGCCTCCGCCGTCGTCTACGCCGAGCCCCCCTCCCCCCCCCCCCCCCCCCCCGCCGCCGCCGTCGGCGCCGCCTCTGCCCGTATCCGACCAGGTGTGTGTATGCGTTTCTCAGGAATGCGCATCGGCGGCGAGAGCTCAGGCTGATGCCCCCAACCCAACAAACCAGCAGCCCTCGCTCGCCGCGTCGTGCGCGCGCGCCAAGTGGCAGCCGGCCGCGCGCTCGAGCTCGACGAGCTGCACGTACCGCTGCTCCGCACCTCGCAGCGCGGCGAAGGCGCCGACCCGCGCGTCGTGCGACGCCGCCTCTTCTTCGTCCACGCGAGCCGCCGCGCGCGCCCGTGCGCCGGCGAGCACCGACGGGGCCGACGCGCCGGCGGCTAGCGCGCAGCGAGCTGCGGCCTTGGCCTTCGGAGCGTCGGCAGCGAGGCAGGTGCACGCATGCGCGTTACCGCACGCGAGCAGATCGCGGCACGCACGTGCGCCACGGCCGCTCGGGGCTGCGCCGGTGCCCGTCGTCGCGCGGCGCGCCACCTCCGCGGCCTGCAGCGTTTGCAGAGCGCGCGCGCACGCCGTGCCGCGGCCGGTACCAGCGACGCCAACGACATTCTCACGGCCGTCGACCGCCGCACTACGCGCGCGCGGCGCGCGCTCGTTGCGCTCGCCATTTGCGCCCACCGCGCACGCCGCGCTGTGCGTGTGGCGCACGCCCGCGCGCAGCGCTCGCAGCTCCTGCTCGGCGCTCTCGGCGCGGGCGCGCCACGCGGCCGCGCGCACCTCGAGCGCCGCGCCGCCGCCATCGCCGCGCGCGCGCCACGCGTCGCGTGGCTCTGGCACGTCGCCAAGCACGCCGTCGCCAAGCACGCCGTCGCCAAGCACGCCGTCGCCAAGCACGCCGTCTGCGCGCAGCGTCGTGTGCTCCAGCTCGCCGTGCGGCACCGGCTCGACAATTGGGTGCGGTGCGTGCAATGCGTCAGCGCGCCGCATCTCCATCTCGCCGTCGAGCACCATGACGCGCGCGCGTAACGCGTCGGTGTCGCCGTCGCCGTCGCCGTCGCCGTCGCCGTTCACCGCCGCGCGCGCGCACGCGGTGCCGCCGGCGGCGTACGCGCGCGCATCGGCGCGCGCGTCCGCGCGCGCGCGCTCCTCGTCCACCTCGCGCGCAGCGCGCTCGGCGCGCGCCGCCGCCGCGCGCGCACGCGCCTCCGCCTCGCGCCGCACGCGCTCGACGGCGGCGGCCTCGCGCGCGCGCAGCGCGGCGCGCTCGCGCTCAAACTCGCGCAGCAGCTCCGCCCGCTCCTCGCCCAGCCGGCGCGCGGCGTCGACGGCGCGCGCGCGCGCGGCGCGCTCGTCCGCGAGCGCGTGCAGGTTCTCGTCGCGCGCGGCTGCCACCTCGGCGGCGCACCTGACCAGCAGAGCGGCGCGCTCGGCGGCGAAGGCCTCGACCTTGGCGATCAGCCGGCGCAGCCGCGCCTCCGAGTAGCGCTTCGCCGCCTCGAGGCCCTCGGGTGTCTCCAGCGCGCCGCTTGCAACGAGCGGCGCGCCGCGCCCGCCGGCGCTGGCGGCGGCGAAGGCGGCGCGCTCGCCAGCGCTAGCACGCTCGCCTCCGCGCTCGACGTCAACGCGCGGCGCGCGCACGGCGTCGCGCGGCTGTGCGCGTGCGGTGTGCGCACCGCCGCGCACGGGCTCACCCGCACCTTCGCTGCCGCCGTCCTCCGCATCGATCTCGTCGCTCGAAGGCGCGGCCCCGTCGCACGCGCGCGCGCGCGCGCGCGCGCGCCCGGGCCGGCCGGCACGGCGTCGCCCATCTCGCCCATCTCGCCCATCTCGCCCATCTCGCGCATCTCCGCGGAGGACAACGCGCCGCTTGCCGCGCAGCGCGCGGCAAGCGTAACTGCCGTGCCGCGCTGCGCGCTTGCGCGCGCGCCCGCCAACGCCCGCCGCGTCGCGGCGAGCTGCTCCTCGGCCGCGCGGCGCGTCGTGCGCTCCTCTTCCGCCGAGCGCGCCGCCTCGGCCGCGCGCGCGTCCGCCTCGCGCGCGCGCGCCGCCTCGCGCCGCGCGCGCGCGTCCGCCTCGGCGGCGCGCACATCTGCCGCGGCTGCGCGCTCCTCGGCGTCCGCGCGCGCCGCGCGCGCCTCGTCCATCTCCGCGGCGGCGAGGCGGATCGTCTCCGAGAGCTGCGACAGGTTCGCCTCGCGCGCGCGCGCGCGCTCGTTCATGGCGAGCAGCTGGCCCTCAAGCTCGGCCTGCCGAGCGTCAGCAGCGACGCGCTGCGCGTCGGCCGCCTCGCGCTGCGCGCGCGTCGACGCGAGCGCCGCCTCTGCGCCGGCCGCGCGTGCCGCCATCGCGCGCAGCTGCTCGCGCGCGCGCCCGACCGCGACGAGCGCGTGCGCGTGCGACTCGAGCGGCGGCTCCGGCGTTGTGGGCGGCGCCCCCGACCACTCAGTCGGCGGCGCAGCCGGCGCGTGGGCAGTCTCGGCACCTCGCATCACGAGCGCGCTCGGCTCGTTCATGAAAATGGCGAGCGCGGGCTTGAAGATGCCGTGTCCATCGTTTGAAAAAATGGCGTGGCAGCAGGAGCGATGGATACGACGTACTGGGGTGAGTGACGAGTCACGGTCACGGGACAACGGACGCCGCCCAGGCGTTCGCGGACCCCATGGCCCCACCGTCACGGCGCAAGCGCGCAGCAGGGGAGCTCGGGAAGCAGCGCCGCGCCTTCCTGGAGAGCGACGCCAAGGGCGGGGAGAGCCATGCCGCCGAGCTGCCGCGCCAGCTCCGGGCTGGACGTGCTCTGGCACCGGCTCGCACTGGGCGACGCGGCCGCGTGCCGTGGGCGTGGGCTGCGCCCGTGAGCGGCGTCTGCGAGGCTAGCCGAGCCCGCGCCAGGGCCGCCAGCAAAGCTCGCGCCCTCTCGCCCGTGCGCCCGTCGCGGCGAAGCGCGCGATGCGCGCGGCGATGGCTGCGCGCCTTGGCCGGCAGCGCTCGCAATGGGTGGGCTGAATCGGCTCGGTGGGCGTGGTGGCGTTGCGCCCAGCGGCTGCTGCGGCGAGCCAGCATCGCGCGCGCCGCGCACGACGCCCGTGCTCGTGGGAGGTGCCACAGACGCGCGCGGCGCGCGGCGCTCCGCGGGCGGCACGATGGCCGACAGCGATGGCGACGGCGATGCCATCGGCAGCGGTGTGCTCAGGGCGGGCGCACGCGCGCGCGGCGTCGACTGCGGCTGCGCCGACTGCGCGCGCTGCTGCGGCGGTGGCGGCGGTGGCTGCGGCCGCTGCACCGGCGGCAACGGCTTCGGCGACGGCTGCGGCAACGGCTGCGGCAACGGCTGCGGCAACGGCTGCGGCAACGGCTGCGGCAACGGCTGCGGCAACGGCTGCGGCAACGGCTGCGGCAACGGCTGCGGCAACGGCTGCGGCAACGGCTGCGGCAACGGCTGCGGCAACGGCTGCGGTAACGGCTGCGGTAACGACGCTTCTGCCCGCAGCGCGCACTCCACCGCGGCGAGCGCATCGCGCAGCGCGCAGCGGGGCACGAGCCAGCCGCCTCCGCCGGCCAAAAAGGCATTTCGCAGCGCGCCCCTGCGCCGCAACGCCGCCTCCGCTTCGCCGAGCGCGCCGCACGGCCGCGACGGCGACGCGCGCAGGCGGACGAGCGCCATCGAATCGGAATAGTCCGACACCGTCGCGCTGGATGAGCCGCCGGGCGCGCGCGGAAGCGGGCACGGGCTCAGCTGCTGCTGGCGGGCCGGGTGCAGCGGCGCGCGCACGCCCCCGCGCGCGCCGCCGCCTGCCCGTTCGCCTTCGCCTGCGCCCAAGTCGCCGCGCTCACAGCCGAGCTGCCCGTCGCAGGGCGGTGCGCGCAGCCCAATCGGTCGCGCCGACGGCGGCGGCGTGCGTTCGCCGTGGCGCCGCGCACGTGCCGGCGCCGGCACCAACCGGCGCTGCGGCTGCCCATTGTGGTTCTCCCGGCTCGGCCCAACCTCGCCGCCGCTACCCGGACTGCTCGTGCGCACCGGAGCGCCCGCCAAAGGTCCGGGCGATGCGCGGTCCGTTGGGCCATGCGCACGGGCGCCGCTCGCCCCGCCGTCCACCGCGCCGCACGCCACCGCGCACGCCATTCTCTCCGCCAGCCCCGTGCGCGCCAGAGCGCCCGGCGACGCTCGCTCGGCCCGGTGCAGCACCGCATCCGCTTCTGCGCGCGAGAAGATCCCATCCGCCACCAGCTCGGCCACCTGCGCTCCGTCAGCAGCGCGCAGCGCGCACGCCGCGCCGCCCGTCGCAGCGCACGCCGCTCGCACCGCCGACGCGCGCGCCGGCGCGAGCGCGCGCGCTGCACCGCCGACGCCGCCATCGCCACGACCACCATCGCCTCGGCCTGCAACGCGCCGCGTCGGGGCGTGCGCACCGGCGCTGCGCGCGCGAGCGCACCGCAACGTGGCCACCTCCGCCGGCGTGAGGATGCCCTCGGCGAGCAGCGCGGCCAGCTGCTCGCTCGCCTCCGCCTCCGCCGCCGCCAGCGTCGCGTCCTTGCCCGCCATCTCGGGCGGGCCATGCGGGCGCGCGCGACGCGCAGGCGCGCCCTCGTCCGCAGCGTCGCCGTCGGCTGCCCTCTGCCGCTTGGCACCGCTGCTGGCCGCAGGGGGCGGCGCACACTCGCCGCGCCCCGGCGGTGCAGCGAACACAGCACCGTCCAACGTGCCTGCGCGTGCGTGCGCCGCCAGGCCGTCGCCGCGTGTGCCCGCGCGGTCGGTTGCGGCGCGGTCGGTTGCGGCGGCGCCCGCCGCGGCGGTCGCCTCCGCCTCCGCCTCCTCCGCCGCCGCCGCGCGGCGCAGAGGCACGTGTACACACCGCGGCCTCGCGACCATGTCCGCGGGGAAGACGGACCGGCTGCGCGTGCAGAGGACGAGCTGCGCGTCGCTGCCACGGCCCACTGCGTGCGCGCCGCCGGCGCCGCCTCGACCGCCGCCTCCGCCTGCGTCGCCGCCACCGTCATCGCCGTGAATGCGACTGCCCGCCGCTGGCTGCCGCGCTGCCGCGCGCATTGCCGCGTACACCTTGCGCTGCTGCGAGACCGACACGTCAAAGCCACCGCCGCCGCTGCTACCGCCGAACCCACCGCCGCCGCCGCCACCGCCACCGCCGCCGCCGCCGAGCACCGCACGCGCAGCGCCCGGCTCGCCCTCCTCCACGAGCAGCACGCACGTGCCGTCCGCCGTCCGCCCCGTCCGACCGAGCCGCTGCATCGTGCGGACGGGCGAGCTGGTCGTGTCGTAACAGACGAGGAGCGAAACTTCCGAGACGTGGAGCCCCTCCTCGCCGATGCACGTGCACACGAGCACGTCGAGCTCACCGTCGCCGAAGCGGCGCAGCGTCGCGAGCTGCTCGCGCTGACTCAGGCCGCACACCGCGCTCGCGCCGGCCGGATCGCCGCCGGCGCCGCGGGCGCACCGACCGGCGGCCGCATCGGACAGCGCGCCGCCGCGCGCGCGCGCGCCGTTGCCGTCCACCTCGGCCATGCGCCGCGCCGTCGTCTGCCCGACGAACGGCGCCGCGCGCAGCAGCCCCGCGTCGACGCGGCGCCCACCGCCCGCCGCCTCGCCGCGACCGCCGCCGCCACCACCCGCCGCGCGCGCGCCGAGCCGCTCCAGCGCGCCGCACAGCGCGGCGCGCGCAGCGGCGGAGCGAAGAGCGGCGAGGACGTGCGAGACGGCGCCGCGCGACTCGCAGAAGATGATTGCACGCGGGCGGGCGCACGGCGCGCGGCGTGGCGCACGGCCGTCCGCTGCACGAGTCGCTGCGCCTGGCGGCGTGCCCGCCGCGGCGGCAGCGGCGCCCAGCGCGCGCTCAGCCTCCGCCTCTGCCTCCGCAGCCGCAGCCGCCGCCGCCTCCGCAGCCGCCGCCGACGCCTCGTAAAACTCGCGCAGGACGCCGAGGAGCGCGCGCAGCTTGGCGCCGTGCGCCGCGAGCGGTAGCCCGTCCGCGTCCAGCGCGCCGTCCCCGTCACCGCCGCCACCACCACCGCCACCGCCGTCGGAGAGCAGCTTGGCACACTGCGTGCGGCTGATCGCTGTGCGCAGGGCGAGAACCGCGCGCGAACGCAGCGCGTCGAGACTGCGACCGTCGCCGTCGGCGAGCGCTTCGGCGATGCCGCCGCGCGTCGCGTCGTGGCCGCACCCGCCGCCCAGGTCGCCGCACGCGCAGCGCAGCGCGGGCGCGGGGTGCGCGCGCTCGGGTGCGAGCGTGCCGTGCGCGCGCGCGGCCGTGGGCTTGCCGCCACGGGTCGCGAGCGCGCCGGCACAGCTGCCGCAGCAGAGGAGGCACGGCGTGCACTCAGCTATCGCGACAGCGGCCGCCGCATCGACCACCGCCGCGTCGCTGCCGCGCTCGTCGCTCGCGCTTGCCGCCGCAGCGCACGCGCGCGCCGCGGCGCGCATGGCGACCCCCACGCTGCACAGCCCCGCCAGGCCGCACGCGGGCCAGCCCGAGAGCGCGCCGGCAAGCGCGACGAGCGCCGAGGGGTCCGGGACGTCCGCACAATCCGGGCCGCTCGCGTGAGCCGCGCCGCCGGCCACCGCCGACGCGGCCGCGTCCGCCGCGGCGAACGCCGCAGACGCTCCGGGGATGCCCAGGCACTCCGCCGCCGCCGCGAGGGCGCACGCCGCCTCGCAGAGCGCGCGCACTCGAGACCCGACGCGTGCACGCGGCGCCAAGCACGCCGCATCGTCCTCGTCGGCACCGCCTCGACCGCCATCGGCGCGGCCGTCCTCCACGCACGCGCGCACGCAGAACGCGCCACGGCCGTCAGCGGTGCGCGCGGCGCTTCCGCCTGGCGGCGCGGTGGCGCGGCTGCGGTGCGCGCCCACTTTGGCGCGCTTGGGCACGACGACCGTCCGGACAGTCCGGTCGTGGCAGTGGCGGGAGACGAGCGGGTCGTTCTCGTCCATCGCGACGAGCGCCTCGATTCTTAAATTCGAGATGACACGCTGGACGGACGGCACGTCCCTGCCCGCGGTGGCGGTGAGCGCGAGGATGCGGAACGCGCAGCCCTCAGCCACGAGCCGACGGACGAGCACGCAGTACCTATGCCGCGGCCGGCGCGCGCGGGAATTAGGCGGCGGTCGGGCGGCGTGTGGGCGAGGACGTGATGCAGGGGACGTGATGCAGGGGACGTGATGCAGGGGACGTGATGCTGGGGACGTGATGCAGGGGACGTGGGGACGCGATGCAGGGGACGTGATGCAGGGGACGCGATGCAGGGGACGCGATGCAGGGGACGTGATGCAGGGGACGCGATGCAGGGGACGTGATGCAGGGGACGCGATGCAGGGGACGCGATGCAGGGGACGTGATGCACGGGGCGCGATGCAGGGGACGTGATGCCGGGGACGCGATGCAGGGGACGCGATGCAGGGGACGTGATGCCGGGGACGTGATGCAGGGGACGCGATGCAGGGGACGTGATGCAGGGGACGCGATGCAGGGGACGTGATGCAGGGGACGCGATGCAGGGGACGCGATGCAGGGGACGTGATGCACGGGACGTGATGCACGGGACGTGATGCACGGGACGTGATGCACGGGACGCGATGCACGGGACGTGATGCAGGGGACGCGATGCAGGGGACGCGATGCAGGGGACGCGATGCAGGGGACGCGATGCAGGGGACGTGATGCACGGGACGCGATGCACGGGACGCGATGCAGGGGACGTGATGCACGGGACGTGATGCCGGGGACGTGATGCAGGGGACGTGATGCACGGGACGCGATGCAGGGGACGTGATGCAGGGGACGTGATGCAGGGGACGCGATGCAGGGGACGTGATGCAGGGGACGTGATGCAGGGGACGTGATGCACGGGACGCGATGCAGGGGACGCGATGCAGGGGACGCGATGCAGGGGACGCGATGCAGGGGACGCGATGCAGGGGACGTGATGCAGGGGACGCGATGCAGGGGACATGATGCAGGGGACGTGATGCAGGGGACGCGATGCAGGGGACGTGATGCAGGGGACGTGATGCAGGGGACGTGATGCACGGGACGCGATGCAGGGGACGCGATGCAGGGGACGCGATGCAGGGGACGCGATGCAGGGAACGCGATGCAGGGGACGTGATGCAGGGGACGCGATGCAGGGGACATGATGCAGGGGACGTGATGCCGGGGACGCGATGCAGGGGACGCGATGCAGGGGACGTGATGCAGGGGACGTGATGCAGGGGACGTGATGCAGGGGACGCGATGCAGGGGACATGATGCAGGGGACGTGATGCCGGGGACGTGATGCAGGGGACGCGATGCAGGGGACGCGATGCAGGGGACATGATGCAGGGGACGTGATGCCGGGGACGTGATGCAGGGGACGCGATGCAGGGGACGCGATGCAGGGGACGTGATGCAGGGGACGTGATGCAGGGGACGTGATGCAGGGGACGTGATGCAGGGGACGTGATGCAGGGGACGTGCGCGGGTGCCGCGCGGCGGTTGCTCGCATGCGCGCGGCGCTCAAGTGCGGCGCCACGTGCCACGGTGACCTCTCTCGCATGCCGGACGCGCGCCGTGGCCGCGCGACGCGCGCTACGGGCTGCGGCCCGGGGTTGCGCGGCGCACCGGCGCGCGGCGTGGGGCGCGCGCGCGCGCGCACGCACGCGTGGTCGCCTTGAGCGTGGTGCGCTTCGTCGAGGACGAGGAGCGAGACGCGCGAAGCGGGGCAAGCGCCCGACAGCAAGTCGTTCGCCAGCACCTGCGCTGTCGTGAACAGCGCGCGCTTGCTCGCGTACGCGGCGGCACGCTCGGCGGGCGGCGTCTCGCCGGTGAGCAGCCGCGCGCGCGCGCGTCCGATAGGGACGGCGTCGACGACGGCGTCGAGCTGCTGCGCGACGAGCGGCCGCGTGGGCGCCACGAACACGACGAGCGACGACGGGAACCAGCGCGCAAAGTTGTGCATCACGACCGCGCCAACGAGCGTCTTGCCGAGCCCAGTCGGGAAGCTGACGAGGACGTTGGCGCGCAGCGCGGCGAGGACGGCGTCGAACTGATATCGACGGAACTGGGCGTCGGACGGGTAGTGCCACTCGGCGAGCGCGGCGCGATCGGCGGCGTGCGGCGCGGCCATCGACGGCTCCCCTTCCCCCCTTGTTGAAAGCCCGTCTCGCGCCCCCCCTCCACCCCGTTTAGAATTTTTGTTGGCCGGTCACGAGTCGGTGACTGAACTGGGTCCGCCGTCCGCGCGAGCGGAGCGCAGGCGACGCCGATTGGCCGACACTCGACAGCCTCGATTTTTGAGTCCAGAGCAGGTGGCAACACTCAGTGCTAATAAGGCCCCGCCTTTTGACGGCTGCGCTCGCTTGCCTTATGGCTTGCCGGGGGAGGAGGGGAGGGTGGGGGGACACGGTGGGCCTGCGGGCCACGGCTTACGGCTGGCAGCCTGCAACACACGAACGCTCGTCAGTATGTTGCCTTGATGATTTCTGTCGCGTGCGAGCGCAATTCAAAGGGCGCGACCAGTTCGAAACTTCACCCCGCGCCGACCGCCGTCAGCGAGCAGAAAGCGAAGCGTTGGATCACGAGCAGCAGCGAGGCAGTGCTACGCGTCCATCGCGCAGCCATTCTCAACAGTTCAACTGCCCGACGAGCGCATGAGCCGCACTCCGGGCCTCAACCCGTCCCAGCCGGCAGCCCGACGTGCGCACTTGCCACGTCCCACACCGCCGCGCGCGCCGCCGCCGACCGCACGATGACACGGTCCGCGCGCTCAACGCGCCCGTCGACGACGTACGCGCCGGCGGCGGTTTCGGGCGGCAGCGCGAGCGCGGCGAGGACGGCGCGCGCGGCGTCGGCGGGCGTGCGCAGCAGCGCGCTTTGGAGCGGGCGGAGCAGCGGCGCCGGGACGAAACGGCGGAAGAAGCCAAACGCGAGCGCCGTGTCGACCAACCCGGGGTGCACGGCGCACACCACCTGCGCGCCCGTCGCGGCGCGGCGCTGCAGCTCGGGCGCGAGCGCGGCCATCGCCCACTTGGAGCGCTTGTACGCCGCGTACGGCGAGTATCGGTGCGCGCCGCGCGCCGCTGGAGCCGTTGGCGCGCGCGGCGCGCGCGGCGCGCAGTCGGCGGCAAGGCGGCGCAGTTCGTCCGGGCGGAAGCCGCCGTGGTGCGCGACGGAGGAGAGGAGAAGGACGCGCGCGTCGGCGCCGAGTGCGGGCCAGAGCAGCCGGACGAGCAAAAAGTGCCCCGCAAAGTTGGCCGCCCACTGCGACTCGAGGCCGCCGAGAGGCGGCCCCGGCGCGCCGCCGGCCACTGCAGCCGGCGCGCCCGGCGTGCGCGCCCAGGGCGTCGCCATCACGCCGGCGTTGGCCACGACGAGATCGAGCGGACGGTGGTGGCCGCAGCGCGCGCGCACCGCCCGGCTGAACGCGTGCACGCTGCGCCCGTCGCAAAGGTCGAGCGCGAGCAGCTCGGCGCGAGCGCCGCCGCGCGCGGCCGCGCGCACGGCCGCGAGCGCTGCTCGCCCACGCTCGGGCGAACGGCAGCCGAGGATGACGTGAACGCCACGCGCAGTGAGCAGCTGCGCGAGCGCGAGGCCCACCCCCGCGTTCGCGCCCGTTACGACCGCCAGCCGGCCGCGCCGGCCACGCGCCGCGCGCCGCCATGCCGCCTCGCCGGCGTCCGCGGCGCTGAACGCGCGGCCACGCTCGGCGCGCAGGCGCAGGTTAGCGAATACATCGCGTGCGCCCAATATGCCGCCCAGCGTGAGCGCGCGCGCCTCGCGCGCCACCTCGCGCAGCGCGAGGCCCGGGCCGCCCACCGCCCCTCCGACGAGGAGGAAGAGCGCCATCGTGGAGGAGTTTTCCCGGCCCAATTTTTTTCGAAAGCCGAAACGGCTCAGGACGGCCCTGTACTTGTGCGCCACCTCGCGATGGGCAGCGTCCGCGAGCGCATGGCGCAGTTCGAGCGGCGACCGGGCGTGGGTGGCGAGCTGGATTCGACGCGGCTCTCGCGCATGAACTCGGCCACCTCCGACATTGCCCGCCGCATCTCCCTTCTCGAGGTCCCGACGAGCCGGCACGTCCCGTCCGCCGGGCTCAAGGCCGCGGCCGAGGCCGTCACGCCGCCACCGCAGGCGGCGCCGCGCCACCCACGCGGCGTCTTCCTGCCGCTGCACGTGCGCACGCCCGAAACGTCGCCGCGCGGTGGCTCCGCGCGCCCGCTCGACGCCGACGATTCGCCGCGCGCCGCGCCCGGCTTCAAAAAGGGCTGGCGCATCGCCTCGCCAAAGTCGCCCGCTGCCGCCGCCGCGCCGCTCGCCGACGCGGCCTCGTCGTACGAGCTTGGCGCGGCGTTCCGCTCGTGCGAGCTGAACAACGAGGGCACCATCCCTGTTCGTGAGCTCGGCTTCGGCCTCGCCGTTCTCGTCGGCGCGTCCCTCCATCCGTCCGAGCCCGAGGCCGCGCTCCACGCCGCAGGCCTGCGCGACGCGACGCGCCTCACGCTCGAGCAATTTGGCTCGTGCGCGCGCGAGCTCGGCCGTGCGCGGCGCGAGGCAGCCGCTGCGGCCGGCGTGCAGCGCCGCCTCACCGCCGTGCACGCCACCGCGACGGCGCGCGACGAGAACGCCGAGCCGGCCGGCTTTAACGTCGGCGCGCGGCTCGGCCGCGCGCCAGCGCTCGGCGGCGGCGGCGGCGGCGGGAATGCAGCCAAGCCGCAGCCGGGCGCTCGGCCGGCGAAGGAGCTGTCGTCGCAGCTGCTCAAGGTGCACAGCATGCACGCCGGCACGGTCCACTCCTTCGCCCAGGAGGAGGCGGCGGCGTTTTCCCGATACCTGTCCGCCGCGCTGTCGGACGATTCCGACGTATCAGAGCTGCTCCCGATCTCGTCGGACCCGGCATCGCTCGAGCTTTTTGAAAAGGTGCGCGATGGCGTGCTCCTCTGCAAGCTCGTCAACCTCGCGCAGCCCGACGCCATCGATGAGCGCGCGATCAACACGACGCGCAGACTCCGCGCGGCCGCGGGGAGCGGCGGCGGCGGCGCGATGCCGGCAGCGGGCGGCGAGACGGCCGTACCGCCGGCCGCGCCTCGCCTCTCGCTCTTCCAGCTGACGGAGAACCACAACCTCGCCATCTCCGCCGCCAAGGCCATCGGCTGCCACGGTACGCGCGCGCGTGGTTGTGGCGCCGCCCCCCCCCCCCCCCCCCCCCTCCTCCGGGCGCTCGCGCGTGCCATGGGCTCACACGTTGGCCGCGCGCCGCTCGCGCGCACGCCTGCGCTTCCGGCAGTGATCAACATCGACGCGTCCGACATGCTCTCCGGCACGCCCCACCTCGTGCGCGCGCGGCACAGGCAGCGCGCACGTCGACGAGCGCGCCTCGGCGCGCGCGCGCGCGGGAGAGAGCGAGTCGCGCCGATCTCTCCCTCTCGCATCCATGCGCGCGGGGAAGAGAGCGGGTTGCGCCGATCTCTCCCTCTCGCATCCATGCGCGCGCCCGCCTTGCCGCCGTGGCACGCATCGGCCCGCCGCTGCGCCGCCCACCCCACCCACGCCGCCCGGACATTGGCCGGACACTGGCCGCGCGCGCCCTGCCGCAGGTGCTCGGCCTCATGTGGCAGCTGGTCAAGATGGCGCTGCTCGCGTCGGTGAACCTGTCGGCGCACCCAGGCCTCGCCGTCCTCCTGCGCGACGGCGAGCAGCTCTCCGAGTTCTCCGAGCTGTGCGCCGAGCACGTGCTGCTCCGCTGGCTCAATTGGCACCTCGACGAGGCCGGCCGCGCCGAGCGTGTGCGCAACTTTGGAAAGGACATCGCCGACTCGGTCGCGTACACGGTGCTGCTCCACCGCATCTGCCCCGAGTCGGTCGGCGCCTCGCTCGCGCCGCTCGACGAGCCCGACGCGTACGCGCGCGCGGAGGCCGTCGTCGAGACCGCCGCGCGGCTCGGCGACGTCTCGTTTGCGATCAGCGCGCGTGACATCACCGCGGGCAACGAGAAGCTCAACTTGGCCTTTGTCGCGGCGCTCTTCAACGCAGCGCCCGGCCTCGCGCTCATCTCCGCCGACGAGGCCGCCAAGCTCGCCGCGTTGCGCGCGGCGGAGGAGGATGCGGCCGCCGCGGCGGCGATCGCCGCGTCACTCGTGGCCACGTCTGCGACGCTCGAGCGCGCGGCGCAGCCGGTGAGCGGGCTCGGTGGCGTGTTGCATGCGCGCGCCGCCGCCGAGCGCGAGCGGCTGCTCGAAGAGTCGCGCGAGGAGCGCGCGTTCCGCATGTGGCTCAACTCCCTTGGCATCGACCGTTTCGTCGGCTACCTTTTTGACGACTGCCGCGATGGCGCCGTGCTCCTCCAGGCGATGGACGTGCTCAAGCCGTCGATCGTGCGCTGGCGCGCGCGTGTGAACCGGCGGCCGCGCACGGTGTACGAGATCGTCGAGAACGCAAACTACGCCGTCGAGATCTGCGCGCAGCCCGAGCTGGTCGACGCGGCGGGCGCGGCGGCGGCGCGCGCGGCAGCGCAGGAGGCCGACGCCCTCGCCGCGCACGCACCGCGCGCGTCGCTCGGCGGCGGCCGACTGCGCGACGAGGGCGGCCGGATGAGCTATGGCTGCGGTGCGCTGCCCGGTGCCGGCGGTGGCTTTGGCGCGCCCGGCGCGCCGCCCGGTGGCGCGGCGGGCGACGGGTTTGGGCTCAGCCTGGTCGGTGTCGGCGGCAAGGACCTGCATGACGGCAACCGGATGTACATCCTCGCGGTGATCTGGCAGCTGATGCGCTACCACCTGCTGCACTTCATCGCGCTCTCCTTCGAGCAGGCCGCCATCAAGAAGCGCGCGCGCGACCTCGCGCCGCGCGAGGGCGTGGACGGTGCGGAGGCGTTCGGTGCGCGCGCGGGCGCGCTCCCACCGCCGCCGCCGCCGCCCGTCGACGTCGGCTCGCTCTCGCCGCCGCCGCCGTTCGGTGCTGGCGTGGCGACCAACGGCCTGCTGTCGCCCGGCGCGCACGCCGCCGCCGACGCCGCCGCGCGGCGCGAGGCGGCTGCCGCCGCGCGCGCGGCGGCCGCGCCGCGCGCGCCGGGCTACGAGCCGATAACGGAGGAGGACGTGCTGCGCTGGGCGAACGAGGCGGTCGCACGCGCCGGCTCGACGCGCCGCATCGACAGCTTTCGCGAGCGCTCGCTCTGCACGGGCCGCTTTTTAATCGAGCTGCTCGCGGCGGTCGAGCCACGCTCGGTCGATCCGTCGCTCGTGCAGCCGGTGGAGTGGGACCTGGTGAAGGGGGCGGAGGCGGACGCGTGCGCGCTCAACGCAAAGTACGCGATCAGCGTCGCGCGCAAGATGGGCGCCGCCGTCTTCTGCCTGTGGGAGGACGTGGTGGAGGTGCGGCCCAAGCTGGTCTTTGCGTTCGTTGCGGCGCTGATGGCGCGCCAGCTCGAGCTGCAGCTTGACTGAGTGGGGCTCGAGCTGCAGCTTGTTTTTACTGAGTGGGACGGGCAGAGTTGCACAGCGGAAGCTTGGCATTGGATGCATCTGTGTCGGCACGCCCGCCGAGGGTGCTCGTGAGAACTCGGCAGTGACATTGAGGCGTCCCGGTGCCAATCGCAAGGCAGGTGGGGGGGGGGGGGGGGGGGGGATGGGGAGGGGCGAGGGTCCACGACGCGGGTGTGCGTGCTCGATGGAGCGCCAGTCCGCGCTCTAGAGACATTCTAATCATCACTTCGCCCGCGCAACAAGGTGGCCCTCGTCCATGAAACGCATCATCGCGCGCAGGTTGCGCACGCCCGGCACGCACAAGCTGGGCGCAAAGGTGGCCGCTGAGAACGCCCACAGCGGCAGCAGCTTGGCGGCGATCGGCCGGCGCAGGTGCTCGCTCATCGCGCGCGCAAAGTCGTCCGGCGTGCCAGTTCCGTCCACGGCGTCGCGTACCTCGCCAAACGCATCCTGCGCGATCCCGTCGACAATTGTCGCGCACGCACTGCTCATGTGAACCCATGAGAAGGGCGCGCCGCGACCGATCGCCTCATAAACGCCCTTGTCGAAGCCCTTCTCCAGCCGGCGATCTTCCTGGTCGACAAACATGCCTGGACGCACGATCAGCGTGCGCAGCGCGCTCGCCTTGTACGCACGCTCCGCGCGCGCCTTTTCGAGGAAATGCGGCACGGTGGACACCGACTCAACGTCCGTGCCGAGCGTGCTCACGAGCACGGCTTTTCCAACGCCGCACGCGCGCGCGGCGGAGATGATGTTCACATGCGCCTCCGACGCAATGCGCGCGTACTGCGCCCTTGGGAAGCCCCCCGCGCGGAAGGCGGACACGTTGTCGACCACTAGGTCAGCGTGTCGCAAAGCCGCCTCAAGCGAGCGCTGGTCCAGCGCGTCGGCCACGACAAAGTCGAGGCCTGAGGCGTCGGTCACCGGGCTGCGCGAAGTGCCCACGACCTCATGACCCGCGTCGCGTAGGGCAGCCACGAGCGTGCGACCAAGCTTGTGGTTCGCGCCGACAACGACCACGCGCATGTCGTCGTCGGCGTCCGGTGTCGGGAGGCAGTTTGTGCAGCTTCAAAAAGAGCGCCGAGAGAAGACGCATGAGTACAATGTCATGCGCATGCCGCATGCGGGTCAGCAGGAGGGGCGTGCACGGGGCCCACAACGGCGTTTCATCAGCACAATCCGTCCGTGCAGGCATGCGTCGGCGAAGCTGGCTGGTGCGCACAGCGCCTACAAGCTCGAGCTCGACACGCCACGTTTGATTGCGGTGGAACCGGAAGAGAGTTTTGACTTACGGCCGGCGTCGAGCTGCACGTCGCCCTCGCGCTGGCGCAGCGCGCCGGCGAGCAGCTGGCTGAGCACCTCGTTGAAGATGCCGAGCCCACCGAAGCCCACCTCAATCACCGTGAGCAGCCGCTCGCGCTCGTCGAGCCGGAAGCACGACGCGCGCCGCACGTCGAACGACTCGATCGCGCGCCGCACGTCGAGCGGCGGCAACGGCTCGTCGCGCTCAGCGGCCGCGCCGCGCGTGCTCGCACCCTCCGCGCGCTCGGGCTGGTCGGACAGCAGCAGCTCGATCTGGTCGCGCGTGCCGCCCATCTGCAAAAAGACAAAGATCTCCGTCACGCACCACAGCCGCTCGAGGTAGGTGGGCGAGAAGACGACCAACAGCGTCGAGCAGCTCGCGAGGAAGACGGGCAGGCACATCAGGTTGGCGTCGATGTCGTCCTGCTCGATGCACGCCTTGTCGAGCCAGACGCGCGGCTCGCGGCCAAACTGCGCCACAAACGTGGCGCGCCACGCCTGCAGCATGTGCCACTTGGCGCTGCCGCTGTCGCTCCAGCTGCGGCGCGCGCGCGCCGCGCGCGGCGCGGGCGGTGCGCGCAGATGGGCACGAGCAGCGCCACACACAGCGGGGCCGCGCATTGCACGCGCCTGCCGTGCCTCCGCGCGGCTGCGGCGCGCGCGCGCGCACGCGCACCTGTGCGAGACGAACGCATCGATCTGCCCGAGCTGGCAGCGGACGGTCCTGCCGAAGAGGAGCGGGTCGGGCGTCGGACTTGTGAGCGCATCGATCGTGACGAGTCCGAGGTCGATGCAGCGCAGCCGCTGCAGCGCAACCCGCTGCACCTCCTCAACCGGCCGGCTGCCGATGAGTGCTGCGATCGACGCGGCCGTCGTCACCGCCTCGCCACGGCTCGCGAGCCACACCTGCGCGCGCAGGCGGAAGTCGGCGCGCGACGCGAGCATGCCGACGACGAGCTGCATGACGGCATTGCACACTTGCAGCAGCTGCGGCACGTCGCTGTGCCAGCCGCCGATGGCGACATCGAAGACCGCCAGGGTCGTGTTGCTCGCGCAATCGAGCAGCTGCAGCGCGCCCCACGTCCTCCACAGCCGGAGCAGGATGAGGCGCGCAGGGAGGCGAGCGGTGGCGATGACTGACACGCACGAGAGCGTCGAGCTGAGCAAGAAGGCGGCAGCGGAGAGGATCCGCATGCTTCTCTGCAGGCATTCCGGCGATGAGACCGTGGCGTCGCCCAGCGCGCGGCAGCCGCTCGCTGCGTACGCGCGCGCGCGCGCGTAGAGCAGCATGGCAAACAGGACGATGATCACGAGACGCGTCACAACAAACGAGCTGGTGAGCAGGTAGATGACCTTGCGCTCGGTCGACAGGACCGAGACGAGCAGCGTAAGGCTCGTCGGCGCGCCAATGAGCACCGGGATGCCAGCAAAATCCGTCCTGGAGAGCAGCACGAAGAGCACGAGCGTTGTCGTCGTGATGCTCAACCCGACGACGCGCGTCGGCGCAATCAGGCGAAGCAACCGCTTGCCTTGCACGCGCGCGTCGTCGAGCGTGGAGCGCACATCGTCCGCCGGCGCAGTGCCCGCGCCTCGCGTGCCGCGCGCCAGCGCTGACGCGAGCAGGCGCGCCGCGCAGTGCGTGGCGGGCACGCTCGGCTTCGCGCTCGTCGCGCGCGCCATGATCGGTTGCTCACCGCTCGCGCGTCGGGGAGGGCTTGCGTGCGCATCCTCGGCCATTTGGCCGAGCGCTGCGGGCGAGCTCGTCGCGAGCTCTGGGGGGATTTCATCGTCGAGGGGCGCGACTCTCGAGGAGGTCATCGCACACCCGTGGGCATGGTTATGCAATCTTCTCGTACCAGTTCTTTGCGACCCAAGGAAACTTCCCTTTCTGTAAGTCTTCCCCTTTTGAACGGTTCTCTCTTCAGTCCTGGTGCAGGAAGGTGCACATGGCGCCATTACGGCAGCCGCCCGGCATCCGGTGGAACCTGCACGGTTTTGTACGGAACGACATCATCCCACCACTGCCACCATCGTGCCGGTCGCCATAGTGTCCGCCGCGCTCGCCGCCGCCGCGACGGTGGTCGCCATAGTCGCCGCCGCGGCGGTCGCCGCCGCGGTCATACTCGCCGCCGCCGCCGCCGCCGCCGCCGCCGCCCATGCGCATCCCGCCGCTGCCCATACGCGCGTTGCCCATCGGCGCGCCGCCAAACATGGCCGCGGCCATTGCCGCCATCTGATCCGCGCCCATCCCGCCGAGCCCGCCGAGCCCGCCGAGCCCGCCCATCCCGCCGAGCCCGCCCATCCCGCCGGCGCTGAGCTGCGCGGCGAGCAAGCCGGGGTCGTTCCCGGTCTGCAGCATGAGACGCGCGAGATCGGCGGCGGACATAGCGCCACCCATCCCGCCAAGCGCGCCCATTGGCACGCCGCCACTCGCGAGCATCGCGGCGGCGAGCTCGGCGGCGCCCATCGCGCCGGGCCCGCCCATCGATCCCATCGATCCCATCGATCCCATCCCGCCCATCGATCCCATCCCGCCCATCGATCCCATCGCGCCCATCGGACCCATCGGACCCATCCCGCCCATCGGGCCAAAGCCGCCGCCGCCCATCGGCCCACCCACGCCCGCGAATGGCGCGCCGCCCGCGTCGGCGCCGAACCCGCCGCCTCCAAAGCTGCGAGCGATGGCTGCCGGGTCGAGCCGCCCGCCGCTCCCGCCGCCGCCGTTGCCGCTGCCGTCGGCGGTGGCGGCGCCGGCTGCCGCCGCGTGCGACCTCGGCGGTGGCGGCGGTGGCGGCGCGCGCGGCGGGCTGCCCCGTCCGCCGCCCGCTTGGCCGCCGTCCGCGCCGCCGACGTCCGCGCCGCCGCCGCCGCCTCCGCTCGGCAGCGCGCACGAGTCGACCAGCATGTCGACGATCTCGGGCGTGAGGTCAGCGGCCTGCCCCTGCGAGATGATGCCCATCAGCTGCGCCTCGAGTGCCTGCGCGTGGCGCATGACGCGGCGCGCAGGCTCCGACGCGCGCGTGAGCGCCCGCGCACGTGCGAAAGGCGGGAGCGGGGCGGGGGAGGGGGGAACGGAGGCGGGGGAGGGGGGAACGGGAATTGCTTCGCGCGCGCGCGCGTCTCGCGCGCTGCTGGCGCGCGCGAGCGATGGCGGCGATGCGGCGCGTACCGGCCAATCAATCTGCTCGTCTCGCCACGCGGGAATCACGCTGCTGATCTGCGCCGGCAGCCGCGCGCGCGCGGCTGCGGCGACCGCCGCGCGTGGCGCGGGCGGCGGCGGTGGCGCGCGCGGCTGCGGCTGCGGCAGCGGCAGCGGCAGCGGCAGCGGCTGCAGCTCGCCCGTCGCCGCCACGGTGACGCCACCACCGCCACCGCCACCGCCACCGCCACCGCCGCCGCCCTCCGCACCGCCACCGCCCTCGTCGTCGCTGCCGTCGACGAGCTCGAGCGGGATGGCCACGGGCTCCGCCCTCCGGCTGCGCGCCGCCGCGCGCGGGTCCGAGCCGCCCGCCGCCGCGCCGTCGCTGGCGGGCGGCTCCTTGGGCGGGTCGGTGCTCCACGGGTCGGTGATCACGTAGGTCGCCGGGTGGTACGGGCCACCGCAGCGCGCGTTCTGCGCCGCCGCCTCCGTCGAGTCACTCGCACGCCGCGCGCGCACCGCTGCGCCGAGCAGATTGCCAGCGCCGTCGACGAGCGCGCGCGGCGCGTGCCACGAGATGGTCGCGACGGGCTGCGTGAACGGCCGCCGAACCGCCGTGCCGCCACCGGCGCCGCCCGCGCCGCCCGCGGCCGCGCGGCGCGCGCACGCCGCGCCGCTCGTCGCGCACATGCCCGCGCCGAGGTGCCCAAAGTCAGCCGCCTCGAGCGACTCGGCGGAGATTGTGCGCACAGCGCCAAAACCGCCCGCGCCCTCGTCGTCGCCAGCCGCGCCGCCGCCGCCCGAGGCCGCCGCCGCCGCCGCTGCGGCCGCCGCCGCCGCCGCCGCCGCCGCGCGCGCGGCGGTGGCGCTGACGATCTCCTTCTCGTACTCGCGGATCACGGCGATCGACGCGGCCGGCGCCCACGAGACGCAGCGCCGGCGCTTGCGAGGACGCGCGCTCGGCGGCGGCGCGGCCGACGCGCCGCCCGCCGCGCCGCCGCCGCCGCCCGCGCCGCCGGCGTCGGCTGCGCCGGCCGCGCCGGTGAACGCGCCACAGCCGCCACCGCCGGCCGCGCCGCCCAGCGGCGAGCCGAGCGGCGTACCTGCGCCGTCAGCGCCGGTCAAATGCGCGCCAAAGGTCTGCGGTCGATCGCCCGCCACGCCGCCCGCGCGCCCGCCGCCCGCAGTAGGCGTGCTCACCGTCAGGTCGATGTTTCGCCCGGCGCTCAGCGAGCCGCCACCACCACCGCCACCACCGCCACCACCACCACCGCCGCTGGCCGCGCCCGCGCGCGCGCTCGGCGTCAGCTGCGCGCCGCCGCCGTCGACCTCGTCGAGAGAGCGCTTGCGCGTGCCGCCTGCGGACGTGGCGCCAGCACCGCCACCTACGCCGCCATTGCTCGAGCTGCTTTGGTAGGCACAGCTGCAGCCGCAGCCCGCCATGCCGGCCGCGCCCGCCATCGTGGCAGGCGCGGTCAGCGGCGGCCCCGCCCAAGCGGCGGCGGCCGTGGGCGCAGCGGCGAGCGCGCTCTTGCGCGGCACGCCACCGCCAGCCGCGCCGCCGGCCGCGCCGCTGCGCGCCGCGCCGCTCACGACATCGTCGAGCGATGCAAACGGGTCCACGTCCATCGCCGACGCACCGCCCGCCCAGTCGCCCGCGGCAGCGCCCGTGGCAGCGGCAGCGGGGGCAGCGGCGGCGGCAGCAACGCGCGGCGAGCCACCCGCAGGCGCGGCGCTCGCAGGCGCGCCCGCGCCGGCGTGAGGCGAGCCCGCGCGCGCGCCGGACAGCTGCGCGCCGGACAGCTGCGCGCCGGACAGCTGCGCGCCGGCGGGGACGGTGCGCGCCTTCCAGACGTCCATGAGGCGCGAGGCGGCGGCGGTGACGAGGTCGGACGTGGAGGCGCCCGCTTTCTTGAGCTTGTTCACCGTCTTGCCCATCCCCGAGAGCTGCAACGCCTGCGCTCCGGGCGCGCGCGGCGGCGGCGCGTCGAGGCGCGCGCGCGGGCGCGGGCGCGCGTGAGCGCAGGCCGCAGCGTGCAGCGGCGAGAGTGGCGTGCGATGCGATGCGGTGCGATGCGATGCGAAGCGTGCATGTGCGCGGCACTGTGGCCACGCCCGCCCATCCCCTCCGCGCGCCAAGGGCATGACGGCGTGCCGCGGCCGGCCCCGCTGTCTTACGACCGTCACCGCCGCCGCCGCTGTGACGCGCACGCCTCGGCGTGGCGGGTGGCGGCCGGGCGATGCGAGCGTCCCGCTACGCCATCTGCCCGCCGCCTGCGCCACGCCGCGCATGCCCGCCACTGCCGCACGGCGCCACCACAGTGAGACAACGCCACAGTGAGAGCCACAGTGAGACAACGCCTCAGTGAGACGGCGGCTCAGTGAGACGGCGGCTCAGTGAGACGGTGCCACAGTGGGACGACGACCCAAAGGGCGCGCGAGCCCGTGCGCGCGCTTGCACGCGCGACGGGCGCGCGACGTGCCGCGCAGCAGCTGCCACGCCGCCTGCAGCGACGCGCGCGCACGAGCCGCAGGCCTCGGCATGCGCCACGGCCCGCTGGTCGGCAGCGCGCGCGCCACGGCCGGCGTGTCAGAGCCGCGAGAGGTGGCCGCACGCGCTGGCCGCTCTCGCGCGCCGCTGCGATTTGAGTCCGGAGCACGTCGACGCAGCGGCGGAATTTCGCGGCGGGCGCATTCCGGGGCGAGTGGGGCATTTTCGGGCGCGTGCGCCGAAATTCCAATTCCTGCGAACCGGGCGCGTTCATAAACACTTCCCGCGAACGGGACGCGCCGAGCTGTCGAGCGGTCTAGGGCGAGCGCGAGCGAGCCGCGCGCGGGGCGGCCCGTGGGCCGGCCCGTGCCGCCGCCCGCGCCGCCTCGAACGACGATCGGATCGACGCCGCCCCGCCATCACCGGCTCGTCCGCGGGAAGAAGACACCACGCAGCCCGCCGCCAAAAGCCGTTTGATGCCGCTCGCGCCGTCGACCGACGAGGCCGATGCGCGCCCGCCAGCTGGCCGTCAGGTCCGACCGCGCTCTTTTTGAAACGACGCGGCAGCCGACGCTCGCGCGGAGCCGCCGGCGCCGCGCGCCGGGTGCCGAGCCACAGGACGGATGCGGATATGGACGGTTGCGGATTTGACGGCCGTTCAGGACGGCGCGGCTCTTTGCACGCGGCCGCTTGATCACAGGTGCAGTTCGCGTGGCCCCGTGCGCCCACCTCCCCTCAGCGCGGCAAGGCGCGGCGAGGCGCCGCGCAGCGCACGCAGCGGACAAGGGGCAGAGGAGGCTGCCACGCGCGCGCGCGCGCGCGCCGGGAGGGAGGGCGCGACAGCTCCGCGTTAGGCGCACCTTGACGGTCACGGGCAAGTTGATCAGCGCACCGAGAAGCGCAAAGCACGCCTCATTCGCCTCAGCTGCGTCGGCGAGCGGCGCGTCGCCCGACTGCGCCGACGTCGCGGCTGCGAGGCACGCGGCGCGCGTGTCCTCGAGCCAAGCGCCAAGGACGGAGAGGCAGTCGGGCGAGCGCACGAGCGCGTCGAGCGCGCAGGACTCGCCCGGCGCGCACCCGGGCGACGACGCGATCGCGCGCACGGCCGCGGCGCGAAGCGGATGATGAGGGGCGAGGGCCCTGGCCGCTGCGATGGCCTGCGCAAGCGTCTCGGCTTCTGCGGAGGGCGCGCGCGGGAAGGCGGGCGCGCGAGTGTGAGGCGAGTGGGGAGAAGCGCGCGCGTGAATCACGCGCACGCCGCGCGCGGGCTCGCCGCGCCCAGTGGCTCGCGCGCGAGGCGCAACGGGCGGATAGCAATCACACCTGCCGGCCCGCGGATTGCGCCGGCGTCGTCGACGAGCGACGATACGTCCAAGTCGGCGGATGGCTGGCTCTTGCCATTCTCTGAAGGGTGCTCGCCCATCCACGCTGGCGCGCTCGCCCTCCCCGCGCCCAGCGCGTCGGCCGCGATCGCGCCTATTTTGCAGGCAGGGGTTCGCAAGGGGCGCCCCACCTCCTCGCGCTGTGGACTCGTTCTCGCCAATGCAAACCGCCCGGAGTGCAATCCCCGGACTTTTTCTCGCAGTGGTTTTTTGCTCCGCCACACCGGGAGGCGGCTCGAGCCCGAGCACGGCGTCGCGCCGCCGGGTCCGGCAGGCCTGGCCAAGGCCCCCGCCAGTTGCCCGCCGGCAACGTCCTCCGCGACTGTCCTGATCAAGTCAGTGTCGGCGGAGAAGAGACGGAGCTGACACCGACCGCGGTCCGCGGACTGGCTGGTGGCCAGATTCGCGGACTCGCTGTCAGCCCATCTGCCATCACGCCCATCAGCCGCCGCCGCAGCGCCGAGCCGACCACGGCGTCCAGGCTGACGTGGACGCCTGCGGCGGCATGGACGGCGCCTGCTGGCGGCGAGGCGGCGACGGCGGCGGCCGGAAACGGCGCGGGCCGCGGGGTGGCTAGGCGCGGCGGGTGGGTGTCCGCTCCTGCCGCGTCCTGCCGCGTCCTTGCCAACCCTACCGTCCCCACTGCCGGCGAGCACAGGGTCGCCGCTTTGACCTCGAGTTCACGCGGCGCCTCGTGCGATCTCTCACCAGCTACGTTCGGACTTCGGACTTCGGAGCCTTCCCCATCGCATTCGGCATCCCCCGTCGCCATCCTCACACGCGCCACAGTGGCGGGGCAGGCGGCCACACACCCGCCGCGGGCTGTACGCCCGGTACACCCACCCACGGCATCGAGCGCACCGGCTGCCAGAAGGCCGCGGCTTCGCCCGCCACGGACGCCTGCCTGGCCGCCGGCTGCGCCACAACGGCCACGCGCGGCTGTGCCGCGTCCAAGCCGAGCGCATCGGCGGGCGGCGGCGGCAGTGCGCGCGGAGGCGCCTGACCGGACTTGAGAGCACGGCCGGACTTGAGAGCATTGGGCTGGTGCGAGCCCGCGGGCTTAGCCGGCGGCTTGGTGCCCGCGCTCGGCGCACGCGCGCCCTCGCCGCCAGTGGCCGTTACGGGCGCTGCTGCGTCCCTACGCCGTGGGGTCAGGGGAGGGACCATGGGAGAGTGAGCACTGCGCCCGAGTGAGCCCTGCGCCCCAGTGAGCCCTGCGCCCCAGTGAGCCCTGCGCCCGAGTGAGCCCTGCGCCCAAGTGAGCCCTGCGCCCAAGTGAGCCCTGCGCCCGAGTGAGCCCTGCGCCGCGCCGCTCCATTCCGACAGGGCATGGCCGCGCGCGCGGCGCGCACCTGTGCGGAGGAAGTGGGCGGCGAGCCACTCGTACGGCTGCGCGGGCAGCTCGGAGACGAGCAGGTTGAGCGCCTCGTCAAGCTGCGCCTCGACGCGATGGCGCGCGAGGTAGGCCGCCGCCGACTCCGACGCGGGTGGTGCGCCGGCGGCGGGCGTGGGGGAGGCGGTGGGCGTAGCGGACGTGGTGGCCACCTTGGGCGGCGGCGGCGCGCGTGCCGCGCCGCGCGCGAACTGCTCGTACAGCTGCGCCTCCGCGTGGCTCGCCCACGTGACCGGGTGGCCCGACGCGCCCAGCCAGACGGCGAGGTCGGCCACCGCGTCCGCGGCGTTGGCGGGCGCGTAGGCGACGGGCGCATCGAGATCGGCGGGCGCACTCGCGATCGCGCGCGCCGCGAGCACCGCGCCATCGCCCTCCACCGCCGCGACGACGACGGGCGCGGCGCCGGCGCCGCGCGCGTCGAGCCGCGCGCGCGCGAGCGCGGCGGGCGACGCGGCGACGGCGAGCGGTGGCGCGGCGAGGTACTGCAAAGATACGAGCTTCAGTCCACGCGCCTCAAGCCGGCCGATCAGCGCGCCCACGCGCTTGCGTTGCACGCCCTCGTGCGCAATGACGAGCACGCTGCGCTCGCGTTCCATCGTCGGTCGAGGCGTGTCCGGCGCACATGGCCGCAAGTCCGGGGCTCGTTTGGCCGTTTCTCGCCGCACCAGGGTGGGGCGGCACGCCCGCGTGACGAGATGGCCGACGACGACGAGCTGCGCGGCGTGCTCGCGGCGGACGAGGGCGGCGAGGCGGACGCCGAGCTGTTCAACTTGACGTCGACGCACGCCACGAATGACGCCGCTGAGAACGCCGCCGGCCGCGCCCGCACCGGCGCGCGTTCGAGCGCCACCAGCGCCGGCGCGCTCGCGCACGGCGACGACGACGGCGCGTACGGCGCGGGCGCGCATCTGGGCGGCGGCTCGCCTGGTGGGAAGCACGGCGGTGCAACTCCCGGCGCGCAGGCCACCGGCCCCGCACGCGCGCGTGTCTCCAAGGGCCTCACGGCCACGCGCTTCGAGACGGTCGTCAACGAGACGGCGAGCCGCGCGCGCGCCGCCGTCGACGAGGGGACCGAGGAGCACTGGAACCACGTGATGAAGAAGCTGGCGCCGCAGGGGTACCAGCGCACGCCCGTCTGGCAGAAGCGCATCCTCGAGCGCGTCCTCAAGCGTGCGCGCCGCCGCGCGCGCCGGGCGAATGGCGCGTGCGCGCGCGCACGCGCCCGCCGCCGCAGCACGCCGCAGCACGACGCCCACGCCGCGTGTGCTCTCGCGCGCGCGCGCTGTGCCTGATCCTCCCCCCTTCCGCGGTGTGTTTCCCCGACCCTGCTTAAATTCGCCCGACCACCGCCCGCGCCTCCGCCCCCTACCCGCCTCGCAGGCATGACAACGCGTGGCCCCGAGCACCAGCCCAAGCCGCTCACCGAGAAGCACGCAATGACCGCCGAGGACCTCGCGCTCTCGGCGCTCTCGCCCGACGCGGCGTGGCCGTTGAGGAGCGGCTCGGCGACGCTGCCCGGCCGCCGCACCAGCGCCGACCAGCAGCCAAAGGCCGCCACCGCCGCGCATGCCGCGCTGCGCAAGCGGCTCCTCGGACGTGCGCGCACGCCGCAGCGCCGCCGCACCAGCGCCGCAGCGCCGCGCGCCCTGGCGCGCGCGGCACGGCTGAGCCGTGCAGGCGCGCGCGCGCGCGTACCGCAACCAACCGCGCCGCAACCGACCGCGCCGCAACCGACCGCGCCGCAACCGACCGCGCCGCAACCGACCGCGCCGCAACCGACCGCGCCGCAACCAACCGCGCCGCAACCGACCGCGCCGCAACCGACCGCGCCGCAACCGACCGCGCCGCAACCGACCGCGCCGCAACCGACCGCGCCGCAACCGACCGCGCCGCAACCGGCCGCAACCGACCGCGCCGCGCCGCGCCGCGCCGCGCCGCTCGTGCGCGCAGGCATGAACAAAGTGCACTTCTACACGCGCGCGATTCAAATGGAGCAGCTCCTCGGGCAGGACCTCGACCAGGACGTGCGCCACCGCCAGGCCGAGGTCGGGCTCAACCTTCGCGAGTCGCGCGGCGGTGAGCTGCGCGCCGCCGACGTGCTCGCGCGCATCGCACGCAAGGAGCGCGCAGTGGCGAACCGGCTGCAGGTCGTCGTGGAGAAGGCGAATCAGCTCGAGGCGGACAACGCGGCGCTCATCGGCGCGATCAACGACCTGCGCGCCGAGCGCGCGCTCGTCCTCGCACAGGCGCGCGCCGCGCCGCGCAGCAGCAAGCCCTTCCCCCGCCCCCGCCCCCACCCCCGCCCCTCCCCCCCCCCCCCCCCCCGGCCCCGGCCCCGGCCCCGGCCCGCCCGTGCGGCGCGCGCACGGCCGGCCAGCCGGCGCGTCGCTGCCGCCGTCGCCGACGCGGGAGGCGCGCGCGCGCGTGGCCCGTGCGCAGGTGCGGCGTATGGGGGAGAAGGACGCGAAGATGGACGAGGACATGATCTTCCTCTCGCAGGTGCGGCCTTTGCACCCGCGCGCGGCGCGTTGCACAGGCGCGCAGGGCCGTGGGTGGCGCGCTCTGCCACCTGCGGCGCGGCGCGCGCGCCGCTGCAACTGCGGCCGAGAGGAAGGAGGAAGCGGTGACGACCCGCAGTGGGTGTCGCCATTGCCCCGCTCCTTGCGCGAAGGCATGCAGCGCGCATGGCTGACGAATCCCGTCTCCGCCTGCCCGGCCCTGCCCTCCGCCCCAACGCGCCGCCCCCCTCTTCCTCCCCCGCCCCCCTTCCCCTTCCCCGCCAGGCTGCACACGCTGCGCTCGACCAGCGCGAGAAGGTGAAGGCCAAGCTCGTGCAGACCCAGCGCGACTCGGCCCTCGAGAAGGCGCACAAGCTCGCGCAGCTCGCAGAGTTGGCCTCAAAGTGCGAGCAGCTCGAGCACGAGTTCGCCGCCAAGCAGGCGTCGATCGACGAGCACGAGCAGAGCCGCCGCCGCGTCGACTACGCGGCGGGCAAGCAACGCCGCCTTGCGCAGCACCAGGCGGAGACCAAGACGGGCTTCTTGCAGTCGCAGGTCGACGGGTGGAACTCGGAGTTTCAGCGGCTGCAGGTCTTCACGGGGATGGACAAGGTCTTCGCGCCAGGCGACGACCAGACGATTGACGAGATCACGACGCGTTACCTCTCAAAGGACCAGCAGAATACCTCCCTCCTCCGCTACCTGCACGCGCAGCAGGCACGCCACGCGCCAGTGCCCGCGCCGCCCTCTGTCTCGGTTTCGTCGCCTTTTCCCGCCCTTTTCCCGCTGGCGCTTCCCCCTTTCACCCCTCCCCTCCACCCTCTCCCCTTCAGGTTGAGGTCCGCTCCCTCGAGGCGGAGATGAAGGCGACGCACGCCGCCTCGCGCGCCCTCGAGAAGCAGCTGCAGGTGCGCAGCCGCAGCCGCAGCGCTCTTGCGCTCTGCCCTTCCCCTCTCCCTTCCCAACCCTTTTTCAAAACCCATCTCCCCCTCCCCCCCCCTCCCCCCCCCCCCCCCCCCCCCCCCGCAGCACGCGATCGAATCGGACTCGGCGCCCGTGATGGACTTTGACGGGCTCGCGCAGAAGGAGGCGGAGGCCGCGTACCGCATCGAGGCGCAGGTCAGCACCCCCGCCACGCGCCGCGTGCGACCTCGCTCGCTCTTCAACTCTCACTCACTTACCCCCACCCCCTTCGCATTGCCCTCGTCCCCTTCCCTCTCCTTGCGCAGCTCTCCGACCTCTGCGAGCGAACGGCTGCGATCACCGACGGCCTGCTCGCGCGCGCGCCCGACGCGGGCCCGGGCCCGCTGCCTCGCCCGCCGCCCATCTCCGTCGCGACCATGGAGGAGCACCTGCGGCTGCACGAGGACATTTCCGCGAAACTTCACGCCGAGTGGCGGCACAGGCGCGCGCATTTCGCGCCGGGGTCGCGCTGCGACCGGCCGTGACGGAAGCGATGCCGGCCGTGCGTGGCACACGCCTGCTTTGACCGCCCACTGCCCTCCCACCCTGCCCCCCCTTGCCCCCTTTGTCCCCTTCTTCTTCTCCCCCCCCCCCCCCCCCCCCCCCTCAGGTATGCCTCGTCAAAGGTGCGCACGCAAGAGGCGCTTTTCGCATGGACGCAGCCAAAGCAGCAGCGCACCTTTGAATCGATTGACGAAATCCACGAGCGCCTCGTCATCACCGCGGCCAACGCCGTGCAGCTCGGCGCGGACGACGACGACGACGAGCAGGAGCGGCGCGCGGAGAAGCTCTCCGCCTACACGCCCTTCTCCAGGCGCAAGGCGAGCGCGCCGGCGCGCGCTGCGCTGGCGCGGCGGGCTGCGGGGTGCGCAGTGTGCGCTGGGGCGGTGGGTTTCGTCGAGCGCTCGCGCAGGGGACGGGGGCCCGCGCGGGCGGCGCCGTGCCGCGCGCCGCGCCTGCCACCGCCCCGCCTCACCCCGCACCCGGACTCGGCTCACCGCGCCCGCGCCGCTCCCGGACTTTTCGACGCGGCCAGGTGAACAAGTCGCGAGAGCGCTCGCAAATCCACGAGTGGGCACGCCGCCGGCAGCCCCCGCCCGGCCAGCTCGGCTACACGGCGCCGCAGTCGGGCGGCAGCGCGAGCGCGCTGCCCGCCGCGCCGGGCGCGCCGCGCGCCCAGCCCGGCCCGGCAGGCCTCGGGCTGGCCGCACCGGCGGCCGGTGGTTTCGGCGGCGCATCCGGTCCGGCGGCGCGCAAGCCGGGCTCGGCGCCCGGCGCAGGCTCGGGCGCGCGCAGTGGCGCGGAGGGCACGATGGTGTATGTGATCGGGCAGAGCTGAGTCGCCCTTCCGCATTGGCGCACGTCCGTTGCCCATGGGGCCATGTGAGATCAGCGGACGTGCGCTCAGAACTCTCAGTATGACAGAATGTGATCTGTGAAATGCGCTTTCTCAACTCTTTTTGCTATATAGGGCGCGGTCCGGGCTGGTCCGGCCAGTGTAAGGCTGAGAGTACGACCCGGGTCGTACAATCAAGGGTTAAAAGCCAGCCAATGAGCGCTCGAGGGGTCGGGGCGAGGCTTATGACGAGCCTAGGACCGAGACACCCTCCTGACCGGCCGATTTGGAGTAGAATTCGGGGTCGAGCGGGCGCGGCGGACGGAGGGCCCGAGCCGGGCCGACGGAGGGTCCGACCCCGGAATGCGGGCGACCGGAAGGGCTTGGGTGATTTACGCCTAGTAGAATAGAATGGCGGATTCCGGGGGGGCTCGCAACTGGCATCGCGCAAGCTGAGGCCCCCTGACTGACCGGACCGCGCCGAGTGCGCGTGCACCCCGTGGAGGGCGCGGCCAGTCGGACACTCTTCGCGACTGAGCTCGCCGCGGCATACCGTGCGCTGCGCCGGCGCGCTACTTGCCGTTGGCCGAGCTGCGGGTGTTGCGCACCGCCGTGTTGCGCAGCCAGCGGCTGGATGCGCCGGTGGCCGGAACCTTGGCGCGCTTTGGCTAAGCGACCTCGGCCTGCACAGACTCGAACGCGTGCGTAAACTCGAGGCGTTGCAGGTGGCGAGCACGTGAGTTCGCGTAGGAGGTCTTGTACTCGGTGGCCTGACTGTCGACCGACGAGAGCTTGGGCGAGTTCGGCGGCACGTTGGCTCACTTGGGCTCGGTGCGCGGCTCTGCCGGCGCGGGCGCGGGCGCGGGCGCGGGCGCGACGCTTCGGACTCGCTGCCCGGCTCTGCCTGTGCGGGCGCGATGCACTCGGACTCGATGCCCGGCTCTGCCTTCGTGGGCGCGGTCGCGGGCACGGGCGCGCCCTCGACCCCGTCGCGGTTGAAGACATCGAACTCGACGCACACGCCGTGGTCCTTGAAGTCGGTGGCCTCGCTGTCGTTCGCGTAAGCCTCGGGCGAACTCGCAACGAGCGACGACATCTCGGCGTGGAGCCAGCACATCTCATGCTGCACCGCGTGTTCAGGTTCTCGAGCGCTCCGTTGAAAGAGTCACTCTCACCGAGGCGCTCGCTGCACCACACCAGATAGCCATCGAGCTTGTGAGCGTGCTCGTGCGCCCGTGCGAGGTCCTTGGAGAGCGCGTCGGCGCGCGCGCACATGCCGTCGCATGACTTGGCCGGTGTCATGCTGTGCTTCCAAGGCCTGGTGCTCGGCGTTGAGCGTGTCGTGATCCTCGCGAACGAGCTGCAACCAGCTGCAGCAGCCGCGCGACGCCGCTGTCGCCGACGATGCGCTGGAGCATGTGGCCCATGAGGTGTGCGCGGCACGTGGCGAGCGCCACATTTTTGCGCAGCAGCGCGAGGATCCGGGCGCCGCGGACGAGCCGGCCCATGCACTTGAGCGCGTAGATTCGGCCGCACATGCACGCGCCGACGACCGAGTCGGCGGGCCCGCCGTCGAGCCAAAAGTTGGCCTCGGCCGCATCGCGGCGGCGGGCGACGCGCTGAAGGATGCGCACGCGGTAGTGCCGGTCGACGAGCAGCTCGTCGCCGAAGATCTCGTCGGGCAGCAGCTCGGAGACGTTCTGGGGGTACATGCTGTGCGAGCGTGCACGCGACGAGATCTCGTCGGGCGTGCCGTCCGTTCGTTCAGAGCAGAGCGCGTCGGACCGGCAGACAGACGATGCAGCGCGCGAAGGCACCTGCGGCGCGCGGCGTGGCCTCGCGTGCCGTCACGAAGCCGCCTGCGCGCACTGCGGAGGCGGCGAGCGCGACGAGGGCGGGCGCGGACGAGGTGCTGAGCGGCGTCACGTACGCGCCCTCGCTCGCCGAGCTCGACGCCGCGGCGCTGACGATGCGCGCGGCGTACCACACCGACCGCCCCTGAGACGATGCGCGGCGCCCGCGGAGGACTGGTCCGTTGGCGCGCAAACCGTGGGCGAAAGGGCGCGAAGCCAACGGCCGTCCGCGCACGTTCAAACGCGCGCATACGGGTGGCATCCTCCCACCTTCGGCGCCGCTTTCTAAAAGGGTGTAGGGTGTAGGGTGTAGGATGCAAAACAAGCCCTCCCCACATTTGGGCCCGACGTCATTCCTTCTTCGAAGCCGTGACGTTACTCACATACGAGTACCTTTACTTAGTGTAGGATGTATCTATTCTCTAGGTATTTGCATAGTGTAGGGTGTAGGATAAGTACGGTTACGAAAGTCCCATAGGGGGGAGAAGGAATGACGCTGTGACGAAAGAAGGAATGACGTCGGGCCCAAATGTGGGGAGGGCTTGTTTTGCATCCTACACCCTACACCCTACACCCTTTTAGAAAGCGGCGGCGCCTCGGAGCATGGCGGCTCGACAGCATGGCGCCTCGACAGCATGGCGTCGTCCAGCGTGGCGTCCAGGATGGCGACTGCGCCCGGGCCGTGACGCCGCGACGTCGTTCGGCTGCGTCACGGAGGAGCGCCATCCGTGCGCCACGGAGGAGCGGCAGGACCACGACGCGGCGTGACGCTGGACGACGCCATGCTGTATAGGCGCCATGCTGTCGAGCCGCCATGCTCTGAGGCGCCGCCGCTTTTCAAAAGGGTGTAGGGTGCAGGGTGTAGGATGCAAAACAAGCCCTCCCCACATCTGGGCCCGACGTCATTCCTTCTTTCGTCACAGCGTCATTCCTTCACTCCCTGTAGGACTTTCGTAACCGTACTTATCCTACACCCTACACTATGCAAATACTTAGAGAATAGATACATCCTACACTAAGTAAAAGTACTCGTATGTGAGTAACGTCACGGCTTCGAAGAAGGAATGACGTCGGGCCCAAATGTGGGGAGGGCTTGTTTTGCATCCTACACCCTACACCCTACACCCTTTTAGAAAGCGGCGGCGCCTCAGAGCATGGCGCCCGCCCGCTCGAGCCGGACCTCCGCGCAGCCGGACTCGCCCCGCCCCGGGCTGCTCTGGCTGGGCGACGTCGTGCGCGCCTCAGAACGCCGCGCTCGCCACGCGCACGTAGCCCTCGTCCGGGTCCGGCTCGGGCGCCGCGTCGCGCACCGAGCGCGACGCGGCCTCGACGCCCGGCGTTTCGGCACGCGAGGCGACGGATGCCTCGTCCGGCCGGCCCCACGGCAGCTGCAGCTCGAGCTGGCGCTGGATGATGCGCGGCGTCGCCACGCGCCCGTGCTGCACCTCGCGACGTCGCGCGCGCACGTAGAGCACGATCGCCACCGAGCCGCTGAGGCCCATCATCGCGCCGAGCAGCACCGAGATTGTGGTCTCATTGTCTGCTTGGGCGCGAACGGAAAACGCGCGAAGGGTGGCGACGAAGATCGTTGGGTTGGGTTGGGCCACCGGCTCCCGAGGATTGCTTGTGGCGCTCGACTGACCGTTGGCCCAGCTTTTTTTTTTCTCGAACCTACTGTGGAGCCGCCTGCAGCGTGATCTCCCGCGCACAACGACCATGGCCGCCATCGACCTGCGCGCCTTCGACGCGGCGCTCGTCAACTGCGAGATCGTGAGCACGCGGCCGGTCAAGCCGAGCGAGCAGGCGCGCACGGTCGACAAGCTGAGCTACGGGCCGTCGCGCCGCGCGCTCGCCTTCGTCTCGCCGCCCTGCGTCGTCGACTGGCCCGAGCTCACGGGCGACGGCAACTTTGGCACCATGTACGGGCCGACGGACGTCGACAAGGCGGCGTACACGGCCGGCGTGACCGACAAGGAGCTGCCGATTGAAGGCGCGCCGCTCGCGCAGATGGACGCCTACTTTGGCGCCCTGCGCGCCATCGACGATCAGCGCGTCGAGACGGTGCACGCGCGCCAGAAGGAGCTGCTCAACACGCGCGGCCTCTCGAAGGAGGAGGTGCGCGGCAAGCTCTCGCCCGCCGTCAAGCCCAAGTACGAGGACGACACGCTCGCGCACACGCGGCTGAACATGTCGACGCGCACGTTCACGTGGGCGGGCTCCGAGCGCGTCGTGCCGCTCGTCGACGCGCGGCGCGAACCGGTCGACGAGATCCGGCACGAGGACGTCTGCGCCATCGCCACGCAGCTCGACCGCGTCTACACGGGGCTCACGGGCTCGATGTTTGGCACCAAGTGGAACGTGTGCGGGGTCATGCTCCTGAAGCGCGCCGAGCAGCGGCCGCAGCCCGGCTCGGACGCCTTCGCCTCGTACGGCGTGCCCGCCTGGGCCGACACGTTCGACTCCACGGGGCTGTACGTGCCCGACGAGCGCGAGCGCGCGGCGGCGCTCGCGGCGGTGGCCGGTCTGCGCACGGCGCGCGCGCCGGCCGGGCCGGGCGGGCGCGAGCTCGCGCGCGCGCAGGGCTACCATCGCGCCGAGCGGGCTGCGAGCGCGGCGGCGGCGCGCGCGGCGATGGCCGAGGGCGGCCAGCAGTGCGCGCTCCACGGCGCGGTCGTCAAATCGGCGCTGCGCGGCGTGGGCAACCGGCTGCATCTTTGCGACGCGCCGGGCGGAACGGGCAAGACGTTCGTCGAGCGCGCCATTATCGCCGCCGTGCGCGCGGATGGGCACGCGGTCGTCGTGGGCGCGTCCTCGGGCGTCGCCGCCACGCTGCTGCCCGACGGCCGCACCTTCCACTTGACCTTCAAGGTGCCCGGCGGTGCCGACTCCGACGGGCAAGCCGTTCAATGGCGTGCCGCGCTCCGAGCGCGGGCGCTCCCTGGCCGCCGCGGCGGCTGGTCGTGTGGGACGAGGCGCCGATGCAGACGCGGTGCCACCTCGACTCGCCTGATCGGTGTTTGCGCGACGTGACGGGCGTCGACGAGCGCTTCGGCGGCGAGACGCTGCTGCTCGCCGGCGACTTTCGCCAGTGCTTGCCGGTGGTGCGGCGCGGCTCGCGCGCGCAGATCGTGCGCTCCTGCCTCAAGTACTCGGCGCCGTGGCAGCACGATCGGCAGCACGCCTTGGTCGAGAACGTTCGCGCCTCGAGCGCGGCGCGCGACACGGGCGACGCGCTCGGCGCGGGCGAGTGGGCGGAGCTGCTGCGCAGCCCCGGCGACGGCGCCGTTCCCGCGGCGGTGCCGGCGGCCGGGGCCATGCCCGGCGCATTCCCGCTCGATCCCGTGCAGCTGCCCGAGGCCGTCGGCGGCGTCCCCATCCGCGTGGGCTCGGCCTACCCGACGGAGCTCGTGACGACTTTGTCCACGGCGCGACGTGTTGGACCGACGACGGCTCGCTGTGCGACCGCGCGGTGCTCTGCGCCAAGCAGACGGACGTGGCGCGGATCAACTGGCTGGCGATCGGCCGCTTCCCGGGCGCGGCGGCGAGGTGCGCGTCGGCGGACGAGCTGGCGCGACGACGGGGCGGGCAAGCAGATTGCGCTGGCGTCGGTCGAATTCCTCGACTCGCTCGAGCACGCGCAGATGCCGCACCGCGTCCTCGACCTGAAGCCCGGGATGGTGGT
The DNA here is from genome assembly GCA_019448385.1 of Diacronema lutheri. Lineage (NCBI taxonomy): Eukaryota > Haptophyta > Pavlovophyceae > Pavlovales > Pavlovaceae > Diacronema > Diacronema lutheri. The sequence continues at coordinate 35,427 of JAGTXO010000089.1, forward strand.
GATGCTGCCGCGCAACCTCTCGCCCGGCGAGGGGCTGTGCGGCGGCACGCGGCTGATCGTGCGCGGCATGCGCGCCGGCGGCCGGCTGCTCGAGTGCGCACGCCCCGGCGCGGCCGCCGGGCGCGACAGCACCGTGCTCGTCGCGCGTGTCGACCACCACTCGCCCGACGACGGCACGTTCGCGCTTGTGCGGATGCGCCGCCAGTTCCCCGGTGCGGCCGGCGTAACGAGGCGCAGGGGCAAGCGCTCGGGTGCGCGGGCGTGTGGCTCGCCGAGCCGTGCTTCACGCACGGCCAGCTCCACGTGGCCGCTTCGCGCGTCGGGCACACGTCGCGCGTCCGCTTTGCGCTCGGCGCGGACCTCGTGACGCGCAGCGTCGTCTTCAAAGAGGTGCTCCGCGCGGTCAGCGGTGGCGAGGCGGCGGCGGCGGCGCTCGCCGCGGCCGCCGTCGCCGCCGCGCGCGAATGCGCGGCGGCGGCGCGCGGTGGCGGCGGGCGCGGACGGCGCGCGCGGCGCCGGCGGCGGGCGGCGCGCTGGCGGCGGGCGCGCCGCCGGCGCGCGGTGCTGGCCAGCACCCGCCGGCGCGACGCCCGCCGCGCCGCTCGCGCCGACGCGCAGCCGTCGGGTGCTCGCCAGCACCGCGCGCCGCGCGACCGGCCCGCGTACCTGCGCGCCCTTCTAGGGCGCGCAGGGCGGCGCCAATGCGGCCGGCGCGCAGGGGCCTCACGCTGGCGCGCTGCCCGCCGCCGCGTGGGTCGCCGCTGCGCGCGTGCCGTCGGCGCTGCCGCCGCCCGGCGTCGCGCTCGCGCCGCAGCCGCAGCCGCCGCCGCCGCCGTCGCCGCCGCCTGCCGCCTGCCGGCAAGCTGGGCAAGTGCGCAGCGGCGGCGACGGCGGTGCGCGACCCGGCGAGCAGGCGGCGCGCCGCCGAGCCGGGGGCGGGCTCCGTGGGCGACGAGGCTCGCCCGCCACTCGCACTACTCGCGCGCCAAGTGCGCACAACGCGCCCCCCCCCCCCCCCCCCACCCCACCCCCCGATGAATTTAATGCTCATACCATGGCGTCGCGCCACGGCAGTACGCCCGTGGCCCCGGCGGCCAGCCTCGCGCCGCTACGCCGTGTCGTCGCGGCCGGCGCACACAGCGAACTGTGTTTCCGCGGCACATGCCCGGCTGCTCGCGCGCTGCAAGCTTGCCGAACTGCTCGCGCTGGAATGGCGCGTTGCGGGCGTGCCCGCGCACCGCGCGTGTGCCATGCGCGTTCCGGGAGCGCCGCGCCGCGCGCCAAAGCGGCGCGCGGCGGACGTGCGGCCTCGGGCCGAAGAGGGGCCGGCGCGACCGGCCGCGAGGCGGGCGCAGACGCTCGGCGTGCCGGTCGATGCGTCGTCCAAATCCGCGTCGGGCGGATGCGCGCCTGGGCCGGCGCTGCGTGCAGTCGGCGGGGCCCGGCCACGCGCTCGGGCGTAACGTTCGCGCCTGTTCGGCCGAGGCGCACTCGCCGTCCCCTCGCGCCGGCAACGTGCGTGCGGGCCAGCACGCAGGCAGCGTACGATGCCACGGCAGCGGCGAGCGCGTCCCCGCCGGTGTGCCGCTCGGCGCCCCGTCACGCGCAACGTGCGCGCCGCCCGCTGCATGCGCACGCATACGCGCGCTGGCAGCGTGCGCAAAATTGCCCGGGCAAGATCGTCCCGCGCTCGCGCCGCCGACGCATCATTCCATGTGTCCGTTTCGGCATCTGCCACCATCCACCAGCCCTCGAAAGCCGGCTTGCGCGTGGGCGCCCGTCCGGTGCGAGAAGCGGCTCGCGTCCTCGCGCGGGGCGCCTCCGCGCCAGGCGCCCGGCGCGCGCTCGTCTTGCCGCGCCACCACGCTGATCTGCGCCCAACCCTCGCTCGCCAATTCCCCCGTCGTCCCTGCTGCGCAGCCCGCAACAGCGCGCGCATGGCGCGTGCACGGCGCGGCGCCTTGAGCAAGTTTTACGTCGTCGGTCGGCAGCCTGTGGAAGACGCGTTTGACGGCCCGATGTGGCCGGTGAGAGTGCCCGGCGTGCCGCGTGGTGAGCGCCTGCACGGCTTGCCGGGCTCGGCGCGCGCCCAGCCAGCCTCCCTCCATCCCGCCGCAAACCGTGCGTGCGCACCCCGCACACCCGGCGCTGCGCGGCGCGGCGCAGGCGCGAAAAACGAGGGCAGCGCGTGCTACACGACCGTCCTTATGCAATCGCTCTTCGCCCTGAACATGCTCCGTGCGATGCTTCGCTCCGCTTCGCGCCGTGCCAACAGCGTCGAGAGGGCGCGTTTTCGGGACTTTGGCACGCTGATCGAGGACACCAGGGCGCCGACACGGCTGTGTCTTGTGTCCGTCATCGACGTCATCTCGGGCCGTGGCGCGCGAAGGACGCCGCAGGATGCCGCTGAGTTCTTCCGGTTGCTGCTCGGCCGAGTGCCCGGGCTCGCTGCGGCCTTTGAAGCCGACACACGCGTCGGGCCAGTGCTCGAGCAGATCGCCGTGCCTTCAGAGGCCGGCGAGGGCATCGCCGTACTCGTCAGCGTCGGCGGCGATGCGGCGCGCGCGCTTGCACACGCTCTGGGGGGCGCCGCTGGGCCGCCGCGGGATCGCCACACGAACGCGGGCCACTCGGGCGTGCTCACGCCAGCCAGCATTGCTGTCGAGGCGCCGCGCACGACGCGCGGCAATGGCTCGCAGTGCAAGAACAACCGCGCGCTCGTGTGCGCGCCGCGGCTGCTGCTCGGCGGGCGCGACCACCTCCCCGTCGCCGGCGTGGTGCACGTGGGCGAGGGGCCGATGAGCGGGCACCTTGTCGCCATCGTGCTCCGCAACGAGGCTTGGTTTCCGTGCGACGACTACAACGTGCGGCGGCGCGCACGGTCGCTCGGTGCCGCGACCGGCGGTCGAGCGCAGCCGCGACCGCCCCGTCCTCCCGCGCGGCACGCGCGCGTGGCCTGAAAGCTCGCGCGCGCGCCTGCCGCACGCACGCGCGTTGCCCGCGCAGATCTACAACGTGCCTGAGTCCGACGCGCTGGCGTGGGCAAGTGGTGCGAGCATGCTCGTTCACAGCCGGCTCGACGTGGAGCCGTTGGACCCGGCGCTGGGCTCAGCGTCACCGCCGTCGGCCGCATCGCCTGCGTGGCCGAGCTCGGAGCCCGACGCGCCGACCTTGCCGGCAGCCTGGCCGCGGGTGCGGCAGATGGCAGCGGTGCCAACAGATGCGACGATCGGCATCGCGGAGACGGCTGCAGACATCTCTACGGCGGCGATCGGCCCAGCTGCGTGCGAGGCCCGCCAAGTTGTCTCCGTGACGCGCGCATTGCCAACAGCGGTGAGTGCGTCCTCGTCTCCGGCGGCCGCTGTGCCCCCCCCCCCCCCCCCCCCCCCCCCCCACACACACACACAACTCTCCCTACCTTCTTCCTCCTTTCGCACCTCGCACGCGCACGCCGTCCGCTGTCCGCTGTCCGCGGCCCAAATTGCCTTGCGGAAGCCGAGCAGGCAGAGCCCTGCTTGGATGGCTCCAGCGCGCATCTTGTGGATGGCGACGCTGTGGGCGAGCACGGACGCTCAAATGTGACCAGTGGCGCGCACGTGCACGTGCGCTAACTGGACGTCGAGCGTGTGCGCCTTGTCCGCACGTGTGCACTCACGTGCGTCTGCGGCGATCTGCCCGGCGTAGTAGTCCGCGCGCGCGGGAGCCGCGTCGGCAGTAGGAGCAGGATAACGTACTTGCGCCTGACGAGGACGGCGAGAAGTGCGGCTTTTCGCTCGGGGTCTACCATGCCGCCGAGGTTGGCGCTGGCGCGCGTGAGGCAGTCGGAGCGCGCTGGGCCCGGGTTGAAGGCCTCACCCCGGGGGACGGGAGGATTCAAGGCGCCGAGCCGCTGCGGGTGCGGCGGGAGGCCCCGGGCGGGTGTGCTAATGCGGCTCGATGGCCGCCTGCCGGGGGGGGGGGGGGGGGGGAGGGGGGGGGGGGGGGGGGGCGTTGGGCCGCCCGCGGAAACGGAGGTGAGCGTGTGGGAGCGGCGCGCGTCGGCGCGCGCGGCTGGCGTGCAGCACGGATAAGTCTTGTGTGGACTTCGCGGGGCGGATCCCGGTGCAGGGATTGCCGACGTAGGCCGCGAGCGCGAGCAGGGCGGGGATGAAGACGGATGATGGGGTTGGGGCCAAGGCCGCCGCACCCGCAGCTATCACGGTGGCAGCGACCGCCACGGTCAGTGCGAGGCTCGCGTGGCCGCTGCGCGGGCAGCTCGCCCGCCAGGTCCAGGAGGGCCGGCCTGCGGCCTCAGTGCCCAGCGTTGGGCATGTCAGCGTCTGCGTCTGCGGGCCCGCCACTGCGATGGCGCATTGAGCCTGGCGCACCAAAACGCAATCGGTCCGCCGATCGGGGGGGGGGGGGGGGGGGGGGGGGGGGGGGGGGGGGGGGGCGAGGCGTGCGCGGGGGCTTGGGGTGGGCTCCGGGTGCCGGCGCTGTGCCAGCGGCGGGCTTGGTTGACGCCGTCTCGCCGGGGCCCTTGCGCCTTGCGGCGCGAGCGTCGCGGAGGGGCGTCGGCTGCGCTGGCTCCGCGTCGGCGGTGGCGTGGGGCAGGCTCTTGTGGAGGGCGGAGCGCTCGCGCACGAGTCGGTTGCCAAGGCGGGCTGTCTGCGTGCCGTTGGGCTGCGCTTGGGCAGGTAGGACCTGCGGCCTCGGGGGCGGGCGGGTTTTCGTGTTGGGCCAGGCGGCAACGCGCACCGGCCGTGTTCGCGGCCGGCAGGCGGACGTCCGCAGCGGGGCGGAGAATGCGGGTGAAGCGCTTGCACGGGCGCGGTTCGCACCTGGCGGCCAGGCGATCACGAACCGTTGGGTCGCCCGGCTGTTTGGTGGAGCCGAGGGCAGCAAGGATAGCGAGCTTGGCCGCCTCATCGGTGACGAGCGGCACTGTTGCCCAGCTCTGTACCTCGAAGCCCTGGATGTGCAGGCGTCGGGGAAGTTCCCGGCAGCGTCGCCTGCGTCCGTCGAGAGGCGGACCGAAGTCGCGCCCGTGCCCCCGTTGGCGACACCGAGCTCTCGCTCGTTCACACCGGCCCGCCGACGCGGGCGCGTGGTGCGCGCGCGTTGGGTGCGTGTCTGCCTCGAGCAGCGTGCCCAGTCGCAGTGTGGGCGCGTGTCCGTCTGCCTCAAAACGCCACGTGGAGGGGAAGGCGCGGGGCGGGCTCGCCGAGGAGGTGCCGCCGCTCGCTGCCACCCGGCGCGGGCTCGGGGCAGCCGTCTTCGGGTGCCGCGCTCTTCGCGCCATGCACGAACGTTCCGCCGCGCTCGCAGCGCGCGAGCGCACACACAGAGCGCGCGGCGACCCCGGCGGGGGCAGTGCGTCCCGGTGGCACTCGCGGGCGCGCGCCTGGCCTGGGCGCAGCTGGGCGCGTTGCCGCCCGCGCAGCGAGCCGCCCGCGCGCCTCGCCGCGCGCGCGCTTCGTCGCACGCGTGCGCCCTGCATGCACGCGCACAGCGCGCGGCGGCTCGGCGCAGTGCAAGGCAGAGCGTGCTGCAACGGTTGCGAGGGCGCGCACGCGCGGCGCGGCGCGCCCCTGTGTGGTCGCCTGCGCGCGGCGCGTGGTCCGGACGCAGCTCGGTGGCGTGATGCCGTTCGTGCAACACAGTGCGCGTGAGAGCCGCACGTGCACACCTGCAGTGCAACGCGGCATTGCGCGCGTTGCGTGGGCGGAGCGCGGCTGGATGTGCTTGAGGTCGCGCAGCATGCCGCGCGCCGCGCGCTGTGCGGCGCAGCGAGTCGGCCATGCCCCTGGTCCTCGTCTCCGGGGGGGGGGGGGGGGGGGGTGGTGGTGGCAACCAGGATCCGCCAGCGCGTGGTGGGCGCCGTCCAACTCCCAGCCAGGATGCGCCCCGTTCTTCCCCGACACTCTCCGTCCAAACCCGCCGCCCAGCCTGCCGCCGCACCCGCCGCCAACGCCGCCGCGCACCCATCCGCCGAGCTCGCCTCGCGCGCGCTCGCGCTCACGCTGCGCGACGAGGCTGCGCAGGCCGGCGCGCGGCCGTGCAGAGCAGCGCAGGCCGGCGCGCGGCCGCGCGCGCGCGCTCACGTTGCGGCCGCGCAGCGAGCTTTCGCCGCGTCGCAGCCCCTCCGAGCAGCCACGATGCACGCCCCCGGAGGACGTTGGCCGCGCTCGGAGGCCGCGCTCGGGCGCGCAAAGAGAGGCGGCGCGGGCAAACGAGTAGGCTCGGCGCGCTGGCGGGTCCTGGTTGTGGGAGAGCGGGGCATTCTCCAGGGCATCATGTAAATTCTCCCAAGTATCATCCGGGCCGCCATCCGGACACTGACGTGCCCACAGTCTGCAGATGGAGGACTCCGTGAAGGACGCTTTGCCCGGCGGGCGGGGCGGCTCGGACAGTTTCTCGCTGGCCCTCAGCACCATTCTGTCGCCGGGAGATACCCACCCCCACGTGGTCCCATCCACTTGCCTCATCGCCCTGCTGCGTTACGCGGATTTCGGCACGAGCAGGGTTAGGGTGGGCGACACGGGGTGCTCGCAGCATGCGCTCAAGGTGGCGCTGCGCAACCTGCGCAAAGCATGCGCGGATGCGGACCGGTTTGGGCAGGTGCTCGTGGTCGTGCTACCGCTCTGCCTCCGCGCGTCCAGCGGCCTCGTGCACTGGACGGCGGCGTACCTGCTCCTCGCGCCGCCCGCGCAGCGCGGCGCGCCGCCCGGCGCCGCGCTCGCCCTGCTCGCCGATTCGCGCACCTTGGGCAACGGCGAATCGGCGTACGCCACGGCGGCCGGCGTGCTCATCAAGAAGCTTGCGCAGCGCATCGGCAGAACAGCGCCGCCCATCGATGCCTTCAAGGCGCCCCCGCAGAGTGGGGCCGCGTGTTGCTTCGCCGCGGCAACAGTCGCGGCCGAGGTCGTGGCGAGCGCATCGACGCTCTACGGCCGCCGCGCGAGTGTCCTTGTCGACATCAAGAAGGCTTTGGACGCGCGCCTCGCGCGCCTCACGACGGCCGCGTACGAGGAGACCCGCGCGCGCACGCTCCGCGCCGCCATCGGCGCTCTGCTCGGCGACCGCGCCAGGCGCTTCGGCCCGTTCACCCGCGAGGCCGCGCGGCTCGCCGAGGCCGCGCGGCTCGCCGAGGCGTGCGATGCCAGTGTCGGCGGATCCGCGCCCGACGGGCTGCTGCAGGCCGTCGAGGCGGCGCTGCGCGCGCCCGACGACCGCATCGCACGCACGGCCGCGCTCGACGCGCTCACGGGCGCTGCAGGCCGCGCGCTGTCGACGGCGGCCAGGCCGCGCGGCGCGGCGGCGCCAAGGCCGCCGTCGCGAGCGCCACCGCCGCGTGCGCCGCAGCGGCGCGCCGCCTCGGCGTGGGGGCCCCGACCATTCAGCAGCCTCGGCGGGGGCGAGGGCGACGGGGACGATGGCGACGCCACCACCGCTGACGACGGGGAGGGCGCGGAGGACGGGGACGACGACCCCGCGGGCGCGGCGGCTGCGGCGGTGGCGACGGGCACGGCGGCGACGAGCGCGGTGGCGGCGGGCGCGGCGCCAACCTCGCCGGCGGCGGCGGACGGCGGTGGCTCGGCGCCGCTCGAACGCCGCTGCGTCTACACTGCGCCTGATGAGGGCGACGCGGACGCGCGCGTGTACGACGCCAAGGACCCCGAGCAGCTAAAAGCGGGCAGGGCGCGGCTACGGGCGAACAGCGGGCGCGCGCCCGCCGTGGTCGACACGCTTTTCGCGCACGCGACGGGCACGATCGTCACGCGGCAGCGCACGGAGGGCGTGACCGGCGCGGGCATGCACCACCTCGCCGCCCCGACGCAGGGCGCGGGGTACGGTGCCGTCGTGCGGGCCGAGCTGGGCGAGCCCGGCTTCGCGGGGACGACATGGCACATGACGTCGGGCGTGGAGAACCAGCCGCGCGCGGTACGAGCGGCCGCGCGCGCGTACGCGCACGACGGCTGGGGCGGCGTGTACAATGCGCACGAGGACTTTGCCGCCTTCGAGGGCTTGCCGCGGCTCGCCGCGCCCGAATCGCTCGCGGCCATCGCCGGCGGGTCGGCGGACGCGGTGTTCTGCTGGCGGTCCGGCCGGTCCGTCATCGGCGAGGTGACGACGGTTCACTTCAATGGCGACCGCGCCGCCGCCATCGACCACGCGCGGGCGCTGCGCGTCAGGCCCGATTGGCGCTCGCAGCCCAGGATCTACGAGGCGGCGTGCGGCGCGGAGGGCACGGTGCTGCTCGTGTGGGTCGTGCCCGACCGTCACAAGAACCCGCGGCTGGACTGGGCGCCGATTCTCGTCGTGATCCACCTGCCCGCCGACCCCGACTGGCTCGCGCGCGCCACGCCGGCGATCGCGAAGGCGCGGCGCGAGGTCGAGGACGGACGCGCGCGCGCGGAGGCGCGCGGCGTGCCGCAGCACCTCGCCTACACGCTGAGCCCACGCTTCCGAGGCACCGCGCCGCGCGGAGCCGCGCGCGTGCCGCCGCGCCTCGGCGCGAGCGACGCGCGCGAGGCGCGCGCGCTCGCGGCGCTCGAGCCGGCGCTCATGTTCGCGCCGGCCTGGCGGCGCGCGGTGCGCGCGGCGAGCCGCGCCCCCGGCAGTGGCGCCGCGGCCGTCGAGCGCGCGCTCGCGCGCCTGCACAACGCGCTCGAGCCCGATGACGAGAGCGCGCCCGAGTCGACGCGCGTCGCGCCGCTCGCCGCCGCGCTCGAGCAGTCGGCGGGCTGGCCGGCGGGCACGGCGCGCATGGCGGCAAGCGTGACCAAGGGCCCCGGCGTCGGAGATGGCGCAGGTGGCGACGAAGTGACCAAAGTGGAGGAAACGGCGAAGACGAGCGGCGACGGCTGCACCGGCACGCCTCCTCTGCGCCCGGCCGCGCGCGCGGCCGGCGCGGCGGACGACGGAGGGGCGGCGGTCGTGGCGGGCGTCGAGGGCGAGCGCGACGCACTCGCCAAGACGGGTGCCGGCGGCTGCGACGACGACGCTCGCGAGCCGCTGTCGGCCGGCAAGCCCGGCGCACTCGCCGCCGCGGCGACCGTCGGGGGTCTCGGCGAGCTCGTCGGCAGCCTATGCGCGTGGCTGGCGCGCGGCGCGGCTGGCGGCGCCATCGCGGCCATCTCCCCCGGGACGGCCGCGCGCGGAGCAAACGGCACGCCGCAGCGCGCCGAGCCGCCGGCCGCCGGCGATCCCGTCGCTCCGCACGCGCGCGTCGCCGCTGCGGCGCCCTTGGCGGGCAGCGCGGCGGCGCCGTCGTCGGCCGCGCGCGACGCGCAGCGCGGCGTCGCGGGATTCGACGCGGCCGCGCACGCGCACGCGCGCGACGGCAGGCGGGCGGCACGGCGGATGCGCGAGCAGGAGGGGGCGGTGCACAGGGCCTTCCGCATGTCCCTCTGGCGCGACGCGACGTTTGTCGAGTTCGTTGAGAAGCTGCGCCCCGACGGCGGCGCGCAGCTGCTCGCGCGCGAGCCCACGCGGCGCGCGGCGGCGGTGCTGTGCGAGCTCGCGCGCGGCCGCGACGGCGCGAGCGGCGCGGCCGGGCTGCTGCACGAGATGAGAGCCGCCGATGCGCGCGCGCGCGAGGCCGCCAAAGCGGCGGAGGCAGCGCAGCTTGCGCACGGGACGCTGCGCATCGTGGCAACCGTGGCGCTGGGCGGTGCGGTCTTCGCCGGCATGTCAGCGCTGGTCGTTGCTTGCGCGGCGCGCACGGCGACCGGTGCGCTTTTTGGGGCCCGCCGCCCGCGGGCGGCCGCGCGCGGAGCCGACGACGCGCTCGGCACGCTGCAGCGCGCCAAGCCGCCGCCCGCCGACAAGGGCAAGCGCAGGCGCGCCAGAGCCAACGACGACCCCGTCGACGCGGCGCGCAAGGCCGTGGGCAAGGCGGAGGGCAACTGCCGCAAGGCAGCCCGCCGGCTGCACCTCGCTGCACTGGGCGAGGAGGAGGCGCAGCAGCGCGTGCTCGACGCCGAGGCGGCGGAGCAGCTGGCGCGCTCGCGCGAGCCGGCCGGCGGCTGGGTAGGCAGCGCGCGCGCGCGCGCGCGCGCGCGCCCCGCCGCGCGCGCGCCCGTCGATTGGCGTGCGCGCAGCGCAGAACGGCGCGCCAGCTCCGTCACCTGCGCGCCGCCGCGCCCGTGCCCCTCGCGCGCAGGGGCGCCCTGCGGACCTGCGGCTGCAACAGGCGCACTTTGGCATGCGCGAAGATGCCGACGCGGAAGTGCGCCGCGCGCACGAGGCGCTGCGCCGGGCGAGACAGGGTGTGGCGTGCGCCAAGGCCAGCGTGCGGCAGATGGAGGCGGCGTTGCTCAACGCGACGCGCTGCGCCACCGCGGTGCTCGCGCCGCGTGGCGTGCCGGAGGGTGACGAGCAGGCCGCGGCGAGAGAGCAGGCGGCGCTGGACCGGGAGGCGCCGCCGGCCGCGCAACGCGCGGCGCCGACGGCGCGCTCGCCCTCGGAGCCGCCGTCCGAGTGGGGCCCGCCAGCGGTCGGCCGGCGCCCGACGCCGCGTGCACTGTCGCACGCCGCGGGTCGCGGGGACGACAACCCGTTTGCGCCGCTCGCAACCGTCAGCGGCGATTGGTCGCCCACGCCGAGCTCGCGCTCGCCGTCCTCGCCGCCGCGGCAGCCGCCGTCCGACCGCCGCAGCGCGCAGCGTCGCAGCGCGCGCGCGCGGCCGCCGAGGCCGACCGTTTCGCCCGAGGACGCGCTCGCAGCCGAGCGCCAGGCGCGCGCGCTGTCGGAGCAGGCGGAGCAGAGGCGCGCCAAAAAGGCCGCCGCCAAGGCCGCGCGCCGCGCCGCGCGCGCCGCCGACAAGCGGACGGCGCGCGTCGTCCACGCGTGCGTAAGCGCCGCCTTGCGGCGCGTCTGCACGAGCGTCGCCACGGGCACGCCGCTCGCCGTGCTCCGCGAGCGCGCCGAGGGGCCGCGCGCGCCGAAGCCCGCGCCCGCGCCGCCACGCCGCGCAGCGGACGGCGGCCGCGCGCTCCGCCACGCGCGCCGTGCGGCCGCCGCGGCGGCGGAGCGCGAGGCGGCGGTGGCGGCCGACGCCGACGAGCGGTTCGAGCGGCAGCCCTCCGCCGCCCGGTTCGACGGCGGCGATGGCGGCGGAGGCGGCCACGTCGAGGCGAGCGCGCGACCGCGCGCCGGCGAGGCCGGCGAGGCTGGCGCGCACGGCGCGCCTGGCGCAGCGGGGACCCCGGCGGCGTCGCTCGCGTCGCGCAGCCCGTGTGATGCGCGCCGCACGGCACGCCTCCCGCACGCACGCGCCGCAGCCACCTGCGCACGCAACGGCGGCTGGGGTGGCAACGTCGGCGGCGACGTGTGCGGCGGTTGTTTCGGCGGCGGCGGCGTCCGTCGCGACGCCTGCGGCGGCGGCGACGCCACCTGCGGCTGCGGCGATGGCGGCGTCGGTGCTGGCGCTGGCGAGGCCCCTGCACACGGTGCGCCGGCGCGCGCGACGGCGTCGCGCTTGCTGCGCTTGCTCGGCGCGCCACGCGCCGTGCTCGGTGCGATGGCGCACGCCGCGGCCGTGTTGGCGCGCGGCGTGGCCGCAGCCGTCGCTGGCGTGCGCGCCGCCGCGCGCGCCGTGCGGCGCGCGCGCCGCCGAGCGCCTCGCGCGCGCCGCACGGCTGCGCGGCGGGCTCGCGGCCCGCCGATGCGCGACGTCGACGGCGCCCTGCGGCCCTCGCCGTCCTGGTTGCGCACACGCCTCGTCTGCGGCCGGCGCCTCGCGCCTCTGCGCCGCGCGGGCGCGCGCCCGCCGCCCGCACACGCCGCGCCGAGTTCCCGCGCGCGCGCTGCGCAACCCGACAGCGACGCGCCGGCGTGCGCGCCGCGGCGCTCGGCGCCTGTCGGTGCGCCGCCGCGCGCGCGTGGCCTGCGCGCGGCGCGCGCACGGCGCTTCCTCGACGTCGCCGGCCGCGCGGCGCGGAGCGCGCGCCTCGGCGCGCGCATCACGCGCCAGCGCACGCCGGGTTCGCCATCGGAGCCCTGCACGGCCGAGAGCGGCGACGGCGCGGGCGCCGGCGGCGTCGGCGCGGCGGCGCCTGGCGCGGCGACGATGCGCGCCACCGGCGCGCGCGCAGCGCGCGCTGCGGCGGCGGCGGTCGGTGGCGCCTCGCGTCTCGCGCGCCGCGCGATGGCAAGCGCCGCCGCCGCTGCCACCTCCATCGCCGGCGCTGCCGCCTCCACCGTCGCCGCCGCCGCCGTTGCCATCGGCGCGGCCGTCACGTCACCGGCGTTCGCCGCGGCGCGCGGCATGGCGGCCGCATGCGTCGCTGCCTGCGCCCGCCCCACCGCCGCGCAGGCGGCCGCGTCGCGCGCGCTCGGCGCGCTCTTCGTGCTCGTCGACGCGGCCGACGCGGCGGGCGACAGCGACGCCGCGCTCGGCGCGCTCGCGGCCGCGGTCGACGCGACGGAGCTGCGCCCGCCGCCGGCCTTTTGGCGCGCGGGCCGCGCCGCGGCGTACGCACCGCGTCCGCCGCCCCTCGACTCGGCGCGGCCGCGCTACAACCGGCGCGCGCGCGCACCTAGCCCTCCCGTCGCGGCCGCGCGGCGCAATCTCGCGCGCGCGGTGCGCGAGCTCACGCGCGCCGCGCGCGCTGAGCGCGAGCGCGCGCCGGCGCCGCGCGGCGCGCGCGGCGGCGTGCTCCACGCGCTGCGCGCGTCGCTCCCCGTGCACGCGCGTGCCGCGCTCGGCACGGACGCGGAGCTGCGCGCGGACATCGCCGCGTTCGCGCGCGCGCGCCGCGAGCTGCACAGCCTCACCGACGCCGAGGTGGCGGCGCTCGCGCGCCCGGACGGGCCGCCGCTGCCCGTGCGGCTCGCGTGCACGGCGGTCGCGCGCGCGCGCGGCGTGACCGTGCTGCTCGACATCGTGCCGCGCGGCGGCGGCGCGCCCGAGCGGCTCGTGTGCCGCGCCCGTCGCCGCGGCGCCGCCACGCGCACGCCACGGCCGACAGCCGCCGTTATCGCGCGCGCGCCTTGCATAGCGGCGCGCGTTGGCCACACTGAGCCGGCGCGCGCGTGCGCGGGCGGATCGATCGGGGTCGCGCGCCTCCGTTCAGCGCGCCGCCGCTCTTGTCGTGGGGCGCGGCTCGACGTGCACACCCGCGAGCGGCTGGCCACACCGGTGCCAGGCCACGTCGTGGCCTGCGCCGCCGCCTCGGCCATCGGCGCGTGCGTCGCTCGCGCGCGGCTTGGGCTTGCACGGCTGGCGCGCGCGTGGCCCTGCGCCTCCGCTCCACTGGCCGCTGCTGCTGTCGCCTTCGCGCCTGCCGCCGACGGTGTTTTCTGCGCCCCGCTGGGCGCTCCTGCATCCGCCTTCGCGCCTGCCGCCGACGGTGTTTTCCCCGCCGCACTAGCCGCTGCTGCATCCGCCTTCGCGCCTGCCGCCGATTTTCCCGCCCCACTAGTTGCTCCTGCATTCGCCTCCGCGCCTGCCACCGACGGCGTTTTCCCCGCCCCACTAGCCGCTGCCGCTGCCGCGTCCGCGCCCGCCGCCGCGGGCGCGTCTTCCGCCCCACCAGCCATCGCCGCCGCGCCCGCCGCCAACGCGCGCACCGCCAACGTGCCCGTTGCCAACGAGGCTACCGCCACCGAACCAGCCGCCCTTGAGCTTCCCCTCCAACCCGCCAACTCGGCGCTGCTTGCGTGGGCGGGCGACGCGGCTGCGCGCCGGCTGGCCGCCGCCGCCGCGAGCGCCGGCCTCCCGCAGGCAGAGGTGGAGCGCATCGCCAGCGGCGACATGCTCGCCTCAACCGTCGACGCGTGCTGCGAGGTCGTGCTGCGCGTGCACGGGCAGGCCGGCGGCGGGCATGTCTGCCACGTGCCGCTCGCCGCGCAACCCGCGGTGTTTCAGGACGACGCCGAGCGCGCCGCGCTGCTGCACCGCCTGCGCAGCGAGGCGACAACGCAGGCTGTCATCGGCGTGTGGAGCCCGTCGGACGAGCGCGGCGGCGCGGGCGGTGACGACGGCGCGCAGCTCGCCTCCGGCCATTTCACCGCGTTGCGCCTTGTGCGCGTCGCGCGCGCGGGCGAGCATCGCTACGACGCGGTGCTCGTCGACACGCTCGCGTCGCCCTGCAGGCAGGCGCTCATGCTCGCCAAGGCGATAACTGCCACGCTGCACGCGGCGGGTCTCGACATTTCGCGCGTGCGCCGCGCGCTGCTGCTCAACGAGGCGGCGCAGCGTGGCGCGACGTGCGGCCTCGCGATAGTGGGCGCGCTCAACGACGCGCTCGCCGCGGCGGGCTGCTCGTCCGCGCCGCGCACGTTCAGCGTGGCGGACATGTACGCTGTCGGCGAGCGCCTCCGCGTCGCGCTGACCGGCGCGGCCAGCGATCGTGCGCCGGGCGGCGTCTGCGCGGTCACGAGCGCGGTGCGCGGCGGGGGCAGCCCCGATGGCGCCGAAACGCCGCCGCAGACGCGCGGCGCCAAGGCCGCCGCTGGCGTCACCGCCGCCGCCACCGCCGCCGCCACGCCGCCGCCGCCCGCGCTGGGCGCCGCCGCCGCCGCCACCGCCGCCGCCGCCGCTGCTGCCGCCGCCGTGGCCGCGCCGCCACCGCCGCCACCGCCGCCGCCGGCCGGCGACGCGGGCGACGCCGCCGCCGCCGCCGCCGCCGCCGCCGCCGCCGCCGCCGCCGCCGCCGCCGCCGCCGCCGCCGCCGCCGCCGCCACCGCCGCGCGCACGTTCTTGAAGCTCGCGCCCAGGGCGCGCGCGGCCGCCTCGGCGCGTGAGGCGTTGCGCGCCGCGTGTGCGCGCGCGGACGCGGCGGCGTCGTCACACGCGTCGGCGCCGCACGCGCCCGCCGGTGCGCGCCGCCGGCGGCGCGCGGGCGCAGGCGAGCTGGCGCTCGCGGCTGCGCGCGCGCTCGCCTCGACGGAGCACGGCGATTTGACGGACGACGCGCTCGAGGCCGCCGTCGAGCAGGAGCTGGGCGACGAGCGCGGCCAACTGCTGCTGTGCACGCGGGGCGCAGCGGCGCAAAGGCCCGCGCTTTGCCGGCTCCTGAAGCACGCGTGCGCGTCGGCGCGCGCGGCGAAGCGCGCGCAATTCACGGTGTTCGTCGTGCGCGCGGCCACGCGCGGCGAGCGGGGGGGCGCCGCCGCGAGGCGCGTGGACTCGGTGGTCGAGCTGTCGTGCGCGCTGCACGAGAAGGCGGGCGCGCTCGGCGGCCTCCAGCGCGTCTGTGTGCGTGGCTTCGCCCTCGAGCGCCGCCGGACACTCGACGCTGGCGCCGAGGCCGGCGCGTCCGCCATCGGCCAGGACGAGCAGGTCGAGGCAGAGGCGGGCGAGGCGTGCGTCGCCGGCGTGACGATGGCCAAGCAGCTGCGTCAGTTTGCCGAGCAAGCTGCCCGCGACGACGTGCTCTTCCACGTCGCCGTGTCCGAGGCCGACGCCCACGCCCGGCTGGCGCGCGTTGCGGGTGACGATGTCGGCGCGTACAGCGTCGTGCTCGCAGTCGCCGGGCTCGTCTGGCTGGCCAAGGCCGACGAGGTTGCGCCGGCGGCCGCCCAGCCCGCCGCCGTGCCGCCCGCCGCCCCGCCTGCTGCCGCCACGTCCGCCGACGCCGAGCGCGACGCCTCGCCTTCCGACCGCCTGCGCGCGCTGACGCTCGCCGTGCGAGTCGCGCTCGCGCGCGGCGTGCTGCGCCACCTCCTCGCCGACGCGTCGCCGGGCGCGTCCGCGACCGCTGGCGGTAGTTGCGCGACGCCCGTCGAGGCGGCCACGTCCGCCGCCGCGCCGCCCGCCACGGGCGTCGTGACGAGTGGCGTTGCGGCGGGCGCTGTGGCGGCCGCACCGGCTGCTGCGGGCGGTGCGATGGCGGGTGCATCGCCCATCACGCGGCCGGCGAAGCGCGCGCGGCGCACGCTCACCGCCGCTCCAGCCGCCTCGGCCGTTGCGGCCGCTGGAGGCGCACGCGCGGGCGCACGCGGCGCGGCCGGCGCGCCTCGCGCGCGCGCCGCGCGCGCGCCGGCCGAGTACGTCTGGCTTGCCATCGCGCGCCGGATGCTGGCGGCGCGACACGCGGCGGCCGCGGGCGGCGACTTTGTCGCGTCGTGCGTCGCCGCGATGCAGGCCGAGTACGGCGACGGCTGTGCCGTCGTCGTCGGCGACGCGCCTGATGACGCCTTGGTCGAGGCTGCGGCGGCGGCGCTGCTCGAGGGCAAGCACGCGGCGGTGAGCCTCGGCTGCGTCGACCGGCCGGCGGTGCTCGTCGTGCAGCGCGCCGTGGACGCGCCCACGTCGCGCGTGCACGGGTGGTGCGCGCACGCGGCGGGCGCCGCCGAGTTTGACGAGGGCGCCGCGCACGGCGTGTTCAACGCGATCGTCGAGCGCGCGTGGGCGCTGCGTCCGGACCCGGCCGACGGCAGCCCGCCGCCCACGCGCACGTGGGAGGTCGAGCAAATCGCTGGCGACGCGCCCGACCAGGCGGGCGTGGCCGCGCTGCGCGTGCTCTACGCGCTCGTCGCGGCGCACGGCCGCTACCGCTCGGCCGCCGCGCTCTTTGGCGCGCTCGCGCAGCTGCACGCGCCCGACGCCGCCGGCGCGCGCGCGGAGGTCGTCGCGGCGGCGTGCGCGGTGCCGCCCGGCGCGCGGCCGGGCGCCGCGCCGGCGGCCGCGCGGGACGACGCGAGGGAGCGCGCATGGGACGGCGCTCAGATCGCCGCGCTCGCCGTCGGCGCGGACGCTGCGCGCAGGCGTGTCGCGCCCGTGCGCGCGCTCGTCGACGCGCTCGGCACGCCACCGACCTCGGCGATCACGGGCGGGCCGGCGGTCCGGCTCGCGGGCGCGGGCGACGGCGGCCACGGTGCACGGTGGGTGGGCGGGCAGGCGGCGACGCCCGCCGAGCAGCTGCCGAGGGAGCTGCTGCGCGCCTACCACGAGGCGGTGCTGTGCGTCACGCCCGGCAGCCTCCAGCTCGGCCCGGCGGCGCTCGACGCGGTCACGCGGCCGCGCGAAAACGACACGCTGGAAGGCCTCCTCGCGCGCGTCAGCTGGCAGTGCGGCGCGAGGGCGAGCACGTGCGCCATGCTCGCCACGTTTTCCGAGCAGGCGGGCACCGGCTCGCGCGTCGCGCTCAAGGCCCTCCGCACGAGCTCCGACCTGGCCGGGCTGACGGCGGCTGCGGTCGGGCAGCAGGCGCCGCAGACGCCGCCGCCGCCGCTGCTCGTGATGCTCGGCCGCTGCCCCAGCCCGCTCGTCGGCGGCGGCCTCTTCCCGCCCGACCGCGCGACGGGCGAGCCGGCGGTGCACGCGGCGACGTCCGAGCTCGCCGTCGAGCTGCTGCGCGACGCGCGCGCGCTGGCCGGCACGGACGGGCGGCTCGTCGTGCTGTGCCTCGAGGCGTCCAACCCGCTCTGGTTCTGCCCCAAGGTGCGCGAGCTCGAGCTGCCGCGGACGCGGTCGGACGGCGTGCGCGCGTCCGGCTGCACCTGCCCTGCGACGTGCAGCGATGCGCGCGGCGCGGCGGGTGGCGCTGCCCGCGGCGCATCGACGCGGCCGGCGGCGCGCGCGATCAACAAGGCGGTGCTCGACCACTTCGTCGCGCTTTTCGGCCGCGAGGGCTTCGCGACCTTTGAGTTTGCGGGCGGCGGCGAGGCGAGCTGGCTGTGCGACAGCGCGGCCGGCACGACGACCGTCGCGGCGTGCGCGTCGCTGCCGCCGCGCATGGGCGATGGGCAGCTGGCCATCCGGCGGCACACGCTCGGCACGGGCGCCGACGCGCCGGCGCACGCCGTCGTCTCGCTCCGCGTCGCGCACGTGAGCCACGCCATCCGCCGCGCGGCGGACGACGGCGGCGCGCGCGCCGAGCGGATGGCGCGCGCCGCGCGCGCGTTCTGCGATGTGGCGGCCGCGCTGCGCGTCGACGCGATCCTGGCGGAGGTGCCCGAGGACCGCCCGACGGGCACGCCCTTCCTTGGCGGGCTGCTCAAATGTTGGGACAAACGCAACGGGAGCTGGACGGCGCCAGCCACGCTCGCGCTCGGAGACGTGCGCGAGGTGGCCAAGCGGACGGCCGACGCAGCGGCCGGCCGAGCGGACGAGGTCCCTGCGGCTGGCCGTCCGCAGGTCGCGGCGCGCGCGTGCGCTGGCGCGATTGGCGGCGGCGCGGGCGCGGCGGGCGCCTCGGACGCTGCGCCGCGTGCACTGGCGGGCGCGTCGGGTGCGCGCACGGACGGCGGCCCTGCCGACGCACCGCGCCAGCTGGAGAGCCGCTACGGCGAGGCGAGCAAGCTCGACCTACCCCAAGATTCCACTACGGGCCGCGTCCTCGACGCTCGCGAGGCCCAGGACCGCGCGCGCGTGCCTGCTGCGCCCGACGGCACAGCGCTGCGCCGCGTGCTCGACGCCGTCGGCGCGGGCGCGCCCGCGCAGCGCAGCCCGCGCTGGCACGACGAGCGATGGGAGGAGGTCACGGGCAGCAAGGTTGGCGACGTCGTGAACGACAACGCCGGCGTCGCGCACGAGACGCTCACCGACGAGTACGTGCACCGGCGGCGGCGCGAGGTGCGGACCAAGGCGACGACCGCGGGCATCCTCGGCGAGGCCGTCGCGCTGCGCAAGCTGGCGGCCGCGTACGGCATCACCGTCGTGTGCAACCTGCCGATGGTGCGTGCGGACCCGCACGACAAGAGCGCGCCGTTCGCCTTCTCGCCGGACGGGCTCGCCATCCTCCCCGAAAACAACGAGCAGGTCCTCGTCGAGGTGAAGACGCTCACCAAGGCGGGCGCCACGGCGCACGAGGACGGGCCGCCGCAGCCGCACCGCGATCAGCTGCAGCTCGGCATGCACGTCCTCGGCGTGAGCAAAGCGCTCTACGTGCAGTACCTCAGGCACGAGGACCGGATCGTCGTGCACGTCGTGACGCGCGGCGCCGGCTGGCTTGCATTCGCGCAGCCGAGGGTGCAGGCCTTCTGGGCGCGCGTCGTCGAGCGGCGCGCGCGGCTCGAGCGCGCGCGCGCCGACCACCCGGCTGCGAGCCGGCGGCACCGGCGGCAGCAGACGCCGGCCGGGCCGCCGCTCGTGCTCGCGCTGGACGGGCGCATCCCCGCCGCGCGCGCCGCCGCGCTGCACGCCGTCGCGCACGGCACCGCGAGCGCGGCGGCGGTGACGGCGGCGGCGGCGACGGGCGACGCGACGGCGTTGCAAGACGCGATCGCGGCGCTGCGCGCGCCCGTCGGCAATGCGGCGATCGACAGCGCAGCGCGTGCGGAGCGCGCGGCCGTCGAGCGGGCGATCGCGTACCTCGGGCAGCCGACAGGCGACGCCGCCGCCCGCGGCACGGCCGAGGCGGCCGAGGAGGAGAGGACGGTCGACGCCGACATCTGCGCGTTGCTGCACCAGCTCGGCGCGAGCGTGGCGCACGTGCACGTCGAGGACGCGGATTGCGTCACGCGTGAGCACTGGGGCGGGGCGGTGCTCGCTGCAGCGGGCGACCCGTCGAGCGCCCCCGCCATTTCGAGCGTCATCGTCGCGCACATCGTGCGCCTCGCCGGCTTTGGCGTCGAGCTCCCGCAGTCGATTCGCGTCGCCCCCAGCACGGCCGACTGGCACGAGGGCTGGCTCGACGTGCAGTGCGTGCTGCTGCGCACGCGCCGGCGCGGGCGGCGCGACGACGACTTTGTGGCCGTCGTCAGGCGCGGTGGGCGCTGGTTTGCGTGCGAGCCCGGCCGCGCGCGGCGGCTGCAGTGGCGGTCGGTCCTGCGCCGCGCGCGCGGCGGCGTCGACGGGACCGGCGAGGAGGCGTTCGCGGTCGTCTACGTGCGGCGCGGCGACGCGGCCGGCGACGCGGCTGGCGACGCGCAGGCCGAACGGGCGCGCGGCGGGCGCGCGCGCAGGCGCACGCGCGGCGGCACGCGCAAGCGCAAGCGCGGCGCCTCCGCCGGGCTCGAGGCGGCCGCGCCCGCCGGCGCGCCGGCGGGCGCTGCTCACCGCCCGCCCGCCAGGCGTGCCACGGTCGCCGCGCGCACCACGCGCTCTGTGACCGACGCGCGGCACTCGGCGCCTGCCGCCACGGTTGCACCTGTCTTCGACTGGCGCGCCGGCCGCCCGCCCCCTGCCGCCGCCGCCGCCGCCAAGCGCGGCCAGGCGCTCGAGCCGGGGCAGTTCGCGCGGCCGCGTGGGCGCGCGCCATGGGGCAAGGTCTGGGACAGAGTCTCGGGTGCGTGGGCGGACAAGCCGACTGGTGCTGCCGTCGCCGCCGCGCCGCCGCCGCTGCCGCCCGCCGCCGCGCCGCCGCCCGCCGCCGCGCCGCCGCCCACCGCCGCGCCGCCGCCCGCCGCCGCGCCGCCGCCCGCCGTCGCGCCGCCGCCCGCCGCCGCGCCGCCGCCGCCGCCGCCACCGGCGGCGCTCGGCCGCCGGCAGCACGTCGGCGCGGGCGGCAGCGCGGCGGGCCGGCGGCTCGCGGCCATCGCACGGCGGCAGCGCGGCGTGCGCGCGCCGCCGCCCGCCGCGCGCTTCCTCGCCACGCTGCCGCCACCGCCACGCGACGGCCTCGCGCGCACGAGCAAGCAGGCGCGCGCGAGGCGCAACGCGGACGGACGGCCGGCGCACGCGCGCGCGGCCAACGCGCGCGCCTTCTACCGCGGCGTGGAGCTCGGCGTGCACGCGACGCGCGCCATCGTCGACGCGCGCCACGCCGACCTGCCGCAGGCCGTCTTCGTGGCGGAGGCGCGGGCGATCGTCGCGCGCTCCGCCGGCGGCGGCGCGCTGCTCGCGCCGGACGACGTGCGCGACCTGTGCGACGCGCAGACGGACGCCGATCGCGCTGCGATCTGGGCGTCGGTGGGCGCGCACGAGGCGACGCGCATCTTCGCGCTCGTCACGCGCAACGCGAGCTTGGCGGGCGCGGCGCTGCTCGTGCTGCACACGCCGGCGGGCGCGCCGGCGCGCGCGCTCGGGCTCCTGGCGACGCGCTCGCGCGCGCCGTCGACGGGCGCGCCGCGCGACGCGCACAGGGCGCTGGTGCAGCGGTTGGACGTGCTGATGGACGCGATCGCCGCGGCGCGAGGCGCGTCGCCGCTCGAGCTCGAGCTCGCGCTCGCGCCCGAGCCGCAGAGCGCGTGCAACGCGCGTGCGGCCGCGCTGCTCTGCCTGCAGGCCGTCGCGGACGCGAGCGGCCGTCCCGCCGCTGAGGACGCGCTGGCCGCGCTCGACGACGCGCGCGGCATCGACCGGCACTGCCACGCCGTCCGGCAGCAGATCGAGGCGAAGCTCGCGTGGCGGCGCGCCGACGGCGCCGTCGGCGTTGACGGCGCCGACGGCGCGCCCGCGCTCGCGCCTGCCGCCGCACCGCCGGCGTGCGCGCCGGCGCACGCTGCCGGCGAGGCGGCGGTCGACCAGGCGATCGTCACGCGGGTGCGCGACGCGCTGCGCGCGTGGGCGACGACTGGCACCGCGCCCAGCGCGGCGGTGCTCGACGACGCCTGCGCCGCGTACACGGCCCGCGCACGCGCGCGCAAGGACGCGCGCACGGCGCTGGGCCCGACGCGCGCGGCCGAGCTGCTCGCCGCGGCCGCGCGCGGCGGAGCCGACGGGGCGGATGCCGCGCGCGCGCTGCTCGGCGGCACGCCGCGCCTGCTCGTCGTGCTCCTCTGCGTGCCCGTCGCCGCGCCGTCCGGCGAGCCGCCGCGCCCGGTCGGGCTGCTCGTCGCCGACCGGCCGACGGACGACTCGCGCCCGGCCGCGCTCGTGCGCTACGACTTTGCGCCGCTCGACGCGGACGTGGCCGTCGCGGTCGGCGCGCATGCCGTCGCGCTGGCCAGTGCGATCTGGCCGCTGCTCGCGGCCGAGGGGGAGCCGCGGCCATCGCCCGTCGTGCGCTCGCAGCCGCGCGGCGGCGACGATGGCGCGCGTGCGCTCGCAACGTTCGCGTGCCTCGACGCGCTGATGACCGCCAGCGTCGGCGCGCACGGCCTCGCGGGCGGCGCGGGCATGCTGCCCGCGCTGGTCGCGCGAGGCGCCGCGGCCGCCCAGCGCGAGCGGCAGCTGCGCGCGGCCGCCGAGAGGCTGGGCGGCACGGTCGCTGGGTGGCCGGACACGGGCGCGAGCGCGGCGGGCGCGAGCGTCGACGAGGAGGCGCGCACGTACGAGGTCGAGGCGGTCGTCGACGAGCGCCGCAAGGCGGGCAAGAAGGTGACGTTCCAGTTCCGGATCAGGTGGTGGGGCTACGACGAGAGCGCCGACACGTGGGAGCCTGAGGCCAACGTGAGCAGCGACCTCGTCGCCCAGTTCCGCAAGACGCGCGACGAGCAGAAGCGGCGCGCGGGCGTATCGGGCAGCGGCAGCGGCGGCGCGGGCGCGGCGTCGGCATTGGCGTCGGCGCCGCTTCGCGCGCACGGCGAGTCGGGCGCCGCGGGCAAGCGCGCCGCGGCGGGTGCCGCCGCGAGCGCGCGCGACGCCGCGGGCGCGCGCGCGCCGAGCGTTCCCCGCGCGCGCGGCGTCGAGCGCGCGCGCGTGGACGAGCCCGCTGCGCCGAGCGCGCGCGCCGCCGGCGGCGCGACGGCGCGCACGCGCGTCAGCGTGCTCCCGGGCTTCGTGGTCAAGCGCTCGACGCTCAACGCGGGGCCGCAGGCGGTGACGGCGCAGCCCGGTGCGCGGAAGGAGCTGCGGCGCATCGCGGCGGCCGTGCACAGGCTCACGACACAGGCGTACCGCGTCATCAACAAGGTGGTGCGCGACGAGGCTGCGGTGGCGAGCGCGCAGGCCGTCGGCGCGGCGTCGGGCGGCCCGTCGACCAGCGTGCACACGTCGACCACGATGGACAAGGGAACCGTCCGTGCGATCTTCTCGGCCATCGGCTGGCACAAGGACGAGAGCACGTACGGTGCAGCGCCCCGAGGCAAGCCCGCCGAGCAAGCCGCCGCGCAGACCAAGGCGGCGACGGCGCGCGCCGTCGGCGAGATGGCCGAGGGCGTCCAGCCCGTCTGCGCGGTGGGCCTCACGGAGATCCTCGAGGCGGACGCGACGCAGGTGTCCACCGCGTGCCTGATGCATCCATCGCGCGTCGTGAACGGGCTGCTCCGCGACGTCGTCCGCGCGGCAGTCGAGCGCGACGAGGCGCTCGTCGCGCTGCCCGAGATGCAGCGAAACGCGCGCGTGCGCGAGCTGTGCGAGCGGCTGCTGCGCGGCGACGTGGAGGGCGCGCGCGTCGGCTGCCCCGCCGCGCTCGACCGCCACCTGCCCGACATGGTCCTCCACAAGATCGACTACAAGTGCACGCCCACGAAAAGGTGGAACTACGACCGGCACACGACGCGCTACTTCCTCGTGCAGATCCGCACCCTGCAGCACGTGGCCGAGGGGCAGGCGCTGCTCTGCCGGCTCGCGCACATCCACACGCAGCTGACCGGACGGCCGCCGCGGTACAATGTGGCGCCGCTGCGCACGCACAATGTGCGCGCGAGGCGTGGCTGCCGCTGCCGCCGCCGAGCGCCCAAGCGCGCGCGCCGCCGCCGTGCGCGCCGCCCCGCGGCCAGGTTGGTCACGCGCCCGCGCGCTCGCGCGCCGCGCGCTGCGCGCAGGTGCCGCGCAACGTGCGCCTCGCCGCGAGCGCCATCTGGGTGACGCTTTCGGATGACGAGCGCAAGGAGCTGCGCGCGCGGCTCAAGGCGCTGGACCTGCGCGACCACGATGGCGAGCCGATCAAGTGGACAGGCACAAACGGCAACACCCCGCCGATGTCGGACGTGCGCGTCAGGTACGCGGTCTTTGCGACGCGCTTCGACATCTCCAACCGCGTCTTCGACTACGCCGGGCGCGAGCGGCCGCCGGCCGATCTGCCGTGGCACGCGCGGCGCTCGTGGGTTGGCCTCGCGCCGCTGCCGCGCGTGCCGCTCCCGGGCCGGCAGCCCGTCAAGTCGGTGGTGACAGATGGCGTCGCCGTGCACGCCGTCGGGACCGTCCTCGTGCCGAAGGCGCAGGCGCCGGCCGGCGGCTCGGGCGTCCTGCACCGCTGGCGCCGGCCGGACGGGCGCATCGCCGTCGCGCTCGGCTCCGAGCTGCGGCGGGCGATCGACGTCGAGGCGGCGGTCGTCGTCGCGGCCGACCCGAACATGGGCAACATCACCACCTACTCTGCGCACGTCGGGCGGGCGGCCGTCTGGCGGCAGTTCACGCAGCGCGCGCGCGCGCGCGCCGCGGGCTTTGCGCGCGAGACGGCCAAGACCAACGCGGCGCGGCGGCGCGTGCGCAAGGACGGGCGCGGCGAGGAGTTCAGCGTGGAGGCGGACGAGGCGCGGCTTGGCGAGGCGCACAGCGCCAAGGTGCTCGGCGAGGGCGAGTTCCACGCCTTCCACCGCGAGAGCGCGCGGGTGCGCGAGCGCGCCGCCGAGCACGTGTACGACGCGCCGGCGCGCCGGAAGGAGCGCTGGCGGCGCGACAGCGGCGGGCGGTCCAACGCGGCGCGCGTCGCCGAGGCGCTCATCGCGGCGCACTGTGTCGACGGCCGTGACGCGCGACCGGCTGCTCGTGTGCGTGGGCAAGTGGCTGCGCGACCACAAGGGCGCGCAGCCCAAGGGCGCGCCGCCCGCCTTCCAGGTGGGGCTGCTGCGCGAGCTGCGGCGGCGCGGCCGTCGCGGCCGTCTTCGTGCCCGAGCCGTACACGTCGATGCACTGCTCGATGCCGCGGCTCGCCAAGGGCGGCAGGCTGCAGCGCTGCGGCGCGGAGCTCGCGCAGAACCCGCGCCTGCCCGTGGCAAAGGGCGGCACGCGCACGGTGCACGCGCTCGTCATCTGCCCGGCGTGCAACGGCGGCAAGAAGCCCGTGCACCGCGACTACAACGCCGCGCGCAACATCTTCTACGACGTGCACGACATGGCGGCGCACGCGGCCGGGCGCGACACCACGTCGACGCCTGAGCGCTTTGCCCTCGTGCTCGCCTGGTGGGCGCGCGGCGAGGTGTGGGAGCGTGAGGAGCGCATGGTGCACGGCGAGGGCGACGACTGCGACGACGAGTGCGACGGCGACGACGAGGGCGACGACGAGGGCGACGACGACGACGACGACGATGGCAGCGGCGACGGCGGCGGCGGCGAGGGCGACGGCGACGGCGACGGCGACGGAGGCGGCGGCGGCGACGACGACGATGACGGCGGGGGAGGCGGCGGCGGCGACGGCGGTGGCGACGACGGCGGCGGGCGCCGGCGGCGGTGGCGGCGGCGGCTCTCGCGCCCGCACCCCCGCCCGCGGAGCTGCCAGCGCCAGTGCCGGCGGCGGCAGCGCGCGCGGGCCGAAGCGCGGCCGGCGTTGACGCACGGCCGAGCCGCGCAGCGGTCGACGCTTTGCGGGCTCTGCCCAGGTCGCGCGCGGCTGGCGACGCGTGCCGCGCGCGGCACGACCGTGCACGCCGCCACCCGTGGCCGAGCGCGCCGCACCAGCCGGCCCGCTCCAACCGCCGTGCGGATCACGGACGCTCGCTACGGCTCGTCGGCGCGCGTCACCTGCGCCGGCGGCCACGGCGCCGTCTGCTCCGGCCTCGTCGCGAGCAGCCCGACCGCTGCTCGCCGCCCGCACGCCGCCGCAGCAACGCTGCGCGTCGTGCTCCCCCGCTCGCCAAACGCGAAGAGCTCCTCACAAGGACGTCCTTCCGAACGGCCCGCGCTGCACTCGGGGCGCGATCGTGCCCCTGATCGGATTTGGCTTGA
>JAGTXO010000070.1:0-142539 GCA_019448385.1 Diacronema lutheri
CCTGACCCTGACCCTGACCCTGACCCTGACCCTGACCCTGACCCTGACCCTGACCCTGACCCTGACCCTGACCCTGACCCTGACCCTGACCCTGACCCTGACCCTGACCCTGACCCTGACCCTGACCCTGACCCTGACCTGACCCTGACCCTGACCCTGACCCTGACCCTGACCCTGACCCTGACCCTGACCCTGACCCTGACCCTGACCCTGACCCTGACCCTGACCCTGACCCTGACCCTGACCCTGACCCTGACCCTGACCCTGACCCTGACCCTGACCCTAACCCTGACCCTAACCCTGACCCTGACCCTGACCCTGACCCTGACCCTAACCCTAACCCTAACCCTAACCCTAACCCTGACCCTGACCCTGACCTGACCCTGACCCTACCCTACCCCTGACCCTGACCCTGACCCTGACCCTGACCCTGACCCTGACCCTGAACCTGACCCTGACCTGAACGACCGGACCCTAACCCTGACCCTCACCCTCACCCTCACCCTCACCCTGACCCTGACCCTGACCCTGACCCTGACCCTGACCCTAACCCTAACCCTAACCCTGACCCTGACCCTGACCCTGACCCTGACCCTGACCCTGACCCTGACCCTGAACCTGAACCTGACCCTAACCCTAACCCTGACCCTCACCCTCACCCTCACCCTGACCCTCGCCCTCACCCTGACCCTCACCCTCTCATCCTCACCTAGACTAGCACCTAGCCCCTGCCCTTACCCTCACCCTTCACCCTTTTCCCACCTCACTCCCACCATTCAGACCGTCGCGCGAGACAATTTACACCTGGATGGGAAAACGCCAAACGTATCGCGCCGCGTAGGACGCGCTCCTCTCACGATGGGCGTTTGGAATTTCCTTTCGCTAACAGCATTCCACCGCTGACATGAGACCATGCGCCGATTCATTTGATCATGTGCGAACGCGCCTTTCGCTTCTGCATCGCGAAATGACCGGCGCGCTGTGCGCGACGGACGGCCGGCCCCGACGCAGCTCCCGTGCGCGCACCCCGAGCAATCGATCGTGCATGGCGGCGCGCCCGACCGCCGGCGGCCGGCCCACCGCGGCGCGCGCCCAGCCGCTGCGCCGCGCACGTGCGAGCCGGCCAACGCGCGGTCGACCTGGGCGCGGCGCACCGCAGCCGTTCGCCCGCGCGGCCGTGCGCTCCGCGCCGCCCCTCAGCGCACCGAGCGCGGCGAACGCGGTGCGAGCTGCACGAGGCCACCAAGCTCGTCTGCGCGCGCCGTGTCGAGCGCGCCGCGAGCAACGGCCGCCTCGCCGACGGAGCACACGATCGGCTGCGCGTGCGCGGCGCGGCGCGGCGCGCGTGGCGGTGGGTGAGCGCGCGGCGGCCGCACCATCGCCCGCCCGCCGCTGTGGTGCGCTGCGCGCACGCGCGCGCGTCTGACCGGCTGGAGGGCGTGCAGCGCCTCGCGGATCGCGCACCGCCGCGCGTCGCGCGACGGCCCGTCGGTGGCGAAGGCAAACTCGTCGGGCACGGTGCTCGCGCGCGTCCAGCTCGCGCCGGTCGCGTGCGGCACGTCGCGCCGCTCTTCCTGCCGCGCGCGCCCCGCCGACTGGCGCAGCAGCCACTTGGAGACGGACACGGCGCTGCGCACGCTCAGCGGCTCGGTCGCGGCCGCACCGCCGTCGGCAGCGCTCGCGCCCACGGCGGTGGCGGAGGGCGGCGGCGGCACGCGCGGACGGAAGGTGCATTCGGCCATCTCTCGCTGTGCGCGCGCGGCGCGGCGGCGCGGCGTGACGCCCGAGCGCGCGCGGGTGAGCGCGCGCGCGCGTGCACGGGGCGCACACACGCGTGCGCGCGCGCGCGCGCGCTCGCACAGGGCGCGCTCCGCACCTGCTCGACCTCGCCGCGCGTGAGCTCGCGCCGCTGCTCGCGCCGGCGCGCCCATTGGCCGAGCCGGCGCACGACCGAGCCGTCGCTGCCCGGCGCCGTCTTGACGTAGCCCAGCCTCGACGCGTCGGCGGACGAGGCGCGGCGCGGCCGGCGCGCCGCGCCCGCCTTCGCTGCGGCCATCCCGCCATTCTCGAGCGTCGCCGGCGCGAAGGAGCACTCGATAACGGCCTGCCGCTCGAAGCGCTCCTTGAGCCGGCTCACCGCGTGCGCGCGCGCCTTCGCCTCGAGGTGTAACGTCTCGAAACGGTCGGCCGGCGCCGCGTCGCGTCCGCTGAGCGCCGCGGCCGCGTGCGCGAGCGCGCCGCGCTTGGCCTCGGCGAGCCGCGCCGACGCAGCGTGCACGCGCGGCGCGAAGGAGCACTCGCGCAGCTCGCGCAGCTCGTGCGCGCGCAGCAGCGCGAGCGCCGCGCCCTCGTCGCCCGCCGCGGCGAGCGCCTCGCGCTCCGCCTCCGCCGCGCGCCGCAGCGCCGCGCGCGACGGCCTGAGCAGCCGATCCGCGGCGCTCTCGCCCAGCGCGGCGGCGAGCGCGCGCGAGCGCTCGTCAATCGCGGGCGCAAACGTCGGCCGCTCGCCCCATTCGCGCAGCTCGCCCGTCGACGCGCGCCGCGCGCGCACGCCGCCGCCCGCCGTCGCCGTCAGTCGCTCGACCGCCGACGCGACGCGCACGGCGGCGTACGCGCTGCCACCGTCGACGCGCGCGCCGCCGCTGCCGTCCGTCGCGCGCGCGTGCACCGACGCGGCGCGCTGCTCGTCACGCAGCGCGTGCGCGCGCTGCGCGCGGCGGTGCTCGTACAGCTCGCCGTACGCGTGCAGCCGTTCGGCCACGTCGCCCTCGCGCTCGAGCGCGCGCGCGCGCGCCGAGATGGCCGGCCGCGCGGACGCGAGGGCGTGCCGCAGCTGCGCAGCCGCCTGCGCGTCAAACTCGCGCCGGCGCCTGTCCGCCTCGGCGAGCAGCTGCGTCTCGATCGGCCCCGAGCGGCCGCGCATCGCCCCGACCAGCCGCATTGACCGCGCGTCGAGCGTCGGCGAATGCGCGTACGTGGGCGACGCATCGAGCGCCGCGCTCAGCCGCGCCGCGCGGCCGTGCGCCCACGTCTCGAGCCGGTGGACGACGCCCGACCGGTGGACGACGGCCGACGGCGAGCGCGCGCGCGCGCGCGGCGGCGTGGCAGTGCGCGCGCCGCCCGCTCGTGCCGCCGCCGCGATCTCAGGCGACGTGCGGCGCAGCGCGGTCGCCGCGCGCGCGGCACGCTCGGCCGATGCGGCGGCGCCGCCGAGCGATGCGAACGACGCGCGGCGCGAGTCGAGCGGCGCACACGTCGCGTCGCGCCGCTCCTTCTTGGCCTGCACTTCTTGCGCGTAGCGGCCGAGGCGCTCGAGTGTGCGTCCGGACTCGTCGCCCAGTCCCGGCGCCGCACAGCCCGAGTACCGGCGCGCGTACGCGTCGTAGCCGCCCGGCTCGTCGCCCTCGCCCTCGCCGTCGCGCGCATCCACTGCCACCGCCTCGAGAGCCGCGCGCGGGCCCGCGCCAAGCGTGCCGCTCGCGCGCTGCGCGTCGCGCAGGCGCTGCGCGAACGCGACCGCCGCCTCGCGCAACGCCCCCGAGCCTTCCGCGCCGCGCGCGCCGCCGTCCGCCGCGGCCGTCGCCGGCCGCACGCCGCGCTGCGCGTCGGCCATGGCGGCGGCGGCGCGGCGCGGCGCGGCGCGCGGCGCGCGTGAGCGGCGCGGCGCGGAGCGCGGGCACGTGCGCGCGCGCGGCGCACCTCGTCGAGCCACGCGCGGTGGCTGTCCACCTCCGCCTCGAGCAGCGAGAGGCGCGCGGCGTCGACCTCTCGCGGGTCCATTGGCGCGCCGTGCAGGTCGCTACCGCGGCCAGGAAAGGGTCGGTCTCACGCACGCATGCGCTTCCGGTTTTCGGAAAGTTTTCCGCCTCGGTTGCAAACTTGAGCGTCACTCTCCACACCGCGCGCGCGCGCGCGCCGGCTGCGCGCGCAAGAGTCGCGAACGTGCGACCGGCGGGCGCGTCCTAGCCAGGCACGGCAAGGGAGAGCGCGGCGCTGGGGACGGAGAGAGGCGGAATCTAGCTTGTGTGCGCTCACGCCGCTGCCGCCGCCCCCCGGCGCCGCGCGCGCGACGCGCTCGCAGGCGGCGGCCGCGGCCGCCGCTGTGCTCGCCCCGGCCGCGCCGCCAGCTGGCGGTGCCGCCGTCGGCGGCGCGGCCGCGCCGCCCCTTTTCCCATATCGCCACCCCTTTCTCCCATCGTGAAGCCAAGCGCGCCATAGCGCGCGCGCGCAGGCCTCGCACCCGCTTTCTGCCGGCCGCAGTGCACAGCACGCAACACACGTAACGCGCAGAGGGCACCCTTACTCTCTGGGCCTATGGAAGGCTCGGAGGGGCTTGGGAGGGGATCTACGGCGGCGGCGACGCTCCGTATATAACTCAAGGGCGCGGCCGCGTGGTACAGGTCTTGGGGAAGAAAGGATGAGAGTTGGTGGGGTGGGGTTCAGGATCTGAGGGGGATCCGGCCGTACGGGCGGGACGGGTACGACAAGGCCGCGGCGTTCGACCTTGTCCTCCCCGTTCCGCGCGCCGCGCGCCCGCCGGCGCACGCCTCACTGGAACTGCAGGTCCATCGACTGCACGTTGTACGAGTTGGCGTGCGGCGGCGTGCAGCCGTGCAGAGAGAGGATCGCCTGTGCCGACTCGATGTCGTCCCAGCTGCGCGAGACGAGGCCGCCGCCGTCGGCCGCGCCGGCGCCGCGCGCGCCGAGCGTGGGGCCGCCGTGCCGCGCGGAGAAGGAGCCGCCGCCGCCGCCCGGCGCACCGCCATGCTGCGCACCGCCATGCTGCGCACCGCCATGCTGCGCACCGCCATGCTGCGCACCGCCATGCTGCGCGTCGTCATCCGACTCCATCGGGAAGGCCATCATCATCTCACCCTCGTCCGCGCCGCCGCCGCCGCCGCCGCCACCGCCGCCGTTGCCGCCGCCGCCGCCGCGCGAGCCACGCGCCGCCGACGCGCGGTTGCGCGCGCCGGCCGCGTGGTGCGCGATGCCGAGCGGGCCCATGCCGGCGTGCGCCGCGCCGCTGCCCATGCCGCCGCCAATGCCGATGGGCGCGCTGCAGCCGCCCGACGCCGCGCCGCGCCCGCGCAGCGGCCCACCGCCCGGGTGGCCGTTGGGCCCGTCGCGGAGCGCGCCGCCGTATGCCGCCGCGGCGGGCTGGTGGTGCATGCCCGCGCACGCCATGCCGCCCGCATAGCCGACGGAGCCAAAGCGCGGCGAGGCAGAGGGCGAGACGCTGGCGCCAGAGAGGCCAAGACCCGCCGGCAGCGACGTCGCGAGGCCCGCGCCGCCGCCGCCGTGCGCGAGCGCGGCTGCCTTGCCGGCGGCGGCGCCTGCGTGCACGAGCGCGCGCAGCTCCGCCGCAGCGCTCGCATGCGCCGATGGCGGGAGCGCGTCGTGCAGCGTGCAGCCGTCAAAGGCGGCGGAGAGGTCCGCGCCGCCACGCGCACCGCCGCCCGCCGTCGCCGCCGCCTTGAGCCACGCCGAGAGCTCGGCGGCCTGCGCGGGCGAGAGTGCGGCTTTGATCTGCGCGAGCGCGCGGCGCATGCCCTCCTCGTCGGTGAGCGCGCCAAGGCGCTCGAGCTCGCGCACGCGCGCGTGCAGCAGCATCATCTGCTCGTGCATCTCCGACACGTACTGCTTGTGCCGCAGCCGCGCGGCGCGCGCCGACTCGGCCTTGCGCGCGAGCCTGCGCGGCGCGGCGCGGCGCGGCGACGCGCGGCGACGCGCGGCGCGGGTGGGCGCGGCGCGGCACGAGAGAGCCGCGGCGCGCGTAAGCCGCGGCGCAAGCACGTGCGCGTGCGCCTCGTCGCAGGCGCTTGCCCACCTCACGTGCCGGCTCGACTCCGGATCGCCGTTCTTGGACGAGGAGGCGGGCGCGCTGCTTGGCGGCAGGCCGTGTGGGATCGGGATCGGGCAGCTCTTGGCGAGCTCGGAGTGGGTGGGCGACGGCGAGCCGCGCAGGTCAGAGGGCGAGGAAGAGCGCCCGTCGTGCCCCGGGATCGATATTGCCGCCGACATGGCCGCCACCCGAGCCGGCTCTCGCGCCGGCGCCGGGCCGCGCTGCCGCAATCAGCCGAGCGACGAGCGTCGCGCGACGGGATGCGCGGGCCTCGAGGCTCGCCGCGCGGGGCGCCGAGGCGGCGTAGCCGTCCGGCGCAGGGGTGGGCCGGGCTGATTGCCCGGCGGCGCGTCCCTCTCCGCGCGAGCGCCCGCTCGAAGGGCCGACGCGGATGCGCAGCGGCTCCCCGCGTGCGTTGTTGCCACGCGGAGTCTTGTGCCCAAAAAATCCCGTGGCGAAGGGGTTGTGTATGGCGAAACATGGCAGTATTTATTGGAGGGGCGGCGTACCGGTCCTCTTCCCAACCGACGGGTGAGGTCGGTCCGGGCCGCCAAACGCCCGGACATCACCCATCACGCGCTTCACCGCGGCGGCGCCGCCGGCGGCGAGCGCGGCACCACCGAGCGGCGAAAGCTTCGGTAGGCGGTGGCGCCGCCGGCTGAATCGGCGGCGCGCGCGGCCCGTCCCAGCGCGGGCGCGCCCTCGGCCGACGGCGCGAGCGGAAAGGCCGACGGCACCGCGTGCCCGCCGCTCGTCTCGTGCGCGCACGCGCGCCGGCCGGGGCCGCTGCCCGGGCCTGCGCCGCCCGGCCAGCCGTGGCACGTTGTGGCGCACGGCTGCATGCCACACGCCGCGTTCGCCGCGCCCGCCGCGCCCCGGTGCTGCGCCCGCAGCGCCGCGCCTGCCAGCCTGCGCACGGCCGCCTCCTGCGCGGAGAGGCTGCCGAGCAACGCGGACGTCGCGCTGCTGTCCGCGCGGCGCTGAGCGATCAGCTTGGACGCCATCGAGCCTGCCGCGCCGCGCGCGCGCGCGCGCCAGGCTGAGGCGCGACGCGGCGCGGCGCGGCGACGCGCGGCGGAACGCGGCGACATGCGGCGGAACGCGGCGACATGCGGCGCGCGCGCGCGCACGTGCAACCGCCGCGTCGCCGCTCGTGGCGCGCAGCTGCGCCTCGGCGTGCAGCTGGCGGCACGCCTCATACAGCACGTACACGCTCACCTTGAGCTCGCGGCTCTGCGCCAAGGGGAAGTGGGGACAGGCGTGCGTGGCCGGCGGGTGCCACGCAGCCGCCGCCGCGCGCGCCGCGCGTCGGCGCGAGGCGGCGGCTGCGCGAAGCCCGCTGGCGCGCGCTCGCGCGCAGCGCGCGCGGCGCCGCGCGCACCACGGCCCTCTCGCGGTCGGCGAGGCGCAGCGTGGCCATGTCGGCCCACGCGCGGAACACTCGAGCCGCGAGCCGCTCGGCATGCGCGCGCATTGCGAGGGCCGAGCCGAGCGCGAGTGCGCGCGCCTCGCTCAGCACCACCACGCGCCCGTCTGGCTCGTCGTCCTCGTCGGCAGCGAGGACGAGCGGCTGGCCGCTGAGCGCGGCACCGCCAGCGTCTGCCATCGCCACCGCCGCCGCGACCGCCGCCGCGCCGCGCTCGCCCCACAACGCGCCAAGCGCGCCGCGCAGCGCGGCCGCGCGCGCGCCGCTCGACGCGCGCGCGCGCGCGAGCTCGGCGGCGCGCTCGTCGGCGGTGGCGCGCAGCGCAGCGGCGGCGTAGCGCCAAAGGTTGCACGCGCGCACGAGACGTCCCGCCGCGAGCACGTGCGCCACGCGCTCGAGCGCCTCGCCGCGCGCCGCCGCGAGCGCGCGCGCGTCGCGCGCAAACGCGCGCGCGCCGTCCGCCCACACTTCGAGCGCGCCGGCAGGCGGGAGGGCGGCACGCGCGAGAAGACGGGCGAGCACGGCCGTCCGCGCATCGTACAGCGCGCAGAGCGCGCGTGCGGCCAGCCACCACGCGCGCAGCGCACCCGCCGCCCCCGCCGCACGCGCGCGCGCAGCGCACGTCGTGAGCACGCAGCCGCGCGCTCGC
This sequence comes from Diacronema lutheri, assembly GCA_019448385.1. Classification (NCBI taxonomy): domain Eukaryota; phylum Haptophyta; class Pavlovophyceae; order Pavlovales; family Pavlovaceae; genus Diacronema; species Diacronema lutheri. Next base: position 7,918 of record JAGTXO010000070.1, read on the forward strand.
ACGGCCGCTGCGTGTGAGCCGAGCGCGAGGGCGTGCAGCTCGTCGACGCGCGTTGCAAGGAGCTCGTTACCCGTGCGCAGCTCGTCGAGCGCGCGCGAGAGCGCCTCCGGCCGCTCCCGCGGCACGTCGCGCGCCGCGCGCATCGCGACGCCCTTCATGGAAGAGCAGCGCGCCAAGTATTTTACTCACGCGAGAGGAGGTTTGCGGGCGAGTGAAACGGCCGCCATCGCCATCGCCCAGTAACCGCGCGCGGATGGGCGCGCGCTACGAGGCGATCCCACGGACGCATGAGGAGCTGCGCTCCAAGCACGTGCGCACGCTCGAGCTACTGCAGGCGACGCTCGACGAGAATGCCGAGCTCAAGGCTCGGCTCGCGCGCGCTCGCGCGCCGCCGCCAGCCGGCGACGGCGCGGCGGCCGGCGGCGGTGAGCTGCCGCCGTGCTGGGAGTACCACGACGCGGAGCGCCGGCGGATCGCCGAGCTGACGGCCGAGCTCGAGGCCGCGCGCGCCGCACCCACCGCGCTTGACGACGCCCTCGCCACCGCGCGCGCCGAGCTCGAGCGCGCGCGGCAGCGTGCGGCGACCGACGCCAAGGCGCACGACGCGCAGCTCCGCCAGCTGCTTGAGCGGCACGCGGCCGAGGTGGCGCGCGCGCGCGAGGCGCGCAGCGCGGCCGAGGCCGAGGCGGGCGCCGCGCGCACCGCGCTCGCCGAAGCGCGCACTGACGCACGCGCGGCGGTCGCGGCGGCGGACGGCGCGGCGGCGCTCGCGCGGCGCGACGTGGCCAACGCGGCCGGTGCGGCCGGCGCGGCGATGGCGGCGTCGCTCGCGCAGGCGACACGCGAGATCGAGCGTGAGCGCGCCCGCGCCGACGACGCCGAGGCCGCCCTGCGCGACGCCCACGCCGCAGCGCTGCGCGACGGCGAGACGCGCGCGCGCGCGGCCGACGGCGCGCGCGACGCGGCGGAGCTGAGCGCCGCCGCCGCGAGTGCGGACGCCGACTCGGCGCGGCGCGAGGCGGAGGCGGCGCACGCGCGCGCCGACGCGCTCGAGCGAGATCTCGCCGCCGCGCGCGCCGAGCAGCAGCGCGCCGCGCGCGACGCCGCCGCCGCCGCCGTCGCCGCGCGCACGCGCGCGCCGCGCGCCGACGAGCTCGACGCCGCCGCCGGCGACGCGGCACGCAGCGCGGCCGAGGAGCGCGTTGCCGAGCTCGACGCGCGCCTCGATGCCGCCGCCGCGCAGCTCGCCGCGTCCGAGGGCGCGCGCCGCGCGGCGGACGAGGCGGCGGCAGCCGCGCGCGCGTCGCGCGCCGCCGCGGCGGCCGACGCGGCGGCTGCCGAGGCGCAGGTCGCGGCGCGCGCGCGCCAGGCGCAGCGCGTCGCCGAGGCCGAGGCGGAGCGGCTGCGCGCCGAGCTCGGCGCGTTGCGCGCCGTCGCCGACACCGACGCGCGCGCCGCGGCCGACGCGGCGTCCGCCGCCGCCGCGCGCGCCGCCGAGCAGCTCGCCGCGCTGCGCGCGCGCGCGCTCGTTGCGGAGGACGCGGCGGGGCAGCTCGCCGCGCTGCGCCCCGACCGCTTCGACAGCTTCGTCGCCCTCCGCCGCGAGAATGGGCAGCTCAAGGCTGCGCTCCACGCCGCGCACCGCACGCCGGTCGCGCGCGCGCCGCTGGCCGCGGACGGCGCGCCGCCGCGCGCCGCCGAGCCGGCGCCGCCGCGCTGGCCGCCGGCCGGCGTGCGCGCGGGCTTGCCGCCGGCTGGCGGCGGCGTGTTCGCCGCGCTCGCCGCTTCGCCCGGCGGCGGCGGCGGTGGTGCGTCCGGCGTGTCCGGCCGTCTGGGCTCAGCGGGCGCGCGCCGCTTTTCGGGCCCGGCCGCGACGCTCGGCGCGAGCGCGCGCCTCGCGGCGGCGGCGGCGGGCGGCGGCGGCGGGCAACCGCCGCCGGGCCCCGGCGTGTTGCGGCGCGGACTCACGACCACGCTCCGCTCGTGAGCGCACAACATCGGGCGCGGTCCGCGCCTGTCCTGGCCGCCTTTCGTTTGACACGCCCGTGGTGCAGCTGCATGATGACACTCTGCCGTCTGTCTGCACTTTGCTTCCACCGTGAGACGCGAGTCATAATGCACGGCCGTGCCGGTGCCACCCTGCGCCGTGCGTGCGCGCATCGGCGCCGCCCGCTCGCCGGCGACCGCCGGCGAGCGGGCCGGCTCGCTGCCTCGCGCAAGCCGCCCACCTGACCGCAGACCTCACGTCACGCCGCAGAGCGCAGATGGCGGAGCGCAGCTCACGTGATCACGGACGGCTCGGCGCGGCCGGTGAATTCGGTGAGCTTGGAGAAGGCGAGGGCGATCTTTGCGAGCGGCTTGATCACCTCGAACGGGTGCTGCGCCAGGTCGCCGTCAGGCGCCTCGTACTTCTCGAGGTAGAGGCGCACGGTCGCTCCGTCGACGCCCGTGCCCGAGAGGCGGAAGACAATGCGCGAGCCATCGGTCATCACGAGCCGGATGCCCTGCTGGCGGGAGACAGAGCCGTCGACGGGGTCGGTGTACGCAAACTCGTCGAGCATGCGCAGCGTGAAGCCGCCCTCGAGCTCGGTGCCGCTCGCACCCGCCTGCGCCGCCATCGCCTCCATCATCTTGGTCGCTGCGCCCTTGTCGACGCCCTCGTAGTCGTAGCGCGCGTAGTAGTTCCGCCCGTACGTCGCCCAGTGCGCCTTCACAATGTCGGACACGGAGACGAGCGGCGCGTCGGGCGCCTCGTTCTTCGCGGCGAGAATCGAGAGCCACGCGAGCACCGCCCACATCCCGTCCTTCTCGCGCACGTGGTTCGAGCCCGTGCCGAACGATTCTTCGCCGCAGAGGAAGGGCGTGTAGACGGGCTTGTCCGCAAAGGCGCCCGAGCCGCTGTCCATCAGGTTGCCGAAGAACTTCCAGCCGGTGGGCACCTCGAAGCAGCTCATGCCCTTCGCCGCCGCCACCCGGTCGAGCGCGCACGAGGTTGGCATCGAGCGGGCGCATGCCTTGAGGCCTGCGCACCGATGCGGCGGGAATGCGGCAGGGGGGGGGGGGGGGGGGAGGTGGGTTGCCGGGCGGCGGCGTGAGCGGCGGCGCGGGTGTGGGCGGCGGCGGCGCGGCGCGGCGCCCGTTGGCACGCGCATGCCGCGCATGCCGCGCATGCCGCGCACCCTGCTTGAAGAAGGGGATCGCGCTCGCATTCGCGGCGATGACGGCGAGGGAGTCGGAGGGCGTGACAAAGAAGTTCGCGCCGAGGATCATGTTCCGGTCAGCGTCGCCGTCGGCTGCGGCGCCAAAGACGGGCGGCGGCGCGGGCGTCTTGATGGGCGAGCCCGCCTTGTCCAGCCCCATCTTTGCGATCAGCTCCACCGCGTGCGACAAGTTTGGGTCCGCGTGGCCGTGGTGTGCGGACGTCGGGCCGCCAAAGTCGGGCAACGGCGTCGCGTTGAGCAAGGACGAGGCGGGTAGGCCGAGCTCGGTGCAGAAGACGGCCTTGGCGTACGGGCCCTGCACGCCGCCCATCGAGTCGTACACGAGCGAGAAGTCGGGACGCGAGACGAGTCGCTTGATCGCCGCAAAGTCGAAGCACTGCTTGAGCACGGCCACGTGGTCGTCGGTGGGGTCGAAGACCTCCACGCGCACACGCTCGCCGACCGCCGTCACGCCGAGCGCGGCGAGGTTGACGTGCGGGAAGGCGGGGCACAGCTTGATCTCGCTGATGCTCGTCGTGAGCGCGTAGATCGCCTCGGTCAGCTTCTCTGGCGCGGGCCCTCCGTTCTCACAGTTGAACTTGATGCCAAAGTCCTCATCGATCCCGCCCGGGTTGTGCGATGCCGATAGGATGAAGGCGCCGAACGGGACGAAACCGCCCTCGCGAGAGCGCACGACGGCGGAGACGGCGGGCGTCGAGAGCAGCCCGTCCTTGCCCAGCCAGAATCTGCCCACCCCGTTCGCAGCGCCGATCTTGAGGATCGTCTGGATCGCCTCCTTGTTGAAGAAGCGGCCGTCACCCGACACGACCAGCGTGCCGTCAGCGACCTTGACGCCCTCCTGCGCGAGCGCGTCGAACGTGGCCTGCACAAAATTGTGCAGGTAATGCCCCTCCATCCACACGCGCGTCTTCTTGCGCAGGCCCGACGTGCCCGGCTTCTGCCCGGCGATCGGTGCGGTCGGCACGCTCTCGACGGCGAGTGGGTCGGCGGAGGCGGCCTTGCCCAGGTAGTCGGCGATGTGCGAGACGGGGTCGCTCGCCTTGTGCTGAACCGCATCGTTCACCGCCTCGGAGAGCACGTCCTGCACCTTGAAACGCGCGAGGTACTCCTCGACCTGCGCGCGCGCGCGCGACGCGACGGCCAGGGCGCGGCGGAGCATGAGGGGGAGGAAAGTGAGGGCGCAGCCGCGAAACATGCGCGAGCGAGCGCGCATTGTGCGCCATACGAACCAACGCGCGGCCGTGTGCGCGCCGTCGCGCGCACGCCGCACCACGCTGCACCAGGCGCTCGTGCGCCGTGCGTCGGCGAGGGCGCCGCGGCACGGCGCGCGGCGCGTGCCGCGCCGTGGCGAGCGCACGCGAGGTGGCGAGTCGGCGCCACGCGCAGCCGCCAGCACCTCACCGCCGCGCCGCGCCGCGCGCGATGCACCGCCGCGTCGCGCGCACCTCCTGCGGGGTCCACGGCTTTGGCGTCGACATGGCCGTCGGGGCAGGGCTCGCCGCGGGATGCGATCGGGGCCTGGGTGGCTGATGAAAATGCGCTCGACTTTAGAAAACCTTGCATCCCAGGCTCCCAGTCGTCGCCTCGGAGCATGGGACGCGGCAGTCCCAGGCTCCCAGACCGCCGACACTTGCGCGGGGGGAGCACGTGCCTACCCGTCCACAACGCAGAGTCATTCAAACCGAGCTACATCTCCACCAACCGTGCAGACGTCCGCCCGCGGCCCGCGCCCGCGTACGGCGTTCCAACTTCCAACCCCGTGCGCCCCCTTGCGGCATCGAGCACGGCCGCCGGCCACTGCCGCCTTGCGGCGTGCGCACACGCGCCCTCACGCCCAGTGCAAACCGCTGCGAAGGCTGACTCGTACTACGCGGGCGGCCCACGCGCGGGCGATCCTCACGATCCAGCGACTGGTCGCGCGCGGCGCCTGCCGCCTCATGGCGACCAGTCGTACGGGTTGCCGATCGAGCCTGGCGCGAGGAACTTCTCCTGCTTGGCTGCCTTAATCGCCTCCACGTGCGGCGCCAGGTAGGAGCGCGTCACTGACTGCTCCAGGTGCAGCTGCGCGATCGAATCGGGAAGCTGCGCGCACGCAGGGACGATGTAGGTAGGGGTAGGGGAAGGAGTGGGGAGGGGGGGGGGGTGGGGGGAGGACGAGCGCATGAGGCTCGGCAGCGCAGCGACGGCGCGGCTCCACGCAATTGCCGGGCGTAAAATGCGTCCGGCGCGCGCGCCGTGCGCCGCTTCGCGCTGGCGCGCACAAACTTGTGCTTCATCGACAGGTCCATCGCACGCTTGAGGCGCTGCTCGCGGGCGACGAGCGCCTCCTTCGGCAGGCGCGAGAGCGCAAGCCGCACGTCCGCCGTCTCAATGTACAGGTCCTCGTACCGCAGGCCTGCCGGGCGGCGGCGGCGGCGGCGGCGGCGGCGGCAGCGGGCAGGCGGCGCGGTCTCGGTGCGGTCGGGCGTGTCGCCGGCGCGCATGGGTGGGCGCGCGCACGCGTGTCGCGTCCCGCCGCGCGTCGAAGGAGAGCGTGCAACGCACGCGCGCGCGCGCGCGCGCGCACCAACTTTGGCCAGCCGCCGGTACACGTCGCCCGTCACGAACTTGGCGAACGCGAGGTTGGCGTTGTGCAGGATCGACATGCTGCCCCCGAGAGCTCTCTGGCCGACCTCGACTTTGCGACCGTTTTTGAAAATGGCCGCCATCGTGCTGGCCGCGCTCGTCGCGCTCGGAGCGATCAGGGCGCCACCAGTTGCGTGCCAAGCGCCGGCCGTGCTCTGGCGGCCCTTCGCCGCCGCCGCGCGCGCCGCAGCCGCCCCGCGCGCCGCGCTCTGCATGCGCGACGGCGAGGCACGCGGCGGCCGCGGCCTCACCGACGCGTCGCGCCGCAAGTTTGAGCTCCTCGAGGCGCAGTCGCGGCGCGAGCCGACGAACCGCACTGCCGTGCTCATCGTCGCGAGCGGGCTCATCGCAGGCCTCGGCGGCGCCCTTGCTTTTGCCGCCGCCAACGGCTATCTTGCCGCGCCAACGCTCATGCGCTGACGGCGCGCGAAAATCGGCCTAGTACACGCGGGCCCGTCGCGAGATTGAACTGAGCAGCCGGCCATCCCCCCCTCCTCCGATTCAGCTAGCGTGTGAGTGCGCACAGCGCTCCTCACGAAGCGTGGCGGAGCCGGACGATCGGCGGCGCCGCGGCCACGCCCGTGACGCCGCGCCGCGCGAGCGCGCGAGCGGCGCCCGCATCGGCCGCCGCCGTCGGCGCGCACGCCGCGCCGCGGCCGTCGTCGGCGCCACCCGTGTCGGCCTGGAGCGTGGCAAGCGCCGTCGCAAGGACGAGCCGTTCGTCCGCGTGCGCCGCCCGCGCCGCACGCAGCGCCGCGTCATGCGCGCCCTCGCGCAGCCGGCGCTCGCGCGCGTGCCGCGCCTCCGCGCCGGCAAGCGCGGCGGCGACGGCGGCCTCCGTCTCGAGCGCGGCCGTGCGCCGATGCTCGACGAGCTGCGCCTCGAGCCGCTCCGCCTCCGCCTCCGCCGCGCCGCGGCGGCGCATCTCCGCGCCGAGCGATGAGGCGGCGACGGCGTGCGCGTCCGCGCCGCGCCCGAGCCCACCGGCGCCGCGCGGCGCAACGAGGTGCAGGAGCTCGCGCGAGAGCGAGCCGCGCTCCGAGGCGAGGCGCAGCCGTGCGCGCGCGCCCGAGCGCGCGCCGCCCGCGTCCGCCACGTCGAGCTGCGCGTCGAGCGCGGCCGCAAGCGCCGCGCCGAGCCGCAGCGTCCCCCCGCCGCCCGCCCCCCCGCCACCACCCGCCCCGCCGCCGCCGCCGGCGCGCACGAGCGCGCGGCGCTGCACGTCGGCGTCGAGCTCCGCTTCCGCCTCGAGCAGCAGCGCCGGCGTCGCCTCGAGCTGGCGCAGCTCGGCCGCGACGAGCGACGCCTCGCGGCGTGCACCGTCGATGCGAGCGCGCACCGCCGCGAGCCGGTCGAGTAGGAAAGGCTGCTGGACGAGGAGGGCGACTGTCTCGTCGCGTAGCGCGTCGAGGCCTTGCAGCAGCGCCGCCGACCCCTCGGTGAAGACAAGCGCCGCCTGCCACACGCCCGCCGCGTGCACGGTCGCAAGGGAGAGAAGCGCCGCCCACTTTTCAAACGCGAGGCCGACGAGCACGTGCAGCCGCGCATGCACGACAGCACCGACGACGGCCTGAAAGGCGGCGCCGCGCGCGCGCCGCGCGCCGCGCTCCGCGCCGCCCACGCGCGCGTCCGCGATCGCCGCTGCCGACATGGCGACGCGCTCGGCGGCCGCGCGCGCGCGCCGCTCGGCCGCGCGCGCGATCGCCTCAATGCCGCCCGCGTCGAGCGTCGGCGCGGGCGCGGCGACGGCGCGCACGCCGACGGCCGACGCCGCGGCTGCGCGCGCGTGCGGGTCGGGCGGCGCCACGCGCGTTGCGACAGCGCGCGCGCCGCCGTTGCCGCCACCGCCGCCGTTGCCGCCACCGCCGCCGTTGCCGCCACCGCCGCCGTTGCGTGCGGGCGCGAGCGAACGCGTGGCGCGGCGCGCGGCCGTCGCGGTCGGACCGGTGCGTGGGCCGGCGAGCGCGACGGCGAATGCGACACGCCCTCCACCCTTCACCGGCGCGCCTGAACGCACCTCGAGCGCGCCCGGCGCGAGCCCCGCCGGCGGCGAGCGCGCGCGTGCGCCGGCCGGCGCGCGCCGCGCGCTGAGCGCGTGCGCATCGGGCGACGCGAGCGATCGATCGGCGGCGGCGGCGGCGGCAGAGGCGTCGCGCTCGCGCGCGCGCGCGGCGAGCGCCTGCAGCTCCGCCTCGAGCGCCGCCGCGTGTGCGCGCGCCGCCTCGCGCGCGCGCACCGACGCGGCGTGTGCGGCCTCGACGCGCGCCGCGTGCGCGGCCGCCGCCGTCTGCTCGGCGGCAAACGCGCGCGCCTCGGCCTCAACGCGCGGGAGCGTAGCTGCGAGGCGCTCGGCGGCGAGCAGCCGCGCGGCAAGCCCCGCCGCGTCCTCGTCCCGCCGGCGCACCGCCGCCTCGAGCTCAGCCGCGTGCGCGCGCAGGGCGGCGAGCTCCTCGCGCGTCACGTCGGGCCGGGTGCGGCGCGCGAGCTGCTGCGTGAGCGCGAGGCGCTTGGTCTGCTCGGCGAGCTCGCGCGCGCGCGCGTCCGATGTCGCAAGGCGCGCGCGCAGCCGCTCATTCTCCACCATCGCCGTCACGATCTTGGCCGCCGCGTCCGCGCCCTTGCCGTCGATGCCCTGATACAGCTCGGCGAGACGCCCCTCGAGCAGCGCCACCTCGGACGCCATCGCGCGCGAGGCGGCGTTGGCGGCGTCGCGCTCGCGCGCGAGCTCATCAACTTCCGTGCGCACCGACGCCTCCGAGAAGCCCGCCTGCCGCGACAGCTGCGCGACCACCGAGCGGTGCGCGCGCTCGGCGCGCGCGCGCTGCGCTTCATGCCGCGCGTCGGCGAGCTGCCGCTGGAGCGCGGCGCCGGCGCCGGGAATGGGCTCGGCCTCGGCGGCGCGCAGCTCAACGCGGAGCGCGCCACGCTCCGCGTCTGCCCGCCGCAAGTCGGCGCGCACCGCCGCCAGCTCGGCGCGCAGGGCGCCATTGTCCGCGCGCAGCGCGCGCTGCTCGACGGCCGGCGCGCGCTCGGCGGCCGCGCGGACGAGCTGCGAGTGCACGGCGGCGAGCGCGCCGGCGCGCCAGCCCTTATACCGCTCCTCCGCCAGCGCTGACGCGTACGTCGTGAGCTGCGCATGCCAATCGCGCAGCGCCTGCTCGCTCATCCCCACCGGCGCCGCCGGCCCGGCGGCGGCCATTATTGTTTGAAGAGGCAAGAGTTCGTCGCGCTCACTCGGGAGTTCTCATCACGCAGCTGACGCAGGCACTGTGGCGCGCGAATGCGGGTCCACCGGCGACGTGCAGGCACGCGCAGCATCGCTTTGCACAATCACCCTCTTGCCGCAGGCCCCGCCTGCGGCGACTCAAACCCAGGCCGTCCCCCCGCACCCCCCCCCCCCCCCCCCCCCCCCGGGGGGAGAGGAGAAGGGGGGCAGCGGTCATGACGCGCGCGCTCTCGGCGTGGCCGGCCGCCAGTAGCTGCCTGCGTGGCTGCGGCCGCGGCCGGCGCCGTGCAGCGCTTTCGCGGCAGCAAAGGCAAGCACCGCGCGCACCTGCGCGCGAGTGAACCGCTTGCGCGTGTGCGGCTCCTCGCGGTGCGTGTGTGCCGTCTCGCGACCGGCGCTGTCTGGACGCGGCTGGCGCAGCCAGCGCGCGAGCGACTCGGCGGACGAAGCCTGCGCGCCGGTGCGCAGGCGATCGGAGCGGCCGATCGTGACGATCACGCGCTCGCGCCGTCGCAGCAGCTCGCCGACCGAGTCGAGTGTCGCGAAGTCCAGCCGCTCCGAGACGAGCGCCAGAGCTTCGGGCACTTCGAGCGAGCTCACGCCGTCCGCGCCGGCCGAGCGTGCTGCCTCGTGGGCGCTTGGCCCAACAAAGAAAACGTCGAGCTCGCGCTCTTCCGCCGCAGGCTCCACCTCGTCGTCCACGCTCAGCCACGTCGCGATGCTCCCGAACGGCGCAGGGGTGCCGGCGGCGTGCGGAGCAAACCGCTCACCCAACGATCCCTCGACGCGCGGGCTCAGCGAGCGAGGCGTCAAGAGCGAGTGACGCAAGTCGTCAAAGCCCATGCCTAGCATCTCGTCCATCGAAATGAAGCGCGCCGGCTGCATCCCGCCCACGCCGCGCGGGTGTGAAGACCGTCCCACGCCCACGCCCGGAGTCTTGAGCCTTTTCTTCACAAGAACCCTTCGTTCAAGGGTTCGTCCAACATTCAAACCAAGAGCAGTACGACTATGGTACACAAGCGCCATGGAAGGAGTGAACGCTGGCAAACAACATGCCCTGATCCCTTGGGGGCAAGGGCAACGCCGACGGCCACGCGAGCCCTGCATTGCTTTGTCGGCGGCCGAACACGAATCGCGCCAGACCAGCAGTGAACAAGAGGAAACAGAGAGAGCAAAGGCGCACACATCCACGAGGCAGGCCCGAGCTCAAGGTCAGCCCGCCGGGTCGACGCCCGCGCCGCCGCGGCCGCCGCGCGCGCGCGCGCAGCAGCAGCGCTTGACAAGCCCGCCGTACGTATTGCCCTGCAGCCCGTGCCCTTTGGTCGGCACGGCGTCCGGCGCGGGCCGCGCCCAGTAATCGTTCGCCACGCACTCGCCGAACGCAGCGCTCTCGGCGGCGGTGAGCGGCGGCGCGAGCAAGGCCGCCCACGTGCGCTCCATGAAGTGGCCCTCTTCGATGCTGTCGACGCCGCGGTTGAGCAGTGCGCGGAGCCGCACGAACGTGCCTTGCGACACGGCGTGCACGCGCTCGCGCGTGACCGCGAACGAGCCGCCGTAGCAGACGGGCACAAACTCGGCGTCGAGCAGCCGCAGCAGCTCGCTCTCGTCGAGCGCCTTTGCGAGAAACTGGAAGTGGTCGTACGGCGATTTGAACTGTGCGCCGTCGAGCGCGCGTGCCGCCGCAGCCTCCGGGACGGTGCCCGCCGGCGCGAGCAGCGCGGCGGACGCGTATCGACCCATGCGAAACGTGAACACCTGCCGGCGCAGGTGCCAGCGCGACGGCGAGAGCTCGCCCGCGCGGAAGCACGCAAAGCCGCCGACGCGCGCCTGCTCGAGCGCGTCGGGCACGCTCACGCTCAGCCTGCGCAGCCGCTCGATTGGGTAGGTCTCGTGTGAGTCCTTGACAAGCAGCACGAGGTCGGCGAGCGCGCCGTACCGCGCGGCGAGGTGGTGCGCCCACGTGTGGTCGCACCGGCCGACGTTGGGCAGCGGCACGACGCGCGCGTCGACGCCACTCGGCAGGGGCGGCAGTGCGGGGGTCTGGCCGCACTTGGAGTAGACGCTCACGCGCACGAGCCGCAGACCGCCGGCGCCCGCCACATCGGCTGCAAGCTGCGTCAAGAAGGCGAGCGGGTACGAACATTGCGAGACTGCGATCTCGGCGGTGAGCAGCGGCGGCGCCGCTGGCTCGGACGCGAACGGCGGCAGCACCGCGCGCGCAAACGGCTCGCACGCTGGGCACGCCTCGTTGCATGGTGGCAGCCGGTCGAGGCGTGGCACCATCCGGTTGCGCGCCACGTAGTCCTCGAGCCGCTCCTGCAACGCGCTGCGCTGCTCCGCCGCCCACATGCGAGCGGCGAGCGCGCGGCGCGCGCCCGCGTCGCGCTCGGCGATGGCCGCGGCGGCGGCCACCGCCGCATTGGCTGCCGCGTCGCGCGTGGGCGGTGCCTCGTCCGCGCGTTCGATCGCGCGCGCCGCGTGCGGCGTCTGTCCGCGCGGCATGCGCGGCGGCGGGTGCGGCTCGGCGGGCGCGCTCAGTGCAAGCAAACCGTCCGCGTCGAGCCGCTCGGCCGTGCGCGTACCGTTGCACAGCTGCTTCGGCAACGCGCCGTCCGCGAGCGGTTGGCCGCCGAAAAAGGCGAAGACCAGCTCGAGCGGACACGCGCCGGTCGCCGAGAGCCGCGGGTCCGCGTCTAGCGAGCGCGCCACGAGCTCGGCCGCCGACGGCGGCTCGCGCCCAAACGCGCAGCGCCGAAAGTCCCACCGCTGCTGGGAGCGCATCAGCGAGGCGATGTTGTCGCCCTCGTGCAACGCGAGCTGCGAGAGGAACACCTCCGTCTCCATGCGCAGCCGTTCCGCGCCGTCGTGCAACAGCGCCGCCACATTGACCGCCGCGCCGCCGCCGGGGCGCGCGCGCGCGCTCGCCGCGCCCACCGGCGCCGCCTCCGCCGTCGCCGCCGCCGCCGTCGCCGCCGCCGCCGCGCCGCGCGACGGCGCCGCGTCAACGACGAGCGGCGCGGTGAGGCGGCGGCCGCCGCGCGGCGGCGCGCCACCGCGCTCGCCGCGTGTCGCGCAGCTGATCGGCACACGCTCCGAGCCGCTCCACGCGCGCTCCGTGCCGCTCGCACACGCGTGCGGCGCGACGTCCGCGCCACGGCCGACGCTGAGGTCTGCGAGGCGCTGCTCATCGAGCGTGTGCGGCCGCGCATCGATCCAATTGAGTGCACGCGCATCGCGCTCATCGCATCGCTCGCCCAGCGCGCGCCGCCGGCCGAGGGCCCAGACGAGCCGCGGCACGTGCCGCACGGCGGTGAGGGCGAAGTGCGTTTGCACGTGCGCGTAACGGCCCTGCAACGAGACGGTCGGGCCGACGAGCGCGACGCCGCCGGCCGTGCTGCCGTTCGGCTCGCCCGCAAGCCGCGCCGCGAACGGGTAGAGCCAGCGCGGCCCATCCTCGCGCTTGGACCGCCAGCCGACGTACGCAGCCGGGCACGTGGATGCATCGGCGAGTGCGTACGGCCCACGCGCCGCGCAGCCCATGAGCGCCACGTGCGAGTACTTGCCGAGGGCGCGCCTTGCACCCAACGCCTTGAGTAGCGCTGTGTGCGCGAGCAGCTCGCCCGTGTCGCCGCCTTCGTCGCACGCGTGCCGGCGGACCGTCACGCCGGCGCCGCGCGGCGGCAGCGGCGGCATCGGCGACTCGCCAACGACCGAGACGACGACGTCGGTAGTCTCGCGATCGAGCCCGTGACGGTAAAAAAAGCGCACGTTATCATCGCACTGCGCCGCTTCGACCCGCGCCTCGCCCCCCCCGGCCGGAGCGGCAGCGGCCGGCGCGTACGCGAGCGAGACGAGCAGCCGACGAAACGGCGCGCGAGCGTCGCGCGCATCGAGCGGCGGTGGGCACGTGCCGCACGGCGCAAAGGCGGCATAGCTAGCGGCTCCGCTCACGAGGAGCGGCGCGAGCAGCCGGGTGGCGCTGCGCATCGACGGCCGTTCTGGCGCGCGCGCGGCACCCCAAGGTCGGCCGGCCGGGGCAAACGGGTTGGGTGCTCATTGCACGTCTAATGGTACTTTGCACGTATCATGGTACTTTTAAACTGTTGCACGCTGATTTCGAAATTGTATGGCGTACCCAGACCATCGGATCCCGCCCAGCCAGACGATGGCCGCGGTACGAATCGCGTGGCTCGTGGCGTTGACGCTCACCTCGGGTGTAGAGGGCGCTTCCGCCCTCTCGGTGGCGACGTCGAGGGGGCGGCACACGGCGCATGACGCGCCTATGCCGACGATCCGGCCCGGCGCGCCCGTCGCGTCCCACGCGCCGCTCGGGAGGCTCGCAGCGGCGCGCGGCGGCGCGCTCGGCCTCGGCCTACTCGGCGCGGCGGTCGCTTCGGCCGTGCGCTCGGTGGTGCGGCTGCTCCGGCTGCAGCTGCTCATTCTTGCATTAGCGACTGTCTGGCCGATCCCACTCGTGCTGTGCATCTACTGGCTCATGCACGTCTGGTTTGGCGCCGAGGGCACGAGCATGATCGCCTTCACCGGCATCAGGTGAGCGCGCCTCGCACGCTCGGGCCGAGAGCGAGGCGCAGCGCTCTCAGCCCGAGCGTGCGAGGGCGGCGGTGTGGCCGTTGCAAGGCGTGCACGCCAGCGTGAACCGCTCTTCCTCGGGCTCGGCGGCAGCCGCAGCCACGTCGCGGGCTCGCGGCGCAGCAGCGCATCGTGTGCTGGTGCAGACGAGACCCGACCGCGCAAAAGTCGGACTGACGCCACTGATGAGCGCGTGCGCCGGCGCGCACGCGCTCGCCAGCACTGGTAAAGACGGGCGGGAGCCTGCGCCACTGCGCCACGCGTCATACGTGTAAGCGGCAGCCATGATGGCGGTCGGGGTATTGCTGCAGACCGTCCACGTTCGGGCCGGAGTGCGGAGCGCGTCGCTCGCGTCGCTCCGGCCGTTCGCGCACAACGACATGATCAACCTCGATTACCCCGGCCTCCGCCTCGTCTGGCAGAGCGCGCGCTCCGGCGCACCGATCTTTGCGGTCGACGACTTCCTCTCGCGCTCCGAGTGCGATCGGGCGCTCGCAAAGTGCGCGGGCGCGTGGGTGGCGTCGGCGCCAGGCGCCAACCCGCCGGCGTCGACGATCCGCACGTCGCAGAACGTCGTCCTCGCCAAGAGCGAGACGCCCGCCATCCAGGCGCGCATCGCTGAGCTTGTCGGCCGGCCGCGCGCGTGCTTTGCTCCCCTCAAAATTGTGCGGTACGAGCGCGGGCAGCAATTCTCGCCGCACCTCGACACGGCGGGACTGAGCGAAGAGGCGCGCGCGCTTGAGTGGCACGCGCCGCCTCGCCGCGCGCTGGCCAACTTGAACGTCGAGCTGACCGTCTTCGTGTATCTCAATTCGGCGCGCGAGGGCGGCGAGACAGCATTCTACGACGACTTCCCCGACGGCGCGGAGACGGTGCGCCTCGCGCCGCGCCGCGGCATGGCCGTCGTCTTCTTCGTCACGCCGCAGCGGGAGATTGAGCGCTGCGGCTGGTGCCACGGCGGCGCGAGCAGCTTCGCATTCCGCGACATGCTGCACGCGGGCCTGCCCGCCGTCGACACCAAGCACCTCCTCGCGCAATGGGTGTGGAGCGCGGACATGGACCGCGACCCGCGCACGCCGAGCGCGGACAACGCGCCCATGCTCCTTGGCGGCGAGCCGTTGTAGCGCTGCGCGCTCTCGGGGGGTGGGGGGTGGGGGGGGGGGGGGGGGGGGGGGGGAGGAAAGCCCGGTTAGGAGCGCCAGTACTGCGCCCAGCGGTGGATGGTCTCGGTGACCTGCGGAAAGAGCGCCGAGACCGAGTCGTTGATCACCTGCTGGAAGAAGTGCACCGCCTCCTCATCGCTCAGATCGAGGCGGAAGCGCTCCTGCAACTTTGCAATGTCGTGCTCCGAGCCGAGGTCGTGGATGCCCGCGTCGACCATCAGCGTAAAGAGGTTGCTGATCAGGGCTGACGACTTGCGCAGCAGGTTGAACGCCTGCGCGCACCGAGCGGCACGGCGGACGGCCGAGCGCGAGAGGTGAGGGCAGGATGGCAGAACGGCAGCCATGAGGCCACAGCAGCTCGGTCGGTGGGTGAGGGCAGGATGGCAGAACGGCAGCCATGAGGCCACAGCAGCTCGGTCGGTGGGTGAGGGCAGGATGGCAGAATGGCAGCCATGAGGCCACAGCAGCTCGGTCGGTGGGTGAGGGCAGGATGGCAGAATGGCAGCCATGAGGCCACAGCAGCTCGGTCGGTGGGTGAGGGCAGGATGGCAGAACGGCAGCCATGAGGCCACAGCAGCTCGGTCGGTGGGTGAGGGCAGGATGGCAGAACGGCAGCCATGAGGCCACAGCAGCTCGGTCGGTGGGTGAGGGCAGGATGGCAGAACGGCAGCCATGAGGCCACAGCAGCTCGGTCGGTGGGTGAGGGCAGGATGGCAGAATGGCAGCCATGAGGCCACAGCAGCTCGGTCGGTGGGTGAGGGCAGGATGGCAGAATGGCAGCCATGAGGCCACAGCAGCTCGGTCGGTGGGTGAGGGCAGGATGGCAGAACGGCAGCCATGAGGCCACAGCAGCTCGGTCGGTGGGTGAGGGCAGGATGGCAGAATGGCAGCCATGAGGCCACAGCAGCTCGGTCGGTGGGTGAGGGCGGGATGGCAGAATGGCAGCCATGAGGCCACAGCAGCTCGGACGGTGGGTGAGGGCAGGATGGCAGAATGGCAGCCATGAGGCCACAGCAGCTCGGTCGGTGGGTGAGGGCAGGATGGCAGAATGGCAGCCATGAGGCCACAGCAGCTCGGTCGGTGGGTGAGGGCGGGATGGCAGAATGGCAGCCATGAGGCCACAGCAGCTCGGTCGGTGGGTGAGGGCAGGATGGCAGAATGGCAGCCATGAGGCCACAGCAGCTCGGTCGGTGGGTGAGGGCAGGATGGCAGAACGGCAGCCATGAGGCCACAGCAGCTCGGTCGGTGGGTGAGGGCAGGATGGCAGAACGGCAGCCATGAGGCCACAGCAGCTCGGTCGGTGGGTGAGGGCAGGATGGCAGAACGGCAGCCATGAGGCCACAGCAGCTCGGTCGGTGGGTGAGGGCAGGATGGCAGAACGGCAGCCATGAGGCCACAGCAGCTCGGTCGGTGGGTGAGGGCAGGATGGCAGAACGGCAGCCATGAGGCCACAGCAGCTCGGTCGGTGGGTGAGGGCAGGATGGCAGAACGGCAGCCATGAGGCCACAGCAGCTCGGTCGGTGGGTGAGGGCAGGATGGCAGAACGGCAGCCATGAGGCCACAGCAGCTCGGTCGGTGGGTGAGGGCGGCAGGCGGCAGGGGTGGGGGCTGAGCGGCCGAAACGCGCGGCGCGTGGCGCGTGGCGCGTGGCGCTCGCCTCGCAGCACGTCGCCTTGAAGTCGTGGTAGTCGGCGGAATGCGCGCCGCCCATCGCCTCGACCATCTCGCGGCACAGCTTCATCGGCGGCGGCAGCGGCTTCGGATCCCTGCCCAATATGTACCCAAAGTCGATGTGGAAAAGCTCGCCCCCCGTGGTCAGCATCAAATTGTCCAAATGCCTGTCGCCCACGGAGAGGAGATAGGTGATCACACAGTAGCCCGCGCAGCTCTTCACAAAGGCGTCGAGCACATCCGGCCTGATCCCGTAACGGCCGCTCTCGCTCGGGTGGTGCGCGCGCAGGAACTGGCGGATGTCGCCGCGGTACTGCGCGAGCACGTCGGCGAGCGCGAAGGAGCGGTCGACGACCTGCACAATGCCCTCGCGGCAGCCCGTGGGTAGAACCATGTACGGCGTCAGCCGCAGGTCGAAGCCCTCGCGTTTGAGCAGCGCGTCCATCAGCGCGACAACCTGCGTGACGAGCTGGTCCTGCCGCAGGTCATCGCCCGATTTAAAAATGATCCGGTACAGCGACGCGTCCGCGCGAGCGAGCCGGCGCGGCGGCGGGCGCCCGCCGCCACCGCCACGGCTGGCGGCGCCGGCGGGCGCGGCAGCGGCGGGCGCGGCGGCGGTCGCGGCCGCCGCTGCGCCGCGCTCGTCCACGTCCGCATGCTCGTCCAGCGGCGTGTCGGGCTCATCGTCGTCGCACACGCGCAGGCAGATGCCAAGCGGTGAGAGCGCCGATTTATAAATCGTGCAGCCCTCGCACAGCACGCCAGTGGCGCGGACGGTCGGGTCGATGGGCAGCGGCAGCGCCGGCTGCCCGTCGCACGGCGCAAGCGCGCGCAACAGCTCGCTCCCCTCCGCACCGAGCTGCGCGCGCAGTCGCTCCACCTTGCGCGGACGCACCTCAGCCGACGCGCGCACGGCGCGCGACAGAGCGGAGAGCGCGCGCACAAAGGCCACCTGCCGGCCGAGCGCGCGCACGGTGCGCCGGCCGGCAGCCGTGCGGCCGAGCGCGCCGAGCAGCGCGCGGTGCACGCGCTGGAACATGCCGCCCGCGCTGCCCAGCGGCGCCTCGTCCGCGTCCGCGTCGGCGGCGGCGGCCGCGTCGGCGTCGGCGGCCACCGTCGCCGCATCGCGCGGCGCGGGCGCGGCGCCTGCCGCCGCGGCCGCCGCCTTCGCCGCCGCCGCCCTCGCCGCGCGCACGCCGCCGTCCTGCGCGCCGTCGGCCGCTGCCCACGCCGCCGCCGAGCCGCCGTCCGCACCCGCGAGCAGCCCCGCCGCCATGCGCGCGTGCCGAATCTCGACGAGCAGGTACCTGTAGGGGAGAGGGGGGGGCGGGGTGAGGGAGGGGTAGGGGCCCGGGAGCGGAGAGCGGGCGTGGAGGCGGAGGCGGCGGGCCGGAAGCACAGACCGGCGCCGGATCGCGCGCACATCGCGCGCGCGGCGGTCAGCGGCGGCGCCGCGCGCACACCGCGCGCGCGCGCGCGCGCACGATCAGAGGGTGGTCGCATGATCAGAGGGTGGTCGCGTGTTGAGAGGACGCGCACGCACCAGTGCAGCGCGACTGCGGTGGGCACGTGCGAGCACGCCCTGCGCACGAGCAGCGCGCCAAGCGGCGAGAGCGGGGATAGCGTCGCCCGCTCGCCCGCGCCATCTCTCGCGGCGGGAGCGGCAGACGCGGCGGGCGCGCCGCTCGCGACGGCGACGGCCGCCTGCGCGTCCCTGCCCGCCGGTGTCTCGTGCACGTCGTCGTAGCGCAGCGCCTGCACGAGCGGCAGCAGCAGCGCGAGCAGCTGCGCGTCGGACGCGCGCGCGAGCATGACCACCGCATACTCGCGCACAACGGGCGCGGCATGCGCGAAGGGCCGGCCGAGCAGCTCGACGGCCCCCTCGGCGTCGGGCGGCGCCCAGCGCGGGAGCAGCCAGCGCACGTGCGCAACCTCCCTCGCATCAAGCCAGTCGACCGCGCGCAGAAACTTGCCCAACGCACGGCTCTCGCCAAGCAATGCGGTGCGCATTCGCCAGAAGAGCTCCCGCTGGGCGGGTGTGAGGTGGTAACTGACGGGCACACTGAGTAGTCGGCGCAGCTCGGCGCGCTCGGCTGCGTCCGGCGCCGCCGCGCGCAGCCCCTCCTCGTCCGCAGGCGTCGCACGCGCGAGCTTGAGCGCCTTCAGCTGCGCGGCGTTGTCCTGGCCCACGCCGCAGTCGGCAGTGCGACGCCACCACGCGCTGCTACTCGCCGCCGCCGCCGCCGCCGCGACCGCCTCCGCGACCGCGTCGTCCGCGCCGCCGTCGAGCTCGGCGCCGGCACGCGCCTCCGACCGCTGCGCCTCGCCGTGCACGGCCGCGGCGTGGCGCAGCGCGTGCTCGACGCGCGGCAGCTCGACGACGAGGAGGAGACGGGGCCGCTCGTGGGCGCATGCAGCCTGTAAGCGCTCGAGTTCGCGGTAGACGAGACGGTCGAGCCACGGCAGCTGCTGCTGCTGCTGCTGCTGCTGCTGCATCAGCGCGGCCTCGCCGCTGTCCGCGCAGCCGAGCGCACCGCCCAACGAGAGCGCGCCGATCGACGCACCGGACCCGCCACCGGACCCACCCGCGCAGCCGGCGCCAGCGGCAGACGTGACATAGTCCACCGCGCCCACGCCGCCGCATCCGCCCGCGCACGTCGACGCGCCGGCCGAGCAACCGACCGCCGTCCAGCGCGCAGCCGCCAGTTCTCTGTGCCGCAGCGCGCGCTCGATGCGAATTAGCTCCGCCTCGAGTGCGCCCCCCGCGCTTCCCGCGCCCCCCGCGACCCCCGCGCCCACCGCGACCCCCGCGCCCGCCTGCGCGCAGCCCGGCGCGGCGACGGTGCCGAGCGCGGTCGGCGACGGCGCGTGCTGCGCGCCGTGCGCCACGCCATGCGCCGCGCCTGCGCCCGCGCGCGCCGCCCTCGCACCTGCGGGCTCGAGTGGCTCGTGGCCATCGAGAAGGAGCGACAATTCCTTCTGCCCGACGCGCAACTGCCCCTGCTCGTTGAAAAGGCGGAGCGACGCGCGGCCGGCGCACACGGCGGTACCCGGCCCGCGCGGCGCGTAGAGCGCGATGCGCACCTCCGCGTCCGCGCCCAGATCACGGTACGCCGCCGGGAAGCACAGCCACTCGCCCCAGCGCAGCAGCTCGCCGCACGCGCTCGCCGTGCAGAGCGGCGCGCACAGCGGCCGGCCGCGCGAGTAGAGCTGGCACGAGACGTGCACGTCGGCACTCGCCGCGCCCACACGCCGCGCGAACCGCTCGGCGAAGCTGCCGCCGCTCTCCGCCATCTGCCCGTGAAGCGCCGCCGCGGCCGCGCCGGCCGCGGCCGCCGGCTCGTCGGGCGGAAACGTTCCGCGCACCTCGCCGATGCGCAGGCGGACGGGCAGCGCTACGTCGCTGTTCAAAAAGTAGAGCGGCGCGTGGTGCAGCGCGCGCGCCTCGAGCCCATGTCCCACGCTCTCCACCATGCGCTCCGCCACCTCACGCGGCAGCGGCGCGCGCCCACCGCCCATCGTGGGCGCAGATCGGCGGCTGGGTCGGCTCCGCTCCGGCAAGAGTCAAGACAGTCAAGACGCCTCACTCGGAAGAAGATGGCTGATCAGAGTTGATCACAAGTCACAACTCACCAGGCGTCAGAGCCCGGAGCCGGGCGCCGGCTTCAGTCGAGCACGCGACGACCCGCAACCTGTGGCGACACTGGTACCAGCTGCGTGGCAGATGCGAGCGCTGTGAGGGTTCGTGCGGCGGGCAGTAGCTGAGCACGTGCAGGTAAAAGCAGTGCGAGCGCATTCCCCTTCTGTCCCCCCTCTTTCCCCCTTGCTTTTACCTGCACGTGCGAGGTTCACGGCTCGTCCGTCGCGTTGGACACGGCCGATGCGGCGTGCGCGGTGCCCAACGGCGGCGGTGGTGCGTCACCGCTCGCCGCGCGCGCGCGCGCGGCGCGTACAGGCTGGGTCGGTGCTGCCGCCAACCAATCAGCGGCCGCAGGCGGCTCGGACGCGCTTGGCGCGGGCGACGCGCTCGGCGAGCCAGACGAGGCCCTGCGCCAGCGGCCACTTGCACTGAAGCGCCGTGCGGCGCCGGCGCTCGGCATGACCTTGGCGGCGGTGGCGACGGAGCCGAGCCGCTCGCGCGCGAGCATCGTCGCACGCCACGCGCTCGCGCACGCGGGGAGCGCAAACGCGACGGACGCGCCAATGTTCACGGCAGCGGCGAAGATCATGAGCGCTAGCGTGCCCTCGGGCGCGTAGCGCTCGTACCCGCCGTCTGATGAGACCCACGCCCCGCGCGCCGCCGGGCCTGCGGCAATGCCAAAGACTGCGGAGACCGTCATGTGCGCGCCGAGCGAGACGGCGCGCGCCTCGTAAAAGTAGGCGTGCAGCGCGCGCGGCTGCTCGTCGCGCGCGCGGAAGTAGAGCATCGTCGCCCAGAAGGTGGCGTCCTGAATCACCACCGCGTCGCTAAAGTGCTCGAGCACGAAGCCAACGTTCCACGCGGTATACGCGAGGACCCACTCGCGCGAGATCACGCCGCTCACGTACACGAGCGCGGGCGCGGTTGCGCGGCGCTCGTCAACACGCCACGCGGACGTTTGGACCATTGGCGTGTCGGTGCACGCGCTCGAGAGCGTGCGCGCGCCCAGCCAAACGGCGAGCACAACCGCCTCGGCGCGCACGAGCGCACAGTGGAGCGGCTCGCGTGCGCACTCGTACGTGACGGTCCAGAGCACGTTGGCCGCCAGGACGAGCGCGATGAAGAGTGCCATGCGCGTGGCCCACGCCTGCCGGCGCGCGTCCGAAAGCGCCATCTTGTACGCCGCGAGGACGAGCGTGCCTGAGCCGAAGACGAGCGCATACTTGAAGAAGAGTTGCAGCGCCTCGCGCTCCGCGCCAAAGCGGTACGTCCAGATGGGCACGCCGCCGGCAAGCGACGCGGCGTACACGCCAAGCCCCACCGCCGCCTGCACGCCGAGCGCCAGACGCGGGCAGAGGAATGTGCACGCTGCGGCGAGCGCGGCGGCGAGCGCCTCGGCGGCGATGTAGGCGAGCGGCCGTTGCGCGGCGGCGGGCGCGAGCACGAAGAGAGCAACGAGCGCGGCGGCGAGCACGGTGAGGCCGACGAGCAAATGCGGGCGCGACGGATAGAAGTGCGTCGGCTCCGCCGGGTCTACCGTCTGCGCGCGCGCCATCATCGGCGCCGTGTGCTCGGCGGCGGCCAGCGGCTGGGCGTGCGAAAACGTGCTCGTTGGCCCGATTCGCGTTCGCACTTTTTTTTGGCGCGGGCAGCAGCTGCAGGCGCAGCGCCGCGCGCAAACAATTCAAACGATGGCGGGGGGCGCGGACGAGCGGCAGGCGCTGCTCTACGAGCTGGACGAGGCGCGCAAGCAGCGCAACGAGTTCCGGAACAACTTTGAGGCGCTGCGTGCCGAGACCGTCAAGCTCGCGCTTGAGCTCGAGGGCGCGCGCGCCGACGCGGCCGGTGCGCTCGCCGAGCGCGACCGGATGGCGGCCGAGTTCGAGGCGATGCGGCTCGACCTCGTCGGCGAGCTCGAGGCGCGTGACGCAGAGCTCGAGACGATCCGCGCGAGCGCGATGCCGCTCGACGAGGCAGACGCGATGCGCGCCGATATCGAGGCCGATTGCGCTGCACGCCTCGCCGCCGCCGACGACGAGCTGGCGCGCGCGCGCGACGCGCTTGCGCGCGCCACGCGCGACGCCAAGCAGGCGCGCGCGGACGCGGACGCGCGCGCAGTTCAGGCGGTAAGCGCGGGCGCGGCGCGCGAGCTGCGCCTCGAGTCGGAGCTCGCCGACGTGACCGCACAGCTCGACCGCCTCCGACGCGCCGCCGATGGCGACGGCTCGGCGGGCGTGCTCGGCGGCGACCGGCTGCGCGCGCTCCAGCGCGAGCGGCTGACGCTCTCGCTCAAGGCGGACGCGCTCGGCGAGGAGAACGAGGCGTTGCGTGCGGAGATGGACGCGGCGCTCGCCGACGCTGAGGCGCGCGTCCGCTCCGCCGCCGCGCTCGCCGCCGACGAGCGGACAAGCGCTCAGGTGTGTCGCGCCGAGCTCGCTGCGCTCCACCGGCGCGCGGCCGCGCTCGCCTCTGAGCTTGACGCGGCGAACGGCGCGTTCGAGCGGTCGCACGCGGCGAACCTCGCGCTCGAGGCCGACCTGCGCAAGCAGCGCGATGAGGCCGACGCCGCCGCACACCGCCTCGTCACGGGCGCCGCCGCCGCCGACGCGCGCGCCGCCGACGCGTCGCGCGTCGCCGACCGGCTGCGCGACGACGCGCTCCGGCGGGCGGACGAGGCGGCGGCGGCGGCGGATGCGCTGCGCGCGGCGAACGGGCGGCTGCACGCCAAGCTCGCGCAGGCCGAGGAGGTCGCCGAGCGCGCGCGCGAGCTTGCGACCGCCAGCACGCGCGCGGCAGCGCTCGCGCCGCCGCGCGCGGCCGCGGCAGACGCCGACGCCGCGGCCGCCGCGGCGGGCACGCACGCGGCCGTCGACGCGGCGCTCGTGGCGGCGCAGCCGGCGCGCGCGCTCGCCGACGTGGACGCACGTGCGCACGCCGCCGCCGAGCGAGCGCGCGCCGCCGAGGCCGAGCTCGCTGACGCGCGGCGCGCCGAGCGAAGCGAAGCCGCCGCCGCGGCCGACGCGCGCGTCGCGGCCGCGCGCGCCGAGGCGGAGGCGGAGGGCGCGCGCCGGCGGGCGGACGAGGCGATGGCGGCGGGTGAGCGTGTGCGCAAAGCGCTGCGCCGCGCTGAGAGAGAGGCGGACGCCGCCAAGGTCGCGTTCGCCGCCGAGCGGCGCGCGCACACGGCGCTCAAGGCGCAGCTGCTGCGCGCGCATCAGCGCCGCGCGCAGCGCGCCGAGCGGCACGCGGCGCGCGCGAGCGCGAGCGCGCTTGCCGCCGCGGCGCCGCCCGCGGCGCTGCTCGTGCAGCGCGCTGCTGCTGCTGGCGGCGGCGCTGGCGGCGGCGCTTCGCCGGCGGCGGGCGTGCAGCCGACGCCAGACGCGCGCACCGCGTGTGCGGCCACGCGGCCGGCGCCGGCTGCGTGGCCGGCTGACGAGCGGCCAGCGCCGTCGCATGAGATGGGCAGCTCGGGTGCGTGCACACACGCGCGTGCACGCGCGCGCTGCACCGCGCGCACTGCACCGCGCCGCGTGTCGTGTGTTTGCCGCTCACGCGCCGCCTTGGTTTCTGCGCTGCGCGCGCGCCTGTGTGCGCGCAGCGTCAAGCGCGGCGGGCGTGTGCGCGCAGCAGCCGTACCACACTGCGTCACTCGGCACCGCGTCACAGCAGCCGTACCACACTGCGTCACTCGGCACCGCGTCACAGCAGCCGTACCACACCGCGTCACTCGGCACCGCGTCACTCGGCACACGCGCGCGTCCCGCAGCGGCGGGCGCGCTCTCAACGATGGCGACCGCCGGTGGCAGCGCCTCGCCGATCGCGAGCCCGCCGCCCTCTGCCGGTGGGCCGCGCGCGCACGACAGCGCAGAGCGGCCGCCGGTGCACGGCGCCGCGGACGCAGAGGCGCGCGCGATCGCCGCGCGCGACCGCAACCTGCGTCTCGAGATCGCGGGCATCAAGGTGCGCGGCTGATGCGGCCGGTCCGGCGCGCCGGCGCGCATGCCCATGCCGCGCTGGCTGAGACCACTTGCGCTGCGCCCATCCATGCGCATGCCCATGCCGCGCCGTGCCGCGCGGCAGGAGCGCATCGTCGCATTCGGCTCGCATGCCGCCGCCTCCGGCTTGGCCGAACCTCCGGGTGCGGGCCCGAGTCCGTAGCGGCTTAGTACGGGGCGCTCAACCGTGCCCCTGATCGGATTTGGCTTGACCATCTATACCGCATGACCTCGCATCTCCATCATGCGTCACATTCTGACAAAATAATGCCTTGATATGCCTGACGCGCGCTCTCTCCTTTGAGCTGTGCGCATGGCGGCGTGCAGAGACTGTCCGACGACCGGAGGGGGAAGGGGGGGGGGGGGGGGGGGGGGGGGGAGGGGGGGCGCATTGCCGTCGACTACTGCGCGCTCTGCGGCGGGGCGTCCTCCGCGTGCGGCTCGTCCTCCGAGCGCTTGTCCTCCGCGCGCGTCTCCGCGGGTGGCGAGCTCGGCGGCGGCGATGGCGGCGGCTGCTCGGCGACGACGGGTTCGCTCGCGTTGGCGGATGCGCCGAGCCCCGCGTCGCTCGCGTGCAGCACCGTCTGGATGGCGTGGGGCGGGATCTCCATGGCGAGCGCGAGCCCGTGGCTCTTGAGCTTGTACGAGAGTCGCTCGGAGCCGCAATTGAGCACGACGGTGGCAACCAGCATGTCGGGCCGCAGGAACGAGGCCGACTCGAGGCCGTCCTCGTCGCCGCACGTGCCGTACGGGCGGCCGACGGGCGGCGGCAGCCGGCGGCGCGTGCGCACGGTCGCGTTGAGCAGCGCCGAGCCGGGCGGCACGTACTTTGAAAAGTGGCCGATGTACCAGTACTGCGGGTGGAGGTAGAGCTCGGCCGCGGAGACATTTGCCATGATCGCGGCATCGCAGTCATTGCCCAGGTGGTTGGGGCCTGCGGCGCACCCGGCGCGAGGCGCGCGCGTGAGCGCGCGCGGTGTGCGCGCGAGCGCGCTGCTGCGCGGCGCGCACCGCCTCGCTCGTCGAGCAGCAGATTCCAGTCGATCCAGCCGAGGCCCCCCGCATTCAGGTCGCCGATGATATCGTGCGCGTAGCCCTCGCCAAACGACCACGAGCCGTGCGCGAGAGTGGTGCCCGGCGGCCATCGATATTTCTCATAGGTCGCCTCTGAGGGCAGAAGGAGCTTTCCCGCCCACAGCTCGCGAATCGTGGCGACGTGCTCGAAGGTGTCGCCCGAGTACCAGTGGAAGGCGATGCCGTCGAAGAAGGCCGAAGTGGCCGCATCGGAAAAAGAGGCGTTTGCCCATTCGACCACGTGGTCCTGCGCGAGGGACACACACGCGCACACGCACACGCACACACGCATCGCGCGCGCTCACGGGCGCGGGTGGCAAGGGCGCGACTGCCGCGTGGCGCGCTTGCGTAACGCCTCGCCGCGCCCCTCCACCTTCCTAGCCTCACCTTGTTGTGGTCAAAGGCGAAGATTTTGAGCTGCGGGTGGTGCTTGCGCAGAATGGGGCCGAGATGCTCACGCACAAAGGTTGCGCCCTGCTCGGGGGTAAAGGCGCACGCCTCCCACGCTGCGCGGTTCTCTGGCTCGTTCTGCATCGTGATTGCCCAGAGCGGCACGCCCAGCCGCTCATACGCGCCGAGCCAGCGCGAGAGGTAGCGCGCCCACACGTCGCGGCACTCGTCGCGCAAGCCGGGGGGCGGCTCGGAGCCGTCCATGCGCCGCCCCTTCTTCATCCACGCGGGCGGCGACCACGGCGAGGCGAGCAGCTTGAGCTTGCGCGGCGCCACCGCCTGCGCCGCGCGTATGAGCGGGATCATCGTGCGCTGGTCGTGCGCGACCGCATCGTCAAAATAGCGCAGATCAAAATCCTCGGGCACGTCGTCGAAGGAATACGAGTTGATCGAAAAGTCGCAGCTGTTGATGTGCACGCGCCCGAGCGTGTACCTGCCGCGCCCAAGCGAAGCGCGCGCGCGCACCGCGCGCCGCGCGGGTGAGCCGCGCGCGATGGCGCCGCGGCCGCCGCTCGGGACCGCGCGCGCGCCGGTGCGCGGCGCACCCGATGCCCTCGTCCTCGGAGAAGTAGGCCTCGATGAAGCGGCGGCGGAGATGGCGCGGCAGGGACTGGAAGACGAGCGCCGACGACTCGGTGAACGCGCCGCCAAACCCTTCGATCCGGTGCTGCGCCGTCGCGCCCGTCACGTCGATCGTGTGCTCGGAGTGGAAATTCGCGGGCACGAACGGCGCGCACGGCTTGACACTCAGCCGGTCGTGCGTCGCAAAGGCGGTCTGCACGACCGTCGCGCAGACGGAGAGGCCAACCATCGCCGCCTTCACCTCCGACACGCTTGGCAGCGGCGATGCAAGCAGCGGCGCACCGCAGCAGCGGCGCGGCACGGCCATGCCGGCGACGCACAGGAGCGCGACGACGCCAAGCGCGATGCCGGCAATCAAGCGCCAGCTGATGCGCTCGCGCGGTCGCGGTGCGCAGAGCGCCACTGCGCCCTCAGCTGCCAGCTCATCCTCCTCCGACCCGAGCAGCCGCGCCGCGTGCGCCATCCTCGCGCGCGCCGATCGTCGATCGGCGGGATCGGCGATTGCGGCCTTCTCACGGAAAATGGAGGGCCCTCCGGAGGCTGCTACACGAGCCCTCACACGCACGCTCTGTGCCCTGCGGAGCCCGCGTTCGGCTCAACGGTGCTTCCGGTCGCGTGCCACGCTGGCCGCGCCGGCGCCACGGCGCAAGCGGCAAGCGGCCACATCTGGGGCGCTGCGCTCGTCGCGCGGGAACCTCACGCCGCGCCCGCGTCCGCCGCTTCGGCCTCGACCTCGAGCTCGCCCGAGTCGGCGATCGTGACGGCGGCGCTCGGCTTGCCGGAGGACGAGCCCTTCTTTTCGACAGCCTCAATCACGTCCATCCCCTCGAGCACGCGGCCGAAGACCACGTGCCGCCCGTCAAGCCACGACGTCTTGACGGTGCAGATGAAGAACTGCGAGCCGTTGGTGTCGGGCCCAGCGTTGGCCATGGAGAGCGTGCCCGGCCCCGTGTGCTTGAGCTTGAAGTTCTCGTCCTTGAACTTCTCGCCATAGATCGACTCGCCGCCCGTGCCGTCGCCGCGCGTGAAGTCGCCGCCCTGGATCATGAACTGCGAGCCGCGCGGCGCGCGACAGCGCGGGCGGCCGCGCGGTGGGCGCGCCGCGCGGCGTGGCCACGCGCCGGGCGGGTCCAGCGCGGCGCGGTGCGGCGAGGGCGCACCTGCGGGATGATGCGGTGGAACTTGGAGCCCTTGAACGTCAGCTCCTTGCCGCTCTTCCCAACGCCCTTCTCGCCCGTGCAGAGCGCACGGAAGTTCTCGACCGTCTTGGGCACCGTCGCGCCGTACAGGCCCATCACGACGCGGCCGGCGGCCTGGCCGTCAATCTCGATGTCAAAGTACACCTTGTGTGTCACTTTGGGCCCGGTGGACGCGCTCGCGTACGCGGCGCACGCCGCGAAGGCCACCACCGTCGCGAAGAGGACGCGCCCGGGCATAGCGGCGTTGAGAGCTGAGTCAGACTCGAGACTACTGATTGAAGGACAGTGGACAGAGCCTGCGGTCAACCGCGCCCCTGTTCAGGCCGCCCTTGCGCGCGCGCGCGCGCTGGCGCGCGCTGGCGCGGCCTCGCCGCGCCGCTCACGGCTGCGGCACGACTGCCCACTTGAAGGTCGACGCGCCGAGTGTGACCGTGTCGCCCGGTCGGAGCACGTGCGCCTTACGGCCGAGCTTGCCAAGGTTGACGAACGTGCCGTTCGTCGAGTTGGTGTCGACGAGCTTGAACGTGTCGTTTCTCACGTCCACGCGCGCGTGCTTTGACGACACCTCGTCGTCCTTGCACAGCGAGATGTCGCACGCCTGCGCGCGGCCGATCACGAGCCGCGTCGTCGTGTTGGGCGCGGACGGCATCCAAAAGGTCTCGCCGGCGTACGGGCCCTTGATGCCGAGCAAGCACGGGACGTCGCCCCCTTCCTCTGACGCCGCCGTGCCCTCGCGCTCGTCGTCCTCCTGCGCAGGCACCGCCGCCGCCGTGGCGGCGTCCTCGAGCGCCGCGCGCGCGCGCTTGGCCTGCCGCTCGAACGCGCCCACGTGTTCCTCCATGCGCGCGACGAGCTGGCGCGTGCGCTTGCTGCACTCAGCCTTGAGGTAATCATCGACAGTCATCGCGCACTCCGCCTCGCTCAGCGCCTTCGCGTCAAGCGCCACCAACGGCGCAAGCACGCCCGCTACCATCGTCACGGCCTTACGTTTGAACCCGCGGCACAGAGGCGGGCGGCAAAACGGAAATCCGCTCCTCATCAGTATTCATGGCATCCGTCCAGCCGCCCGCGCGAGAAGACCCACCGCGCGGCCCGGCGGACCGCGCGCACCTCATATGTGCGCGCGTGCCGCCCAGCTTGCATGCGGCGCTGCAGGCGTACGTCGCGCGCACCGGCGACAGCATGCACCATGCCGTCGAAGACGCGCTTGCGCGCTACTTTGCGCGGCCGCGCCACACGCTCTTCCAGGTGGGGACGGAGGGTGCGCTCGTGCGCGGCGTCTCGACGGGCTGCATGCGCGTGGAAGACCTTCTGCGCCACGGTGACTTTGGCCTTGGTACTTTTGACCACCTCGACGGGGACGGCGTCCTGCTCGACGGCGTCTGCTGGCGCGCGGAAGCCGATGGGACTGTCGCGCGCGCGTCGCCGCGCGCGCTCACGCCCTTCTGGGTGGTGACGCACTTTCGTCCGGAGCGCATGGTCGAGTTGCGCAACGTGCGCGACCTGCCCGACCTCGTCTCGCGCCTCGACCAGGCGCGGACCTCGCCCAACCTCTTCGCGGCCGCGCGGGTGCGCGGCCGTTTCTCGTCCATCTGCTGGCATGCGCCCGGCAAGGCGCGCGGGGGCGAGGCGTGCGAGGGCGCGGCACGCGAGGACGCGCCGGCCGAGACGCCCGCCGAGCCTCCAGAGGGCGCCGAAGCCCCGCCACGCGAGGCGCGGCTGCTCAAGGAGGATGTCGACGGCTCGCTCGTCGCCTTTCACACGCCAAGTTGGGCGGAGTCGTTCAGCGCGCGCGGGTGGCAGTTCCACTTCCTTTCGGATGACCGCGTCCTCGCCGGCCGCGTGCACGCCGTCACCTCCGCTGAGCTGCGCGTCGAGTTGCACGACCTCAATGACGTGCACGTCGCGCTGCCCGAGACCGCTGAGTTTGCGCGTGCCGATCTCACGCCCGCCGAGCTGAAGCTCGCCAGCCTCAACATCGGCGCGCAGTGAGCGGCAGGCGGCAGCGCTCAGCGCACGCACAGACATCGCGCCGTACAACCCAGTCGCACGCCGCACGGTGCCGACGTCCCACGCCCACGCGCAACCGCACAAGCCCGCACCCCGTCGGCCGTTGCTGTTGCTGTACCGGCGGGCGCACCCTCAACACAACGGCGGGAGGCGGGTGCGCCGGCCGGCCAGGGAAGGGAGCCGACTGAAGCTGCTCAGGCTTCGAGAGGAAGCAAGGGAGGAGGGGAGGGTTGGCAAAAGGGAGCACGCTTTACCCATAATGATGAGGCGTGCTGCCCCGAAAACGAGAACACGGAGCGCGCGAAAAAAATGGGGGCGACGCTGTCGCGCGCGCCCGCGTGTCAACCGTTCGACCCGAGAGCGTACGCCACGCCCGCCTACATCACAATCGCCATGTTCGCCTTGTGCGTGGCATTTCAATCTGCCGCCGCACCGCGCCTGCCGCTCGCGGGCAGCCCAGCTCGCCGCGCGCGGGCGCGCGCGCGCGCGCGCGAATCTCACCTCGCGCTTGGGCCCGGTTGCGCGCGCCGCCGCTCAGCATCCCGCCAAAGCGCCCGTGATGATGGCGCAGGTATTACTGCTTCGTCTTCTTCCAGACGTACTCGAAGCTTTACCTGCTGAGCCAGCGCGCGCGCGTGGCCAACGCGGCGAGCGGTGGTGGCCTGCGTACCGCGCTGGGCATCAACCCGTACCGGTACCACGACGCGAGCACCGCCGCCGTCAAATACGGCAACACGCTCGATCCGCTCGCCATCCTGGGCGACCGCATGGTAGGCAACACACTCGAGCAGCTCGTGCCCTTCCTCGGCTCGCTCTGGCTCTTCGCGATCTTCGTCGACTCGGAGCGCACGTGGCAGACGGGCTGCGCGTACCTCGCGAGCCGCGTAGCCTACCCTCCGCTCTTCTGGGCGGGCTCGCCGTGGATTTTGCTCAGCACCGTGCCCGGCTACGCGGTGATTTGGTACCACTTGGGCGCCGTGCTCATCGCGCTGCACCGAGCCGAGGGCGGCTGACTGAGAATCACCAGTTCGCCACATTCCGAATCGCGACGGCATCGGCGGCACGCGAGGGCGAGCGTTGAGCACGCCTCACGCCCCTTGATCCAAGCGCCCGCTGAGCAGGCCGGCGCCGGTGATCGTGACGAGCTGCTTGGGCCTGCCCGAGTGCGAGCCGACCTTCTCGATCGCGCGCACGACGTCCATCCCCTCGAGCACGCGGCCGAAGACGACGTGCTTGCCGTCGAGCCACGAGGTGCGCGCCGTCGTGATGAAGAACTGCGAGCCGTTCGTGCCGGGCCCCGCGTTGGCCATCGAGAGCGTGCCCGGCCCCATGTGCTTGAGCGCAAAGTTCTCGTCGGCAAACTTTTTGCCGAAGATGCTCTCGCCGCCCGTGCCGTCGCCGCGCGTGAAATCGCCGCCCTGGATCATGAAGTGCGGGATGATCCGATGCAGCCGGCTGCCCGCGTACGCGAGCCGCCGCCCCTTGCGCGACGTGCGATCGCCGACGCACAGGTGCACAAAGTTGTCGACGGTGCGCGGCACGACGTCGCCAAAGAGGCCGAGCACAAGGCGGCCGGCGGGCTCGTTGCCGATGCTCATGTCCAAGTAGACGCGGTGCGTCACGTCCGCCTGCTCCCCTGCCCGGGCGCGCCCCAGGCCCACCAAGCACACGACGCACCCGACCATCGCGCGGCCGGACGCCATCGTGCCGTGGCGGGAAACACGATGCCGGCGCTTGTGTTCATAGGCCGCAGAAGGCCGCCAGCGCCGAGCTCGCGCTCTGAGGAGCGCAATTCGATCTACTGCTCTCATCTGCCCGTGCACAACCCGCCGCCGACCGCGCGCTCAACAGCGCGCAGCCGGCAGCCGACGAGCGCGGGCGCAACGCCGCTCACGAGCAGCGCGACCGCGGCGCACGCGAGCGTGAGCGCGACCAGCTGCGCGGCCGCGGGCGGCTCGAGCAGTGCGCAAGCTAGCATGCCGCCGACAAGGGCGGCGCCGAGCGGCGTGCCGTCGGCGAGCGCGCGCGCGCCGCGCACGCTCGCGAGCTGCGCGCGCAGCTCGTCGGCCGTCGGCCGCGCGCCGGTCTCGTCGGCGACCATCGCGTTGCACAGCGCCACCTCGCGCGCGTGCGCCGCATGCGCCCCGGCGGGCGCGAGAAGGAGGAGGCAGACCGGCAGCGTCGCCCACGCGCTCGCCGCCTGCAGCCACGTGCACGCGCCGACGAGCGCGCACGCGCCATGCAGCGCGACCGCGAGCGCGCCGCGCCGCGCCGCGCGCAACCGGTCGCGCGGCGGCGCGACGGCGCGCTCGCGCGGCGCGCGCGCGGCCGGCGCGTGCAACAGCGGCGGCAGCGCGAGCAGCAGCGTGAGGCCGCACAGCGCGAGCGCGAGCACGAGCCCACCGCGCGCGCCAAGCGCCGCGCGCGCGCCGCGCGCGCCGCGCGGCGGCTCGGCGGCGCGCGCGCGCGCGCACGGCGGCGGCGCGGGCGGCGGCGCGGCGCGCGGCGCGCGCGCGCGCAGCCGGCGGCCGCGCGTGCGAGCGCGCACCGCCGCCGCCGGCTGCGCGCGCACGGGCGTGAGCGCCGCGCCGAGCGCCGCGCCTAGCGCCGCGCGCGACGGAATGCGCGGCACGGCCTGCGGCGCGGCGCGCTCGGCGCGCGGCTGCGCGCCGCGCGCGAGCGCGGGGGCGCCGAGCGGCGCTCGGCCGTCGAGGCGCGCCGGCCGGTCGAGCGCGGCGTCGAGCGCGGGCAGCGCGGCGGCGAGCGCGACGAGCAGCGCGAGCACGGCGAGCACGCCCGTCTGCGCGCGCAGCCGCGGCACGTGCACCGGCTTGCGACCGAGAGCGTGCGCGGCGCGGTCGAATCGGACGGCGCGCGACGCGCACAGGCGCGTAGAGGTGAGCAGCTCGCGGTAGACGCAGCCGAGGGAGTATACGTCGCACGCGCGCCCGTACTCGCCGCCGTCAAACACCTCCGCCGCCATATAGAGCGGGGTGCCCACCACGCGCGTGGCCGCACCGCCCGTCGCGTACCGAGGGATTGATGGAGGAGGGATTGATGGAGCGGCGATGCCCGGCCGTTGCGGCGCGTGCGCTGCGCAGGCGAGGCACCCGCCGCGCCCGGCGCCGTACGCCACGCCGACTCCAACTCCGCCAGCGCCGGCCCGCGCGCCGCCAGCCGAGCCCGCGCCGCCACCGCCGCCGCCGGCCGGCGCGCCGCCGACCGCGCCAGCATGCGCGTCCGCCTCCTCCCTGCGCAGCAGGCGCGAGACGCCAAAGTCGGCAAGCTTGAAGGTGAACCGCGCGGCCGCCTCGCACGTGTGCCCACGCGTCGCATTGAAGAGCACGTTCTCCATTTTGAGGTCGCGGTGCATCACGCCGCGCCCGTGGCAATGAACAAGTGCCGCGCCGCACTGCTCGAGCACGCACAGCCGAAGGGCGTGCGCGCGCGCGGGCGACGCCTCGAAGAGGTCGGCGAGGCTGCCGGCGCACAGCTCCATGCCGATAAGCACCTGCGCGCCGACGCGCGGCGTGCCGCGCGCGCGCGCGTGAGCGCGTGTGTCGCGCGCCGCGCGCCGCGCCGCAAGCGGCGAAGCGCACCTCGCCGTGGATGGCGCCATGCAGCGCGCCGGGCTTGAGCCAGACGCCGCGGAAGCGCACGACGTGCTCGTGCACAAGCGACTCGAGCAGCATCGCCTCGCGCTGCACGCGCGCGCGTCGCTCTGGGCGGAGGAGCGAGTAGGGCACGGCCTTGACGGCGAGCAGCTCGCCCGTGCGGCGGAACCGGCGCTTGGTCACCTCGCCGTGCGCGCCCGCGCCGAGCACGCCGAGCACGTCGAAGGCTGGCGGCGGCAGAGCCGCTCTTGGCGGCTGCCCGTCCGCCGCCGGCCTGCTGCCGCGGTTGCCCATTGCGGCGGCGCCAGCAGCAGCAGGGGACGCGGAAACTCGCGCCAAAGCGCCTGTCGGGCCGAACCGGGATGCAGCGCGCGCGGCCGCGCTCGCGGCTGTGGGTGGGCACGGCGGTGCTTGGCGGGCTGTCGTTGGTCATCGCCTGGACGACGGTGGCTCGCTCACGCCACCTCGTTTCGCTCGATAACGTGCGCCTCGTCCTCGCGCCCGCCGGCGGCGCGCCGGCCGGCGCGGACGACCCGGCGCGCGCAGTCCGCGCGCGCGCGGCGCGGTGGGAGGAGGCGCTCGCGCGGCTGCGCATCGAAATCGGCGAGTTCCACGAGTCAGCCTGGCCCGCGCGCGTCGCCGGCTGCCAGCACTTCCCGCCCGCCTTCTTCGAGCGGATGGCGGGTGCGGTCGAGCGCGGCGCCAACGCGACGTTTGCGACCGCGGCGACGCACCCGCGCTGGCTGACGCCCGAGCGTATGGCGGCGGCGGCGGACGCGGAGGGCGTGCTCTTCGTCACGTGGGCCAACGCGCACTTCGCCGACTTTGTCGAGAACTTTGTCGTCTCTCTGCAAAAGCTGCGGCTGCACAACGTCTTGGTCGGCGCGCTCGACGACGAGCTCGTCGGGCTGCTCGGCCGCGAGGGCGGGCCCGTGCCGCGCTCGGCGGTGTTCCGGATGCTGGCGGACGAGGCGCTCGAGACGGGCGCGCGCGAGCACTGGGGCTGGGGCTCGCCAAAGTTCAACCAGATGGGCGTGCACAAGGGCGTGCTCATGCGCTCAGCCCTCGCCATGGGCGTTACGCTTCTGCTGTGCGACGTGGACACTGTCTGGCTGCGCGACCCGAGGCCGCTGCTCGGCGCGTACTCGCACGTCGACCTGCTCATCTCGACCGACACGCTCGCGCCCTCGCGCACGCGCGCCGCGCCGGACGCTCCCTTCGTCTCCACCGACGGCGGCCTCGAGCGCGCGCTCACGGACATTGGCCACGCGCCCCACTATCAGCTCCTCCTCACGCGTTCTAACATCGGCGTCATGCTCCTAAGACCCACGCTCGTGAGGCGCGCGCGCGCGCGCGCGCTGCGCGCGCGTGCGCCGCGTGCAGACCCATAGCATGCTCACACACCTCGGGTCTGCACGTATGTTCGAATCGTTTCTTCGCTCGGCTGCTGTCGCGCCAGCCAACGCGGCTTTTCATCGAGGAGTACATGCGCGTGCTCGCCGCCGCGCCCAAGGGCTCGTGGGACCAGGCCGTCTTCAACGACGTGCTGCGCACCGGCCTCACGCTCGCGTCGCGCTCAATGGGCGCGCTCGATCTGCGCGGCAAGACGGCGCGCGGGCTGCAGCTGTGGGAGGTGCCCCTCGACCTGGCGGGCGTCACGGTGCCCACCGAGCACGCGGACAGGTCTGTGCAACTCTTCTGCGGGCTGCTGCGCACCGGTGTGCTGCCCACAGCCACCTTTGCCAACGGCTGGTCGTTTTGGGTCGGCCGCCTGCACGAGCATCTCGCCCTCGCGCCCTACGTCGTGCACAACACGTACCAATACTTTGGCTCGTCGGGCAAGCGCTTGCGATTTCGCGAGGCGGGGCTGTGGCACGTCGACCCGCCCAGCCGTTTCGACGCGAGCGCGCCGGCGCGCGGCGGTGGCGGCGGAGGCGGCGGCGGCGGCGGCGGCGGCGGCCTCGGCGCGCCATGGGCCGCTGTCGACGCCGCGATCGCCGGCGAGCACGCGCTGTCGCGCGAGGCGGGCGGCGGGCTGCTGCGCGCGGCGGTGCACGTGCCGGCCGCGCTGCTCGCGCGCGTGGACATCTTCGGCATGAGCCACGCCGAGTCGCGACTGCCGCGCCGCCACGCCGCGCTGCTGCAGGCGCAGCTCGCCGGCGTGGCCGCCGCGCTCGCGCTCGCGCGCGCTCTGCGCCGGGCCGTCGAGCTGCCATCGCTGTGGTGCTCATGCGACCGCACTTTCATGGTCGCATGGAACTGCTCATACCACCCGGCGCTGCTCGCGCGACCGTTTCGCTGCCCGACGGACCACGCCCTCGACTTGGGCGCGTGGGACTACCTGCGCCTCCCGTACCGCGAGCCCGGCTTCTGGGATCGCAGGCTCGGCGCGGCGCGCGCGCCGGCCGACGCGCGCGACGCGGGCGTGCGCGTGCACGTGTGCGGCGCGCAGCCGACGGGCGGGCCATCCGCGTCGCCGTCGCTCGCGGCGCTTGCGGCGAGCGCGGCGAGCGGCGAGCTCGCCGACGCGCTGCGCGCGCGCTGCCGCGCAGCCGGGGCGGCCGCGGCGCGGCCGGGCGGCTCGGCCGCGCGCGCCTTCCGCGACGCGAACGAGGTGGGCGCGGGGCGCGCGCGCGCGGTGGCGGCGCGGCGCGGCGATGGCGGCGGCGGCGCGACCGAGTCCGCGACGGACATCGCCGCGCGCGCCGCGCTCGTGCCGCGCGGGCTGAGCGACGACGAGCTTGCCGTGGCCCTCGAGCCCTTCGCGTGGGCGCCTGCCCTTGCACTTGACTCAACCGATGGGCTCGTCGGGCGGATCGGCAATGAGCGCAACCGGCGGGTGTGGGCGGAGCGGCTGGAGAGCACGCTCGGTATGCAGTGGTGCTGCACGCCCGTCGGCGGCTTCAAGTTCAACCTGAGCGCGACGGCCGACTGCTCGAGCGACGAACGCGTCGGCATCACGCAGCGGAGAGGGATGGACCGTATCCTGCACTGCGAGGGCGGCGGCGGGTTTGACGCGATTGCCTACCCGGCTAGCCTAGCCACTAGCTAGGGGCGTGAAGGATGGGGGCTGACTCTCCGCAGGCGCCGCGCAGGCGAGGAGCAGCTCAATGCACCGCGCGTGCCACGCGTCGCCCGCCGCACGCACGACCGCGCCGCTCGGCTCTGTCGGCGCTCCGCACACTGGGCAGAGCGGGGCCACGTCGCCATGGACGTCCAGGCGCGGCCGCGCGGGCGGCCGTGCGACTTCGCCTTTCACCGCCTGCGCGGCCGCACGCCCACGCTTGCTGGCCGCGGGCGCACCGAGCGCGCCGCTCGGCGAGCGCGCGCCGGCGACAAGCGACGCGGGCGGCGGGGCGGACGGCACGCCAGCCGCACGCGCGGGCGCGGCCTTGAGCCGCCTCAGCGCCGCCGTGAGGCGCACACCGTATGCCTCCTTGCTCGTGGCGAGCCGCGTGAGCTCGCTCTCCTCGGCGACCGCGGCGGCGACGGCCGCGGCCGGGTCGGCGTGCGCGCGCTCGAGCAGCGCCTCAAGTATGCGGAAGAGCGCGGACTGGCGGACGAGCACGGGCACCTTGCACCGCGCGTCGGGCGCCACGCGCGGCCGCTCCGCCTCCGCGAGCAGCGTGCCGATTCGCGGAAACTTTGCCCTCAGCCCCACGTCCCCCGTTGCCATTGCTATTGGTCCGTCTGGGCCGCGCAGGCCGAAGTCCTCCTCGCGAGGCGCGGACGTCATGCGGGCCGGCTTCTTCGAGAACTTGGACATCAGCGGGCTGATTGTGTCGTACAGTGTCTTCCTCTTCGTCGGCGGCGCGTGGGGCGCCGCCACCACTGGCGCGATGCACGCGCTCTACGGCGGCATCGCGTGCGGGTCGGTCGTTCTCTTCTGCGCCTTCCTCGCCTCCTTCACGTCGGACCGCAAGTGCGTGGCGGCGGGCGTGCACATCGATCTGCTGATCGCGAGCCTGCTCAGCATCGTCTTCGCCATCCAGACGTACAGGTCGTACATGCCCGCCAAGATGGACCGCTTCCCGCTCTTCGTCATCTTCACGCTCGGCTCGGTCTGCCACGTCGCCGCGCTCATCGCGAAGAAGCCCAGAGGCAAGCAGAAGGCGTGAGCGCCGACGGAGCCGTGCGCGCGCCGCACGGAGCGCGCTGCAGCCCGCCGGAGTACCGCCGCACCGCACGCGCATTGCGGCCGGCCATGCGCACGCCGCCGCGCTTGCGCGCACGCCGCCACGCGCGACGCTGGCGCGGCGAGCGCACGCCGAGCTGCCGACGCGGCGTCGGCGGGTTGTGGACTGTCCGCGTGATTGCTTGCGTGTCTCCTCGCCTCGCGTCCTCGCCTCCGCATGTGCACGTCTGGCACCCATGCATTCCCCGGCTGGCACCAGCGTCCAGTGACTTCGCGTCGGAGTTGGCGACTGAGAAGATTGGCCCGACTGGAACTGGTGTCAGACTCTTGCGCCGCCGCGGCTGATGGCGATCTGCACCTGGGGCGGCGACCGGCTGCGAGGGCAGGCACCGCGACTTGCGCGGGCGGGGGCATGACGCCGCCATCTGGCTGCTTTTAAAAACACCGGGGATTCCCCCATCGTGCTGAAAAATAATGTCGTCGAGCCCCGCCCGCGAGGCGCTGCTCAAGAAGCAGGGTGCGTATGGCAAGATCAAGACGCACGGCGAGTCAAAGCTGTCGCAATTGTCGCACCTCGACGAGGTGGCGTACGCGCTCTACTACAAGCTTTCGGGCGGGCTCGTCTCCAAGCTCGCCGTGACGGACGAGGACACGCGCTTCTGCGACGACATCCTCGGCTCGGTCTCGCGCTCCTTTGCGGCGGTAATCCGGCAGCTGCCCGAGAAGTGCTGCCTGGACGTGATGATCTTTTACCTCGTTCTGCGCGCGCTCGACACGATTGAGGACGATATGACCGCCTTTGGCAAGGACAACGCCGTCAAGGTGAAGCACCTCAAGGAGTTTCACAAGGTGCGCGCGGCGGATCGGCGCGCGCACCCGTGCGTGCCGGAGGCCGCCTGCGCCACGGCGCCACGCTTCTGATCGCGCGCGCGCGAGCGTGCAGGGCATGCGATGGCGCGCCGCCACCGCGCGCGGCGTGCACCGCACCCGCCGTCGCGCGCGCCGCGTCCCGCGCTCATCGCATGCCCTACCTTATAACGGGGCGGGGGGGGGGGGGGGGGGGGGGTTGCGCCACCGCACGCGCAGCCGTCGCGCGCGCCGCGTCCCGACGTCCCGCGCTCACGCGCGCGCGGCTGCGCGCGCGCGTCGCGCGCGCTCGGCGGCGCGCGCGCGCCACGCCGCTCAGACGGCGCTCGAGGACGCGCAGTGGAGGATGGACGGCGTGGGCGAGGGCGACGAGCAGAAGCTGCTGCAGCAGTTCTGCCGGTGCACGCGCGTCTTCCAAGGCCTCGAGCCAAAGCCGCGCGCGGTGATCGCAGACGTGACGCGGCGCATGGCCGACGGGATGGCCGAGTTTGTCGGCAAGGACCTGGGCGAGGGCACGCAGACAATTGACGAGTACAACCGTTACTGCTATTACGTCGCCGGCCTGGTGGGCGAGGGCCTCACGCGCCTCTTCCACGCGTGCGGGTACGAGAGCGCCCAATTCGAGCAGAGGGCGCTCGACCCGGCGCTGGTCACCGCGCAGCACAAGCAGGCGAGGGCGCGCCCGCGCGTGCGCGAGCGGGCGCTCGTCCCGCGTTGGCGCCGCCAGCGCCGCGCGGCCGGCGCGCCAGCGTCTTGGCGCTTCCTCAACACGGCGCCGCCGGCCACCGCGGCCCCCGCGTCCCCGCGCGCGCGTGCGCTGTGTGCGCAGGGCGGCCTCGACAAGTCGATGGGCCTCTTCCTGCAGAAGACGAACATTATCCGCGACTACCTCGAGGACTACGTCGACGGCCGCGCGTTCTGGCCGAAGGAGGTGCGCGGCGGTTAGGGTTAGGGTTAGGGTTAGGGTTAGGGATAGGGTTAGGGATAGGGATAGGGATAGGGTGCGCGGCGGGGGCGGACGCGGCGCGGCGGGCGGACGGGCGGGCGGTGCGTGCGGCGCGGCGCAGCGCCGCGCGCGCCTCGCGGCCGACCCGCATCGTCGCGCGATGGGCGGCGCGTGCGCTGCTTTGGTTTTCCCGCGCAAATGCCCCGCTCTGCCGGCGGTCTGCGTGTGGGCAGGTGTGGTCCCTGTACGCGACGGACACAAAGTCGCTCGGCGAGTTTGCCTACCCGAAGCCCGGCTCGCAGGTCGAGGCGCGGGCGCTCGCGTTGCTCAACCACCTCGTGTGCGACGCGCTCGAGCTCGTGCCCGACTGTCTGTCCTACATGACGCTGATCACGCACCCGGACATCTTCCGCTTCTGCGCGATCCCGCAGGCGCGCGCCGCACCCGTCACGCGGCGCCTCGCGCGCGCGGCGCCTTCCGCCGCGCGCGCGCCGCGCGCGGCGTCCGTGCGCGCGACCGTGAGACCGTGGCGTGACACCGTGACACCTGGCGTGACACCGTGACACTGTGACTGCCGCCGCCGCTGCGCCCGCGGTTGCGAGCGCAGGTGATGGCTATCGCCACGCTGGACAAGGTGTACAACAACAAGGACGTGTTCAGCGGCGTCGTGAAGGTGCGCAAGGGGCTCGCGGTGAAGATGATTATGACGTGCGGCACAATGGGCGGGATCAAGGCGTGGTTCCACGAGTTCGCCGTCGAGATTAAACGGCGCACGCCGCCGAGCGACCCGTCGGCGGTGCGCACGTACGCGGCGTGCGACCGAATCCTCACGCTCACCGCGGACGCGGCGCCGTCGCCTTTGCGCGCGGCCATGATTCTTGTGCTCGCCATTATCGTCGCCGCCGTCGCGTATGCTCAGATCGCGTGAGCGCGCTGATCGGGTTGAGCGCTTGGCGGCGCGGGGCGTGCAGGCTCGCGCCGCGCGGCATGCCCTCGCATGGCGGTCAATTTCTCCTGTCGGCTCTCTCTGGCGCCTCGCCTCCACGCGCCGCCTGCCGACCGCAAACTGTGGCGAAAAGGCGCCCGTCACGGGCCGTCGCCCGTCGCCCGGGTCGACGGCGCGCGACCATTCGCGCCGCCTGCGCCGTCCGCCAGTGCGGGTGCCGGACGCGGTAGCGCGCGTCCATACGGCCACGCCTGTCACCGTCCGCTTCTCGGCCCGACAGACGACAGTGCCACGCCCGAGCCCCTGTGGACGTGAATCTGCCGTGAGTGACGGGGCATTGAGGGCACCCGAGCAGTCGAACTCGACGAAGGGGGTCCCGAGAGAAATGGCGGCGGAGCATCGCGAGTCGACGCCGCCTCCCCCGAGGAACCCGCTCCTCCGGCGCTTCGCCCGGCTGCTGCTCCTCGTGCGCTCGCGCTCGCCGCCAGGCGTGCGCCTCGCCGCGCGTGTCGGCGTGCCGCTCCTCCTCTCCGCTGTCGCGATCGCGTGGCTCAAGGCGCGCGTGCGCGCGCTGCCCGCCGTGCGCGAGGTGCCCTTCTCCGATTTCGTCAAGCTCGTGCGCGCGAGCGCGATCCGCTCGGCGGCCGTCGGCGCGGGCGGCGCGATCTACGCGAGCGTCGCCAGCGACGCCGCCGCCGCCGGCGCGATGACCGCGCTGCTCGCGCCGGGCGCGGCGAGCGCGGCGGGCACGATCGTGCGCACGCGCGTCGTCGCGCTGCCGCGCGAGGTGACCGAGCTGCTGCTCGAGCACGGCGTCACGTTTGGCACCGCGCGCGCGAGCGCGCTCAGCCGCGCGATCGGCGCCTTCCTCGTCGGCGCGCCCATCGTCTACCTGGGCGTGATCTCGGCCGTGCTGTGGAAAGTGGCCAACGAGCAGCTCGGCGGCGGCGCGACGGGGCCGGGCTCGGCCGCGCCCGTCGACGACCCGTGCGCCGGCGTCGCGCACGTCTCCTTTGACCAGATCGCGGGCATCCCGCACGCCAAGGGCGCGGTGCTCGAGATCGTCGACTGCATGCGCCACCCACACAAGTACGCGCGCGCGGGCGCGCGCTGCCCGCGCGGCGTCCTCCTCGTCGGCCCGCCCGGCACGGGCAAGACGCTGCTCGCGCGCGCGATCGCGAGCAATTCGAACGCCTCGTTCCTCGCGTGCGCCGGCTCCGACTTTGTCGAGGTCTTCGTCGGCCGCGGCGCCGCGCGCGTGCGCCGCGCCTTCGAGCGCGCGCGTGCCGCCGCACCGTGCGTCCTCTTCATCGACGAGATTGACGCGCTCGGCAGGAGCCGCGGCGGCGGCGGTGGCGGCGGTGGCGGTGGCGGCGGTGGCGGGCTCGGCGCGGCGTCCGAGGAGCACGAGCACGCGATCATCGCGCTGCTCAACGAGCTTGACGGTTTCAACCCCACAACTGGCGTCCTTGCTGTTGGCGCCACGAATCGCTTTGCGGTCCTCGACGCTGCGCTCGTGCGGCCGGGTGCGCAGCACCACGCCACGCGCCACGCGCACCGCACCGCACCGGACCGCACCGGACCGCACCGCGCCACGCACCACGCGCCGTTTGGTGCGCGCGCGCGCACCGCGCTGATCGGGCACCGCTTTGTGCGCGCGCACCGCAGGCCGCTTCGACCGCGTGATCCGCCTGCGCATGCCAGACGCGACAGAGCGCGCAGCAATCCTGGCGGTGCACATGCGCACGCTCGCGCACGTGTCGGTCGACGCGCATCCCGACCTCCTCGGCGCGTGCACGGCCGGACTGTCCGGTGCGGAGCTCGCCAACCTCGTCAACGAGGCCGCGCTCGCCGCCGTGCGGCACGGCCGTGCGAGCGTGTGCATGGCCGACTTCCGCGAGGCGCTCGACACGTATCGCACGTCGCGCTCGTTTGGCGATGGCGCGGCCGACGCCGACGCGGACGGCGCCGACGGCACCGACGGCGCGGCCGGCCGGCAGTCCGGCGCGCCGGACGGCGGGATGGCGGGCGCAATCCTCGCGACGGTGCTGCACAGCATGCAGCAGCAGATGACGCGCGAGCGCGGCGGAGGCGGGGGCGCTGCGGTTGGTTGAGGCAGGGCGCAGCGGGGCTCATCACTTCGGGGCGGGGTCTGGCCCTCCGACCTCGTCCCGGCACGGCCCCGAGTTTTCAACCCGACTAATTGACCGCTTCCTGGCTGGCTCGACCCTATCGCCTTTGCGCCTTGAGCATCTGCTCAACCTGCGCCTGCATCTGCGTGTGCACCTGAGCGAAGAGCTCCTCCTTCTCGACGAGGTTGCGCTCCGCCTGGAGGCACGCGCACAGGGCGCAGCAGATAGCGCGCGCACGGAGGGCGGGAGGGTGCGCTCGCGTGAGCGCGGCGCGACGGCGGCACGCGGGGCTTGCGGACAGCTGGCGGAGCGCGGCACCTCGAGCCACCAGCCTGGCACACGCACAGGGGGCAGCTGGCGGAGCGCGGCGCCTCGAGCCACCCGCCTGGCACACGCACAGGGGGCAGCTGGCGGAGCGCGGCGCCTCGAGCCACCAGCCTGGCACACGCACAGGGGGCAGCTGGCGGAGCGCGGCGCCTCGAGCCACCCGCCTGGCACACGCACAGGGGGCAGCTGGCGGAGCGCGGCGCCTCGAGCCACCAGCCTGGCACACGCACAGGGGGCAGCTGGCGGAGCGCGGCGCCTCGAGCCACCAGCCTGGCACACGCACAGGGGGCAGCTGGCGGAGCGCGGCGCCTCGAGCCACCAGCCTGGCACACGCACAGGGGGCAGCTGGCGGAGCGCGGCGCCGGCCACGCGCGGCGCGCACCTGCGCCGCGCGCTCGACGAGCGCCTCGTTGTCGACGCGGAGCGCGTCGGCCGCGTCGCGCGCGTCTGCCTCACGTTCGTCCGCCTCGCGCAGCCGCAGCTCGAGGTCCTCGGCGGCACGCTGCAGCCGCGCAATCTCCTGCGCCGCGCGGCGGGCGGGACGCGAGGCCGGCCAGTTTCGGCGCAACGAGTGCGAGCGGGTGAGCCGCCCGGGCGGTCGAATTGGCGAACGCGCCACCTGCCTCGCCGCGTGCCACGCGTGCACGCGCGCGCGCGCGCACGGGCGGCTCACCCGCTCGCACTCGTCGGCGTGCCTCACGTGCTGCTGCAGCTTGCGTTCGGCCGTTGCAAGCGCGCGATCCGCCGCGCCGCTGCCCGCCGCCGCGCCGCGCGCCGCTGCCGTTGCCGCGAGCGAGGCGCGAACAAAGGAGGGATGAGGAGGAGGCAGGGGAAAAGGGGGAAAGGGGGAAAGGGGGAAGGGGGGAAAGGGGGGAAAGGGGGAAAGGAGAGAAGGGGCGTCAGCCGCGCGCGGTGCGGTGCGGCGCGGCGTGCGCGCGCGTGCGCGCTGCGCGCACCGTCGCGCGCGAGGCCGACGCCCCACACAACACCCGCCCACGTGCGCAGCGCGTGGCCAATCGAGCCGTCCGCGCGCGCGCGCAGCAGCGCGCGCAGCGCGCCGGCGGCGGCGAGGCGCGTGGTGGCGCCGAGTTGCAGCTCGTAAGCGTCGATGAGCAAACTGAGCGCAGCCTCGCCAGAGCGGTCGGCGCACAGCCTCGCCTCGGCGGCGGGCGGCGCGGCGGGCGCGCGCCCGTCGCGCGCGCCGCGTGCCGCCGCCGCGTCCGCCGCGCTCAGCGGATCGCACAGCTCGACAATGCGCGCCGCGTCCTCGCCGCCCGCCGCCGGGTCGGCCGCGCCGCCGCCCACGCCCGCTGCGTCCGCCGGCGCGCGCGGCGCGTCTGACGGGAGGCGGCGGGAGAAGCGGAAGGC
The DNA here is from genome assembly GCA_019448385.1 of Diacronema lutheri. Taxonomy (NCBI): domain Eukaryota; phylum Haptophyta; class Pavlovophyceae; order Pavlovales; family Pavlovaceae; genus Diacronema; species Diacronema lutheri. Next base: position 51,699 of record JAGTXO010000070.1, read on the forward strand.
GGGCGCGAGGCCGCGCGCAGAGAAGACAATGTGCGCGCCGGGCACGAGCGGTTTGCCGTCCGCGCCGCGCCCGCCCGCCGGCGGCGTGCGCGGCGCGCGGCGCGGCGCGTCGTCGCCGCCAAAGCCGCCGCCACCAAAGCCGCCGCTGCCAAAGCCGCCGCCGCCAAAGCCGCCACCGCCAGCCTCCGTGGTCTCGCCGCCAAAGCCGCCACCGCCAGCCTCCGTGGTCTCGCCGCCAAAGCCGCCGCCACCAAAGCCGCCGCTGCCAAAGCCGCCGCCGTCCAGCCGAGGCTGCACGCGCGCGCCGCCGTCGTCGCCGCCGTCGGCGTCGGCGCGCGCGCGCGACCGGCGCGCGGTGGGTGCGCGCGCATCGTCCATGCCGTCCTTGCCGTCCATGCCGTCCATGCCGTCGTCCTCGTCGGAGAAGGCTTCCTCCTCCTCGTACGCCAGCGCGGCGGCCGCCGCCTGCGCGAGGGGCGATGCATCGAGTTGCGCACCGAGCGAGCCGAACTGCGTCACGCCCGTTACGCCCGCCGGCGCCGCCCGTGCGAGCGCGGCGGCGGCGGCGGCGGCGGCGGCGGCGCCGGCGCCGCCCGCCGCGTCGCGCTCCTCGTCCGCCGCGGCGGCGGCGGCGCCGGCGCGCGCGCGGCGCGCGCGCTCGAGCGCGACGCGCGCCTCCGCCTGCTTGCGCTCGAGAAGCGCGGCGATCTCGGCCTCGGTGCCGTGCGCGAGGATGCGTTCCTCCTCCTCCGCGCGCCGCCGCCGCTCCTCCTCCGCCTCGCGCCGCGCGCGCGCCTCGGCCTCGCGCCGCGCGGCGGCCTCGGCGGCGGCGCGCGCCGCCGCCTCCGCCTCGCGCCGCGCCGCCTCCTCCGCCTCGCGTCTTGCGCGCTCAGCCGCCTCGCGGCGCGCGCGCTCCGCCGCGAGCTCGAGCTCGTAGTCCTCCTCCTCCGCCTCGTTGATCAGAGCCGCCTCGATGCGCGCGCGCGCCGCCGCGCGCGCGCGCGCCTCCGCCTCGCGCGCGGCGGCCTCGGCGGCGGCGCGCGCCGCCTCCTCCGCCTCGCGCCGCGCGCGCTCTTCCGCCTCGCGTCTTGCGCGCACCTCCTCCGCGCGGCGCAGCAGTTCCTCCTCCTCCTCGCGCCGCCTCGCCTCCGCCGCGCGCGCCGCTGCCTCCTCCGCCGCGCGCGCGGCAGCGGCCTCCGCCTCGGCGCGCCGCCTCGCCTCCTCCGCCGCGCGCGCCTTCTCCTCCGCGCGGCGGCGCGCGAGCTCCGCCGCCTCGCGCGCGCGCGCCTCCGCCTCCGCCTCGCGCCGCGCGCGCTCCGCCGCCGCGCGCGCCGCCTCCTCCGCCGCGCGCGCCGCCGCCGCCTCCGCCTCGCGCCGTCGCCGCTCGGCCTCCGCGCGCCGCGCCGCCTCAGCCTCGTCGGCGCGGCGGCGCGCGTCGGCCTCGGCGCGGCGGCGCGCCTCTGCCTCCTCGCGCGCGCGCGCCGCCGCGCGCGCCGCGAGCCGCGCGGCCATCTCCTCGGCGCGCGCCGCCTCCTCCTCCGCCTCGCGCGCGAGCCGCGCGGCGAGCTCAGCGGCGGTCTCATTGGCGGGCGCGGGCGGCGACGGCTGCGGCGCGACCTCGGGCGGCTCGAGCGCCTCGTCGAGCGCGTACGGCACGACCGGCGGGCTCGGTGCCTCGCCCGAGTTCTCACGCCGCATGTCGAGCGGTGCGCGCGCGCGGCCGCCAAACCCGCCGCCGCCGCCGCCGCCGCCAAACCCGCCGCTGCCGCCAACGCCGCCGCCGCTGCCAAGGCCGCCGCCGCCGCCGCCGCCGTCGACCCAGCCGCGCCGCGCGCCGCCGCCGCTCGGGCCGGCCGCGGCGGGCTCGTCGCGCGCGCCGCCGGGCGATCCGGCGCCGAGCTCACCGGACTCCTCCCATGGGTGGCGCGACAGCGCCGAAAAAGGGCGCGCGCCGCCATCGTGAAAGCCGCAGCTGATATGACCACCACCGCCGCCATCGTGAAAGCCGCAGCTGATATGACCACCACCGCCTCCGCCGCTGCCGGCGGCGCTGCCCACGCCCGCGGAGCTCGAGCTCAACGCTGGGCTCGACGGCGCGAGGCGCGGCGACGTCGCCTTGGGCGTGCGCGGGTTGGACCAGCTGCTGCCGCCGCCGCCACCCTCGTCGTGGCGCGACGAGCCGCGCGAAAGGGACGCGCCGCCAAACCCGCCGCCGCCGCTGTTGGCACCGCCACCGCCGCCGCCACCGCCGAGCCCGCCGCCGTCGCGCGAGCCGCGCAGCTCAGCGAGCGCGCCCGCGCCGCCAGCGCGCTGCCCGCCGAGATCGCCCGCCGAGCCGCTCGGCGGCAGCGCGGGCAGCGCGGCGCCAAACAGCTCGGCGGGCAGCGCGGTACCGCGCGCGCCGAGCGCGCCACCAAACTCGACGGCGCCGCCGGCGGCGGCCGCGCCCGGCGGCGGCGGCGGCTGCGTGGCGGGCGGCGACGGCTCTGTGCCGGGCAGCAGCAGCGAGCCGAGCAGGTCGACGTCGCTGCCGCCACCGCCGCCACCGCCACGCGGCTGCGCGCGTGCACCGCGGCCGGCGGGCGGCGCGACGGGCACACGCAGCTGCGTGGCGGGCAGCGCGCCGAGCTCGGCAAGCGGCACGCCCCCGCCACCGCCGGCGCGCGCGGCGGGGCGGTAGACGGTGAGCTTGATCAGCGCGCCCGCATTCTTAATGCGCGTGCGCGCCTCCTCGAGCGACATGCCTGTCGCACGCTGAGCGGCGCGGCGCCGCGCGTGAGCGCGCGGCGCGGCGCGCGCGGCGCGGCGCGCGCGGCGCGGCACGCACCGCCGCGGTTGGCGCCGACGGGGAGGCCGTCAAGTTTGATGAGCGTGTCGCCGATGCAAAACCTGCCGCGGTCATCCGTCGCGTCGGACGGCTGCAGCTTGTCGATGTACACGCCGCCGCCCGCCGTCTCATCTTTCAAAAGCAGCTTGAAACGGCCCTGCCCGTCTCGAAGCAGCGACCCCTCGACGGTCTGCGAGCGGCCGGTGGTAACGGCGGCGGTTCCCGCGCTCACCGCGGCGCCAAAACCGCCACAGCCCAAACTCGCGTGCGCCGGCAGCTGCTGCGTCGCCGCCGCCGCCGCCAACGGCGGCGGCGGCGGCGGCGGCGCGCGCGCGGGCGGAGGCGGCGGCGGCGGCGCGTCGTGCGGCGGCCGGTCGGCAAATCGCGCGCCGCCGCTGCCGCCGTGCTCGTCGCGCGCGAGCGCGCGCGGCGGCTGGTAGCGCGGGTCGGGCCGCGGCGGAGCCTTGCCACCGCGCGCCGCCGCCGGCGCGCTGGGCATGCGCAGCTCGGGCAGCGGCGCGCGGAGCGGCGCATTGTCGAAGACGGTCGGTGCGTGCTGCGCGAGACAGCCGAGCGCATGGAAGTGCAGCCGCTCGCGCATGCGGTCGCCAAACTCGCGGCCGACGGGGCCGGAGGGTCGAGCGGGCACAATCGCGTCCGACCACTCGCGCACCAGCTCGGCAAGTGCGCCCGGCCCGCCCGCCCGCGCGCCGAGCAGCTCGAGCAGGCCGCTCAGCCGGCGGAGCGCCTCGCGCTGCGGCTCGCGCAGCGCGTCGACGACGCGCACGAGCGCGTCGATGCGCGCGCCGGCGGTGGGTACGCCCGCCGCGACGAGCAGCGCGCGGTGCTGCTCCGGCGGCACCAGCGACTCGGGCAGTCCGTCGATGTACGCGCGCAGCGCGGCCGCGGCGAGCTCGGGCGTCGCGACCGACGCCGGGTCGGCGCTCGCGAGGATCGCGTCGATGAGCGCGTGCGCCTCGGCGGGCGGCACGCGCTCGGGCGCGCCGAGCACGTCGTGCACCTGCGCGTGCGACTCCTCCAGGTAGCCAAACAGCCAGCCCAGCGCGCGCGGCAGCCGCTCGCCGTACTCGCCGCCCTCGTCGAGGCTGGGGTAGCGCGGCATGGGTCGCCCCAAACCGGGCGGCGCGCGCTTCCGCTTTCGGACAGGACACTGTGAAGAAAGGGCTTGGACTGGAGGGCTGTGAGCCGTTCCACAGTGACTTTGGAGGGAGCTTTTCACGAGTCGACCGATGCAGTGAAAGGGCCGTGGCGACCGGCGACGTGCACGCCACCGCGCCGTGACTGGGCCGCGCAGCAAAGCACCGTCGGGCTCCGCGTCCGCACACCAGCGAACGCATCCGCCACGGCGCCCGCGGCCAAACAACCCACGCGCCGACTGGCGCGCCTCGCGCCGCTCGCGCCTCGCACGGCGCCGCGCGGCTGGCGCAGGCTCGCCGCGCGCACTCCGCCCGCGCGCGGCCAGCACGTTGCGCGCGCGCGCGCCGCCGCCTTGGCCCGACCCGCAGCCGTCAGACGCGCCCGCCGCCCACGCCGCCGTCACGCGAGACGGCCGAGCTCGCCGACGGCGAGATGACGGGCAGGACGGGCGCGTGCGTGTAGAGTGTGCTGATGCGCTGCAGCTCAAGGTCCTCCGCCTCGCTCAGTGGCTCGTTCGCGCCGCGCGAGCGCGTCGCGGCGACGCGCGCGCTCGCCTCGGCCGCGTCCTGCGCGTGGAGCAGCTCCTCCTCCGACTCGGCGCGCTCGCGCCCCTTCTCCTCGTCGAGCTCGGCGATCGCCGGGCCCGTGCCGCGCCGCTCGGAGAGGGCCGCCGAGCGCGAGCGCTGCCTGCTGAGCACGCCCGCGAACGGCGCGGACACGCGCGCGTCGCGCGTCGCCGTCGCCGCGTCGGTGGGCGGCGCAAAGCCGACGGCCTCGCCGTACGCGCCGACGAGCGCGGGTCCGTCCATCACCGCGCGCTCCTCGGACGAGACGGAGTCGTACGCGTGCTTGCCGTGCGTGTGCTCGTCGGTCGAGCCGATATCCACGCCGTCGAGCGCGACGCCGTCCGCGGTCGTGAGGTAGTTGGCCGAGAAGGGGAGGGCGAGCGCGCGCGCGATCGCCGACGCGTTGTCGGCGGCGGGCTCGGCGGCGGGCACGCCGTGCTGCGCGACCCCGACGCCGGGCGGCGCGGGCGGCATGTCCGTGCGCGAGAGGCAGCGCTCGCACAGCAGCGACTGCAGGATGACACCGAGCGGCGCGAAGAGCAGCACCGTGATCGACGCGCTCGCCGCGTACAGCTCGCCGAGCTCGGGCGAGACGATGCCGTTCTGCTGCGGCAGGCGGCCGAGGACGCCCTGGATCGTCGCGCGCGGCAGCGTGCCCGCAAAGACGAAGCCCGTCTCGAAGAAGAGGTTGCGCGCGTTGAGCGTGAGGCCGCGCGCGCGCGTCGTCGCCGCCATCAGCGCGCACAGCGCGCCGAGCCGCGCGACAAGGCCGGCGGCGACGGGCGCGAGGAGCGCGAGCGGGTTGCTCGGCACGAGGCGGCTCTGCGCGGGCAGCTTGAGGTTCGAGCCGAGGCTGACGAAGAGGAAGATCGCGCCGACCGTCCAGATGCCCGCGATGCCCTCCTCGACGCGGTGCACCGTGTGCCTCGGCCGCAGCCGCGCAAAGATGAAGATGGTCGTTACGACCGACAGGTCCGCCTCGACGAGCGGCTCGAAGCCGCCGCTGCCGCCCGCGAGCATCCGGCCGTGCGTCGAACCGTACGTCGCCGCGTTTGGGTCGGGCTGCCGCGACGCGAGCGACTGCGGCACGGGGATCACGTACGAGACGCCGTACGCCACCATCGCCATCGCGATCACGACGAGCAACTCCTCGTGCGCCGAGCCGATGAAGAGGCGCTTGCCCGACTTCTTCCACACGATGCGCTTGCGCGCGCCGAGCAGCAGCGCGAACGCGTTGGCGATGAGCGCGGCGACGGCGAGCGTGACGATGACCTGCAGCAGCAGCCGCGCCGCCTGCAGGCCGGGGCCAAGGCCGATCGTGCCGCTCGTGTCGCCCTCCTTGGGCACACCGTTCAGCATCGACGCGCACGCGCCGTACATGAAGAGCGCGATGATGCACTCGACCGGCGACGCCGTGAGCACCGACCGTGGCAGCAGCGTGTGCCCCGGCGCCGCGCGCCGCACCATGTCGACCATGCGCGGGATGATAATGCCCTCGCCGAGCGAGCACATGATCGACGAGTAGGTCGCCGCTTCGAGGCTGGTCAGGCCGTAGATGCTCTGCGCGGTGATGCCCGCGACGAGCGCGTCGGCTGCGAATGGCAGCATCGACAGCGCCACCGTGAACGCCGTCAGGTCCTTGGGCGAGATCTCGAGGCCCGCGCGCACGAGCACGACGATGAAGGCAATCGTCAGCATGTACCGCCGGCTCGCTTGGAGAATGGGGCCCTGGATCGTGGCGAAGATGAAGCCAAACGCCATGTAGCCGAGCAGCGGCGGCAGCCCGCAGAAGAAGTCGGCCGCGCGCCCGAAGAGCCAGCCGACGATGAGCATGCACCCGAATGACATGATGAACGGCAGCTAATGGGGCGGAGGGTGGGGGGGGGGGGGGAGAACGGGAGCGGCGGGCGGGCGCGTCAAGAGGGAGGCGGGGGCACGTGCCGATCGGCGGGAGGTAGGCGATGGCGGTATACGCGGCCGCGGACGGCGCGCGCGCGGACACGCGCGCTGCCATGCGCCGCGCGCGCGTGCGAGCGCGACGCGCGCGCGTTCGCGCACCTCATTGTCGGGCTGGTTGAGCGGCGCAATGTAAAGCAGCGAGAGCGGCAGGAGGAGCACCACCGCAACGCCACCGCCCGTCAGCGCGTTCTCCTGCCACGGCGCGAGCACCCGGGGCGTGTGGCCATGGTGGCCGCCCGCCGCGTGCCCGGCCGTCATCACCCCACGCGTCGGAAGTGACTGCACCGACGTCCAAACGTCTTTCTCTATTTCTTTGCGGCCGTCATCAAAAGCAATGCGGGCATGCGCCCTCTTTCAAAGGTGGACTCCCTCGCCGGATTCGCGATCCCGACGCTCAAGGAAAAAACTGGCGGCGGACGCGCATCCCGGCGTCCGCGTGCGTGGAGAGTTCAGCGCGCAGTTCTCAAGCCTTGTGGTAAGCGAGGCCACGTCAGACATGGCCACGCTTGCAGCCGCGCCCGACGCTCTGCTCGACGAGCTGCAGCCGCTCTCGGTCGGCGAGTACCTCACGCGCCGGCTCGCCGAGCTGTCGGTCTCGTGCGTCTTCGGCGTGCCCGGCGACTATTCGCTCGGCCTGTGCGACATGATCATCCACGCGGGCATCCGGTGGGTCGGCACGTGCAACGAGCTGAACGCGGGCTACGCGGCCGACGCGTACGCGCGCCTCAACGGGCTGGGCGTCTGCTGCGTGACGTACGGCGTCGGCGGCTTCTCGGCGCTCAACGCGTGCGCCGGCGCGTACGCCGAGTCCGTCCCGCTCGTCGTGCTGTCGGGCGCGCCGTCGTCGGCGGACTACACGGCGCGGCCGGGCGCGCGCGCGCTCCCGCACCACGCGCTCAGCCGCGACCTCTTTGCGCAGCGCAAAGCGTACGACGCGGTCGCGGCCGCGTCGGTGGTGCTGCTCGACGCCGACCTTGCGGCCACGCAGATCGACGACGCGCTGCGCACGTGCCTGCGCACGTCCAAGCCGGTGCTGCTCGAGCTGCCAATGGACGTTGCGCAGGCGCGGCCGACGAGCGGCGCGCACGCCGGCGCGACCGCGCACGCCGGACTCGCGCAGCGGCTGCGCGACGAGCCGGCGTCGTCCTGGAACATTGGCGCCCCGCACAACCCGCACGCGTGCGCCGCGGCCGTGTCGCGCGTGTGCGGCGCGCTCGCGCTCGCCGCGCGGCCGGCGCTGCTCGCCGGCGTCGAGGTGCACCGGCGCGACTGCGGCCCATCCGTCGCGCGCCTCGCGCGCCTCCTCCGGCTGCCCGTCGCGACGACGCGCCACGGCAAGACGGCGCTCGAGGAGGGTGGCGCCGTCTGCGCGGGCGTCTACTCGGGCGCCATGTCCGCGCCGGCCGTGCGCGCGTACGTCGAGGGCAGCGACCTGCTCCTCATCCTCGGCGCCGCGTGGACCGACATGGACTACGTGACGGCGAGCCTGCCCGACAGTGCAACGGTTGTAACCGTCGTGGATGGCAGCGTCACGCTCCGCGCGCCCGCGCCGCCGCGCGCTAGGGGCGGCGGAGGCGGCGGCGGCGGCGGCGGCGCGCACGTCGAGGAGTTTGGGCCGGTCGGGCTCGCAACGCTCATCGACGGGCTTTGCCTCACCACCCTCGACGCGCTCTCGCTTAGCGCCGTCGGCGGCGAGCACGCCGGCCAGCAGACGCCGCCGCCGCCGCCCGACGCGGCCGGCACGGGCGCGTCGCCCATCCCGGCGGTCGAGATCAAGGTGCACGCGGGCACGAGCAGCAGCAAGGAGTGGGAGGGCGCAACGCGCGCCGCCGCCGCCGCCGCTACCGCCGTGCGCGACCGGCCGCGCTTCGGCGCGCTCGCGTACGCGCACGGCGACGCGGGCTCGGGCGCGTCGCTCGGCGAATCGTCGGCGGCGTCGTCGGCGTCGTCGCTCGAGCAGTACAGCCTCGGCCGCTCGGCGGCGGGCGGCGCCGCGCCGACGAGCGTGGGCGGCTTCATCGCCGCCTTCGGCGCGTGGGTCCACGGCCAGCATGGCGGCGTGACCGTCCTCGCGGACGCGGGCGACTCGCTCTTCGCCGTCGCCGACATGCGCCTGCGCCCGGCCGACCTCTTCCTCGCGCAGGGCTGGTACTGCTCGATCGGGTACACCGTGCCCGCCGCGCTCGGCGCGGCGCACGCCCATGCCGCCGCCGCCGCCGCGCGCGCGCGCGCCGGCGGCCGCGCGCCGCCGGCCGGCGCCGTGCGTGCGCCGCGCGCCGACGAGCACGGCCGGCGCGTCGCGTGCCTCGTCGGCGACGGCGCCTTCCAGATGACGGCGCAGGAGCTCTCATCGGCGATCCGCGACGAGCTGCCGATCACCTTCTTCGTGCTCAACAACCGCGGTTACGGCATCGAGCGCCTCATCCACGAGGGCCCTGCGCACAATGATTACAATGACGTGCACAACTGGAGCTTTGTGGCACTCGCGCGCGCGCTCGGGCTGCGCGAGGGCGGCGAGCGCGGCGGCGTCGCCCGCGAGGTGGGCACCGAGGCCGAGCTCGCCGACGCGCTTGCCGCGCTCGACGCCGCCCCGGCAGCGGGTGGGTGCAACCTCATCGAAGTGCGCCTCGCGCGCGACGACTTTTCGGACGCGCTCCGCCGGCTCGGCCAGTCGATCAAGGCGCACAACAAGCTCGCCTGAGCCGAGGCGTGTGACACGCATGACTCGGCCGAGGCGCACCGCGCATGCGTCAACCAACCACGACGACAACCTGCGCAGGAGGCGGAGAGCTGACTCGTTCACCGTCATGAAGAACAACACACAAGGAGGAGAACACTTGGTGTGCAAATTGAGGCACTCGTGTGCACAGCCACGAGTACGAGGCGCGCTCAGTGCATCGGTTGGCGGCCCAAGCTCGAGCCGGCACGCGTTGACGTGGCCGAGGCGGCGGTCACGCCGTTCGACGCGAGCGCGGACGTCGAGCCGCCCGCCGCCGCCTCCATGTCCGCGGGCGCCGCGCGCCCGTTGTCGTGCGGCGGCATCTCACGCGCGTCCTCGAACGTGCAGCCGTCGTCGTCGTCGTCGTCGTTGTCGTCACCGCCGCCGCCGCGCGACGCGCGACCACTCTCCGCCGTCACCGCCGCCGATGGCTCGCGCTTCGCGGGCGCCGGCGTGGCGCCACGTGGCGTGGGCGCGCGCGCGGCGCGGCGCGCGGCGCGCACGGCTGCGGCGCGCTCGCGCTCGTGCGCGCGCGCGCGGAAGATGCCGGCCACCTCTTCGAGCGAGTGGCCGCGCGTCTCGGGCACGAGGAGCGCGACGAAGACGATCGCGCCGAGCGCGACCGGTGCAAAAAGCAGCCACGTGCCCGCCCCACCGAGCGCGTGCCGCACGGACACAAAGGACGACGAGATGACGCCCGCGACGATGCGCGTCACGAAGAGCGCGAGGGACATCGCGCGCGCGCGCACGGACGACGGGAAGAGCTCGGAGCACATGACGTACGTGAGCGGCGAGAAGCCGAGGCTGAACGCGCCCATGTACCCGCACAGCCCACCCAGCGCGAGGGCGCGCGCCGCGCGCTCCGAGGGCACGAGCTCGCCGGCTGCCATCGTCACGAGGCCGGCGAGCAGCCCGACACCGCTCGCAAGGAGCAGCGGCCGGCGGCCGAGGCGGTCGAAGAGCTGCGAGGCGACGAGCAGCACGAGCAGCTTGACGCCACCGATCGCCATCGTCGCGAGCAGCACGTCGCGGTCAGAGCGCACGCCGGCCGCGCGCACAATCTCGGGCGCGTAGTAGACAACAGCCTCGGTGCCGATGGCCTGGGAGAAGAAGGCGATGGCAAGGCCGCGCCAGATCATGCCGCGCAGCACACCGTCCTCGTGCCACAGCACCTGCCGCCAGCTGCCCGAGTGCTCCGAGCGCGCGGCCGCCTCGCGCTCGCCCTGAATGTCTGCGAGGAACTTGTCCGCGGCAAGCGCGCTCGTGTAGAGCGCGTTGAGCGCGCTCAGCGCGGTGCGGTCGCGCCCGACGCCGACGAGCCAGCGCGGCGACTCGGGTACAGCCCAGATCACGAGCACGATCAAGACGGCCGGGACGCCGCCGACGGCGAACATCCACCGCCAGCCGCTCGGCGTGTGCAGGAAGACAAGGCCCGACGAGTACCCGAGCAGGATGCCCAGGTTGGTCGAGCAGTCGGAGAGCGAGACGAGCATGCCGCGCTGCGCCGCCGGCACGAGCTCCGCCGTGAACACGGGCGCGACGACCAGCGCGAAGCCGACGCCGACGCCCTGCAGCGCGCGTCCTGCGAAGAGCAGCCAAAAGCCCTGCGCTGCTGCGATCGCGAGCGAGCCGACGAGGAAGAAGAGGTTGGCGATGCAGATGGCGAGCTTGCGCCCGCGTGCCTCGGCCACGTAGCTCGCGAGCACACCTCCGAACGCTGCCGCCACGTTGGTCACGCCAATCGACAGCTCCTGCTGCACGCCGCTCAGCCCGAGCGCGGGCCGCATCGTGAGCATTGCCGCGGCGATCACGCCCTGGTCGTAGCCCGAGAGGACGGACGAGGCGGCACTGACGGTCACTGCCTTGAGTACCGACGAAAAGTCCGCGCTCGACGAGAAGGACGGCGCCGCCTGCAGCTGCGACGTTGACGGCGCCGTGCGCACGGACGTGGCGCGCCGCACGATAGACGTCGGGCGAGTCGACTCGCGGACGGCGGCGGAAAGGTCGGAGTGGACCGAGAGGTCTCGGTCGACGATAATCGCGCCAGGGATCAGGCTCGCGAGCGCGTCGTGGCCCATAGCGCCCCTCGCGCTCAACGGCGCCTTTGGCTTTTCTTCAGCCTCTGCGTGTTTTTTGGTTTTAAATTTTTTTGGATTATTTTTATTAATTTTTCAAAAATCATGCCGGGAAGCCGGGCTCGGCGGCGGCGGTGGCGCCCTGGTTTTGAACGTGCGCAGCTTTGACTCCGATGCTGACGACGCGCGTGCCCGCGCAGCTGCGGAGCGCGCCGGCGCGGCCGCGGCTCGTGCTGATGGGTGGATACACGCCGCCACGCTCGCCCGGCGCCTTCGGCCGCCGCGAGGGTCTCCGCTCCGCGACCACGGCCGAGTGGCAGCGCACCGTCGGATGCGCAGCGCCGCGTGGCGCCGCGCGCGCCGCGGACGATGCGCTGCTCGAGCTGACGGCGCGTGACGGCGCGCTTTGGCGGGCGCTTGCCGCCGCCACTCTGCTTGCGCCCGAGCCGTGCGCCCTCCTCGTCCACCTGCCCACGCTTCGGCCCGTCGCGCTCGGCGGCGCGGGCGCACCGGCGGGCTGGCACGTGCTCGTCGCGGACGCGGATCGGCCGCTCGCGCGGCGCGAGCGCGCGCGCGTTGTGCTGGTCGATGCGCTTACGCGCGCCGCGATCCTCGAGCGCGCAGGCTTTTGCAAGGCGCAGCGCCCGCTCCGCCGGCCGTCGATGCGCGCCGAGGCGCCGATGGCGCCGCCCGCCGACACGGCCGCCATCGTCGGCGTCGCGGTCGGGAGCGGCGCACCGCGACTGCGCACCGATGCGCGCGCCGTGCTGCGGTACGCGGCGCCGGCGCCGACGCCGCGCCGGCGCGACGACGCGCCGCGCCCCACGCCCGCCGCGGCGCCGCGCTTTGCCGAGGTGCGGCCGGTCGGCGAAGAGGCGGGTCGCCTGCGCTTCAGCCGGAGGCCCGTCGCGCACAGCGGCCGGATCCCGCACTCGATCAACTCGCGATTCTGAATGTTGAAAACATTTTGTTCATCAGGGTAATCATCATGAACTGTGTCATCATGAACGAATAAAGAATACCCCCATACGTGATTTATTTTCCTCGCACAATCATGGGCGTCGGAGACCGGTTTCGCGTGACGATGGAGCCCTCGGGGTCTCCGCTCCCGCCATCGCGGCTCCCGCGCGAGGCGCATGTGGAGCTGCGCCTGCCGCTGTGCACGCGCGCCGACGCGAGCTACCTTCAGCCGGGCGTGGCCAAGCTGCCGCAGCTCGGCGCGAACTGGCGGACGACCGTGTTCCCGTCGCTCCTCCCGTCGGGCCGCGACGAGGTCGCGCGCGTGGAGGAGTGGCTCGAGCGCGCGGTGCGCGAGCGCGAGCAGGGGCGCACGGCGGGCTCGCTTCACGAGGAGCTCAGCGACGCCCGGCGTATCGCGTCGCTCTTCGAGGCGCTCTCCACCGGGCTGCACGAGCTGTGCCGGCAGGTGACCGTCCAGTGCGCCGACCGCGGGCGCGTGCTCTGGCGCGTGTGGTGTCTGGCGACGCAGGTCGTCGAGCAGCTGCTCGCCGTGATTGAGGCGGCGAAGCGCGCCCGCGGCAACGCGTTGACGTCGGAGCAGACGCGCGTGCGCGAGGCGGACGAGGCGGTCGCGTCGCTCACGCGCGAGCTCGGCGCCGCGAGCGCTCGCGCTGACGCTGCTGAAGCGACGGTTGCAAAGCTGCGCGCGCGGCACGACGGGCTGCTCACCGAGGGCGAGCGGTTGCAGCAGCTTGTCGCCGAGGTGCGCGCCCTCATCGCCAACCGCGACGAGCTGCACGAGGCGCTGCGCGAGCTGCGCGAGGCGGGCGCGACGAGCGCGGCTCACACCGACACGTTGCTCGCGCAGCTCGCCAAGCAGGACAAGGCGCTCGCGCAAGCGCGCTTCGAGCGGCAGGCGGCCGACGAGACGGGCTGCGCGCTACGTGCACGCGTGGCCGACCTCGAGGCCGCCGTCGAGTTGCGTGACGCCGACGCGCGCCGCGCGGCCGCCGAGCTCGCCGAGACTCGCCGGCAGCTGCAGCAGGCGGCCGCGCGCGCGCAGGCGGCGGCTGCCGCGGCGGCGCTCGCCGAGCGGACAATGGCGGCGGCGCTCGATGCGAGCAAAGCGCCCAATAAATCGCCAGCCAAGAAGAAGCCGCCGTCGGCGTGCGCGTCGAGTGGGGGCGGCGCGGCGGTGGCAGCGCCAGTGACACCCGCGCCGCCTGCACCGCCCGCGCCGGCGTGCGTGTTGGGCTCCTCGCTCGCCGCGCCGTCGGTCGGGAGATGACGCGTGCGCTCCGCGTGCATGGCGCATGCCGACGTGCGTCCGAGTGTGCCGTCAACGGCACTCGCTCGACGCCTCCCCTCGGACTTTATAAAATTTTGAGTTTTTAGGCTTGGCTCGTCAGAGCGACGCGTCCATCACAACCGCCTCGAAGAGCTTCGGGTCGTACGCGTTGAGCGCGGAGAGGCTGGCCGGCGCGGCGTCGCGCACACGCTTGAAATGGGCCGTGAGGAAGCGGAATGCCGCCTCATCCAGCTCCGCCAGCCCGCACCGGCGCGCGGCGACGAGCCGGTCGGCCACGTTCGCAACGCTCAGGCCGGCGATGCACCGGCAGAGCGCGTGCTCGGCGAGGTGTGCGAGCTCCATCTCGCGCGCCTTGCTCAGCACCTCGACCAGGTGCTCCTCGCTCAGCGCGGACAGGTCGTCCGTATAGATGGTCAAGCCAAATCCGATCAGGGGCACGATCGAGCGCCCCGAGTGCAGCGCGGGCCATTCGGAAGGACGTCCTTGTGAGGGAGCTCTTCGCGTTTGGCGAGCGGGGGAGCACGACGCGCAGCGTTGCTGCGGCGGCGTGCGGGCGGCGAGCAGCGGTCGGGCTGCTCGCGACGAGGCCGGAGCAGACGGCGCCGTGGCCGCCGGCGCAGGTGACGCGCGCCGACGAGCCGTAGCGAGCGTCCGTGATCCGCACGGCGGTTGGAGCGGGCCGGCTGGTGCGGCGCGCTCGGCCACGGGTGGCGGCGTGCACGGGCGTGCCGAATGCGGTACGCGTCGCCAGCCGCGCGCGACCTGGGCAGAGCCCGCAAAGCGTCGACCGCTGCGCGGCTCGGCCGTGCGTCAACGCCGGCCGCGCTTCGGCCCGCGCGCGCTGCCGCCGCCGGCACTGGCGCTGGCAGCTCCGCGGGCGGGGGTGCGGGCGCGAGCGCCGCCGCCGCCACCGCCGCCGCGCCCGCCGCCGTCGTCGCCACCGCCGTCGCCGCCGCCGCCTCCCCCGCCGTCATCGTCGTCGTCGCCGCCGCCGCCTCCGTCTCCGTCGCCGTCGCCGTCGCCCTCGCCGCCGCCGCCGTCGCCGCTGGCGTCGTCGTCGTCGTCGTCGTCGCCCTCGTCGTCGCCCTCGTCGCCGCCGTCGCCCTCGTCGTCGCAGTCGTCGCCCTCGCCGTGCACCATGCGCTCCTCACGCTCCCACACCTCGCCGCGCGCCCACCAGGCGAGCACGAGGGCAAAGCGCTCAGGCGTCGACGTGGTGTCGCGCCCGGCCGCGCGCGCCGCAATGTCGTGCACGTCGTAGAAGATGTTGCGCGCGGCGTTGTAGTCGCGGTGCACGGGCTTCTTGCCGCCGTTGCACGCCGGGCAGATGACGAGCGCGTGCACCGTGCGCGTGCCGCCCTTTGCCACGGGCAGGCGCGGGTTCTGCGCGAGCTCCGCGCCGCAGCGCTGCAGCCTGCCGCCCTTGGCGAGCCGCGGCATCGAGCAGTGCATCGACGTGTACGGCTCGGGTACGAAGACGGCCGCGACGCCGCGCCGCCGCAGCTCGCGCAGCAGCCCCACCTGGAAGGCGGGCGGCGCGCCCTTGGGCTGCGCGCCCTTGTGGTCGTGCAGCCACTTGCCCACGCACACGAGCAGCCGGTCGCGCGTCACGCCGTCGACGCAGTGCGCCGCGATGAGCGCCTCGGCGACGCGCGCCGCGTTGGACCGCCCGCCGCTGTCGCGCCGCCAGCGCTCCTTGCGGCGCGCCGGCGCGTCGTACACGTGCTCGGCGGCGCGCTCGCGCACCCGCGCGCTCTCGCGGTGGAAGGCGATGTATTTGCCCGCGTCGAGCACCTTGGCGCTGTGCGCCTCGCCAAGCCGCGCCTCGTCCGCCTCCACGCTGAACTCCTCGCCGCGCCCGTCGGTGCGCACGCGCCGCCGCGCCGCGTTGGTCTTGGCCGTCTCGCGCGCAAAGCCCGCGGCGCGCGCGCGCGCGCGCTGCGTGAACTGCCGCCAGACGGCCGCCCGCCCGACGTGCGCAGAGTAGGTGGTGATGTTGCCCATGTTCGGGTCGGCCGCGACGACGACCGCCTCCTCGATGTCGATCGCCCGCCGCAGCTCGGAGCCGAGCGCGACGGCGATGCGCCCGTCCGGCCGGCGCCAGCGGTGCAGGACGCTCGAGCTGCCGGCCGGCGCCTGCGCCTTCGGCACGAGGACGGTCGCGACGGCGTGCACGGCGACGCCATCCGTCACCACCGACGTGACGGGCTGCCGGCCCGGGAGCGGCACGCGCGGCAGCGGCGCGAGGCCCACCCACGAGCGCCGCGCGTGCCACGGCAGATCGGCCGGCGGCCGCTCGCGCCCGGCGTAGTCGAAGACGCGGTTGGAGATGTCGAAGCGCGTCGCGAAGACCGCGTACCTGACGCGCACGTCGGACATTGGCGGGACAAACGAGCCGCCTTGAGCGGTCCACTTGATCGGCTCGCCATCGTGGTCGCGCAGGTCCAGCGCCTTGAGCCGCGCGCGCAGCTCCTTGCGCTCGTCGTCCGGGAGCGTCTCCCAGATGGCGTTCGCGGTGAGGCGCACGTTGCGCGGCACCTGCGCGCAGCGCGCGGCGCGCGAGCGCGCGGGCGCGTGACCAACCTGGCCGCGGGGCGGCGCGCACGGCGGCGGCGCGCGCGCTTGGGCGCTCGGCGGCGGTAGCGGCAGCCGCGCCTCGCGCGCACATTGTGCGTGCGCAGCGGCGCCACATTGTACCGCGGCGGCCGTCCGGTCAGCTGCGTGTGGATGTGCGCGAGCCGGCAGAGCAGCGCCTGCCCCTCGGCCACGTGCTGCAGGGTGCGGATCTGCACGAGGAAGTAGCGCGTCGTGTGCCGGTCGTAGTTCCACCTTTTCGTGGGCGTGCACTTGTAGTCGATCTTGTGGAGGACCATGTCGGGCAGGTGGCGGTCGAGCGCGGCGGGGCAGCCGACGCGCGCGCCCTCCACGTCGCCGCGCAGCAGCCGCTCGCACAGCTCGCGCACGCGCGCGTTTCGCTGCATCTCGGGCAGCGCGACGAGCGCCTCGTCGCGCTCGACTGCCGCGCGGACGACGTCGCGGAGCAGCCCGTTCACGACGCGCGATGGGTGCATCAGGCACGCGGTGGACACCTGCGTCGCCTCCTCCGCGAGGATCTTATCGAGGCCCACCGCGCAGACGGGCTGGACGCCGTCGGCCATCTCGCCGACGGCGCGCGCCGTCGCCGCCTTGGTCTGCGCGGCGGCTTGCTCGGCGGGCTTGCCTCGGGCCGCTGCACCGTACGTGCTCACGTCCTTGTGCCAGCCGATCGCCGAGAAGATCGCACGGACGGTTCCCTTGTCCATCGTGGTCGACGTGTGCACGCTTGTCGACGGGCCGCCCGACGCCGCGCCGACGGCCTGCGCGCTCGCCACCGCAGCCTCGTCGCGCACCACCTTGTTGATGGCGCGGTACGCCTGTGTCGTGAGCCTGTGCACGGCCGCCGCGATGCGCCGCAGCTCCTTCCGCGCACCGGGCTGCGCCGTCACCGCCTGCGGCCCCGCGTTGAGCGTCGAGCGCTTGACCACGAAGCCCGGGAGCACGCTGCCGCGCGTGCGCGCCGTCGCGCCGCCGGCGGCGCGCGCGCTCGGCGCAGCGGGCTCGTCCACGCGCGCGCGCTCGACGCCGCGCGCGCGGGGAACGCTCGGCGCGCGCGCGCCCGCGGCGTCGCGCGCGCTCGCGGCAGCACCCGCCGCGGCGCGCTTGCCCGCGGCGCCCGACACGCCGTGCGCGCGAAGCGGCGCCGACGCCAATGCCGACGCCGCGCCCGCGCCGCCGCTGCCGCTGCCCGATCCGCCCGCGCGCCGCTTCTGCTCGTCGCGCGTCTTGCGGAACTGGGCGACGAGGTCGCTGCTCACGTTGGCCTCAGGCTCCCACGTGTCGGCGCTCTCGTCGTAGCCCCGTCACCTGATCCGGAACTGGAACGTCACCTTCTTGCCCGCCTTGCGGCGCTCGTCGACGACCGCCTCGACCTCGTACGTGCGCGCCTCCTCGTCGACGCTCGCGCCCGCCGCGCTCGCGCCCGTGTCCGGCCACCCAGCGACCGTGCCGCCCAGCCTCTCGGCGGCCGCGCGCAGCTGCCGCTCGCGCTGGGCGGCCGCGGCGCCTCGCGCGACCAGCGCGGGCAGCATGCCCGCGCCGCCCGCGAGGCCGTGCGCGCCGACGCTGGCGGTCATCAGCGCGTCGAGGCACGCGAACGTTGCGAGCGCACGCGCGCCATCGTCGCCGCCGCGCGGCTGCGAGCGCACGACGGGCGATGGCTGCGGCTCCCCCTCGGCCGCGAGCAGCGGCCAGATCGCACTGGCCAGCGCGACGGCATGCGCGCCGACCGCGGCGGCCACGTCCGCGTCGAGCGGCGCAAAGTCGTAGCGCACGAGCGCGGCCGGGCGCGAGTCGTCCGTCGGCCGGTCGGCGACGAGCAGCCCGACCGGGCGCGGCGGCTCGCCGGACGGCGCGGCGACGGGCACGCAGAGGAGCACGACGAGCAGGCGCGGCGTGCCGCCGAGCAGCGCGCGCGCGGCATCCGCCCCGTCGGCTCCGCAGCGCGCGGCCGCGGCGAGCAGCTCGGCCGCGCGCGTCGGGCCCAGCGCCGTGCGCGCGTCCTTGCGCGCGCGTGCGCGCGCCGTGTACGCGGCGCAGGCGTCGTCGAGCGCCGCCGCGCTGGGCGCGGTGCCAGTCGTCGCCCACGCGCGCAGCGCGTCGCGCACCCGCGTGACGATCGCCTGGTCGACTGCCGCCTCGCCGGCAGCGTGCGCCGGCGCGCACGCCGGCGGTGCGGCGGCAGGCGCGAGCGCGGGCGCGCCGTCGGCGCCGTCAACGCCGACGGCGCCGTCGGCGCGCCGCCACGCGAGCTTCGCCTCGATCTGCTGCCGGACGGCGTGGCAGTGCCGGTCGATGCCGCGCGCGTCGTCGAGCGCGGCCAGCGCGTCCTCAGCGGCGGGACGGTCGCTCGCGTCCGCGACGGCCTGCAGGCAGAGCAGCGCGGCCGCACGCGCGTTGCACGCGCTCTGCGGCTCGGGCGCGAGCGCGAGCTCGAGCTCGAGCGGCGACGCGCCTCGCGCCGCGGCGATCGCGTCCATCAGCACGTCCAACCGCTGCACCAGCGCCCTGTGCGCGTCGCGCGGCGCGCCCGTCGACGGCGCGCGCGAGCGCGTCGCCACGAGCCCGAGCGCGCGCGCCGGCGCGCCCGCCGGCGTGTGCAGCACGAGCAGCGCCGCGCCCGCCAAGCTCGCGTTGCGCGTGACGAGCGCGAAGATGCGCGACGCCTCGTGCGCGCCCACCGACGCCCAGATCGCAGCGCGATCGGCGTCCGTCTGCGCGTCGCACAGGTCGCGCACGTCGTCCGGCGCGAGCAGCGCGCCGCCGCCGGCGGAGCGCGCGACGATCGCCCGCGCCTCCGCCACGAAGACGGCCTGCGGCAGGTCGGCGTGGCGCGCGTCGACGATGGCGCGCGTCGCGTGCACGCCGAGCTCCACGCCGCGGTAGAAGGCGCGCGCGTTGGCCGCGCGCGCGTGCGCCGGCCGTCCGTCCGCGTTGCGCCTCGCGCGCGCCTGCTTGCTCGTGCGCGCGAGGCCGTCGCGTGGCGGTGGCGGCAGCGTAGCGAGGAAGCGCGCGGTGGGCGGCGGCGCGCGCACGCCGCGCTGCCGCCGTGCGATGGCCGCGAGCCGCCGGCCCGCCGCGCTGCCGCCCGCGCCGACGTGCTGCCAGCGGTTGAGCGCCGCCGGTGGCGGCGGCGGCGGCGGCGCGGCGGCGGGCGGCGGCGCGACGGCGGGCGGCGGCGCGGCGGCGGGCGGCGGCGCGGCGGTGGGCGGCGGCGCGGCGGCGGGCGGCGGCGCGGCGGCGGGCGGCAGCGGCGGCGGCGCGGCGGCGACGGCAGCACCAGTCGGCTTGTCCGCCCACGCACCCGAGACTCTGTCCCAGACCTTGCCCCATGGCGCGCGCCCACGCGGCCGCGCGAACTGCCCCGGCTCGAGCGCCTGGCCGCGCTTGGCGGCGGCGGCGGCGGCAGGGGGCGGGCGGCCGGCGCGCCAGTCGAAGACAGGTGCAACCGTGGCGGCAGGCGCCGAGTGCCGCGCGTCGGTCACAGAGCGCGTGGTGCGCGCGGCGACCGTGGCACGCCTGGCGGGCGGGCGGTGAGCAGCGCCCGCCGGCGCGCCGGCGGGCGCGGCCGCCTCGAGCCCGGCGGAGGCGCCGCGCTTGCGCTTGCGCGTGCCGCCGCGCGTGCGCCTGCGCGCGCGCCCGCCGCGCGCCCGTTCGGCCTGCGCGTCGCCAGCCGCGTCGCCGGCCGCGTCGCCGCGCCGCACGTAGACGACCGCGAACGCCTCCTCGCCGGTCCCGTCGACGCCGCCGCGCGCGCGGCGCAGGACCGACCGCCACTGCAGCCGCCGCGCGCGGCCGGGCTCGCACGCAAACCAGCGCCCACCGCGCCTGACGACGGCCACAAAGTCGTCGTCGCGCCGCCCGCGCCGGCGCGTGCGCAGCAGCACGCACTGCACGTCGAGCCAGCCCTCGTGCCAGTCGGCCGTGCTGGGGGCGACGCGAATCGACTGCGGGAGCTCGACGCCAAAGCCGGCGAGCCGCACGATGTGCGCGACGATGACGCTCGAAATGGCGGGGGCGCTCGACGGGTCGCCCGCTGCAGCGAGCACCGCCCCGCCCCAGTGCTCACGCGTGACGCAATCCGCGTCCTCGACGTGCACGTGCGCCACGCTCGCGCCGAGCTGGTGCAGCAACGCGCAGATGTCGGCGTCGACCGTCCTCTCCTCCTCGGCCGCCTCGGCCGTGCCGCGGGCGGCGGCGTCGCCTGCCGGCTGCCCGAGGTACGCGATCGCCCGCTCGACGGCCGCGCGCTCCGCACGCGCTGCGCTGTCGATCGCCGCATTGCCGACGGGCGCGCGCAGCGCCGCGATCGCGTCTTGCAACGCCGTCGCGTCGCCCGTCGCCGCCGTCGCCGCCACCGCCGCCGCGCTCGCGGTGCCGTGCGCGACGGCGTGCAGCGCGGCGGCGCGCGCGGCGGGGATGCGCCCGTCCAGCGCGAGCACGAGCGGCGGCCCGGCCGGCGTCTGCTGCCGCCGGTGCCGCCGGCTCGCAGCCGGGTGGTCGGCGCGCGCGCGCTCGAGCCGCGCGCGCCGCTCGACGACGCGCGCCCAGAAGGCCTGCACCCTCGGCTGCGCGAATGCAAGCCAGCCGACGCCGCGCGTCACGACGTGCACGACGATCCGGTCCTCGTGCCTGAGGTACTGCACGTAGAGCGCTTTGCGCACGCCGAGGACGTGCATGCCGAGCTGCAGCTGATCGCGGTGCGGCTGCGGCGGCCCGTCCTCGTGCGCCTTGGCGTCCGCCTTGGTGAGCGTCTTCACCTCGACGAGGACCTGCTCGTTGTCTTCGGGGAGGATGGCGAGCCCGTCCGGCGAGAAGGCGAACGGCGCGCTCTTGTCGTGCGGGTCCGCACGCACCATCGGCAGGTTGCACACGACGGTGATGCCGTACGCGGCCGCCAGCTTGCGCAGCGCGACGGCCTCGCCGAGGATGCCCGCGGTCGTCGCCTTGGTCCGCACCTCGCGCCGCCGCCGGTGCACGTACTCGTCGGTGAGCGTCTCGTGCGCGACGCCGGCGTTGTCGTTCACGACGTCGCCAACCTTGCTGCCCGTGACCTCCTCCCATCGCTCGTCGTGCCAGCGCGGGCTGCGCTGCGCGGGCGCGCCCGCGCCGACGGCGTCGAGCACGCGGCGCAGCGCTGTGCCGTCGGGCGCAGCAGGCACGCGCGCGCGGTCCTGGGCCTCGCGAGCGTCGAGGACGCAGCCCGTAGTGGAATCTTGGGGTAGGTCGAGCTTGCTCGCCTCGCCGTAGCGGCTCTCCAGCTGGCGCGGTGCGTCGGCAGGGCCGCCGTCCGTGCGCGCACCCGACGCGCCCGCCAGTGCACGGGGCGCAGCGTCCGAGGCGCCCGCCGCGCCCGCGCCGCCGCCAATCGCGCCAGCGCACGCGCGCGCCGCGACCTGCGGACGGCCAGCCGCAGGGACCTCGTCCGCTCGGCCGGCCGCTGCGTCGGCCGTCCGCTTGGCCACCTCGCGCACGTCTCCGAGCGCGAGCGTGGCTGGCGCCGTCGAGCTCCCGTGGCGTTTGTTCCAAAACTCGAGCAGCCCGCCAAGGAAGGGCGTGCCCGTCGGGCGGTCCTCGGGCACCTCCGCCAGGATCGCGTCGACGCGCAGCGCGGCCGCCACATCGCAAAACGCGCGCGCGGCGCGCGCCATCCGCTCGGCGCGCGCGCCGCCGTCGTCCGCCGCGCGGCGGATGGCGTGGCTCACGTGCGCGACGCGGAGCGAGACGACGGCGTGCGCCGGCGCGTCGGCGCCCGTGCCGAGCGTGTGCCGCCGGATGGCCAGCTGCCCATCGCCCATGCGCGGCGGGAGCGACGCGCACGCCGCGACGGTCGTCTTGCCGGCCGCGCTGTCGCACAGCCAGCTCGCCTCGCCGCCGCCCGCAAACTCAAAGGTCGCGAAGCCCTCGCGGCCGAAAAGCGCGACGAAGTGGTCGAGCACCGCCTTGTTGATCGCGCGCGCCGCCGGCCGCGTCGATGCGCCGCGGGCAGCGCCACCCGCCGCGCCGCGCGCATCGCTGCACGTCGCAGGGCAGGTGCAGCCGGACGCGCGCACGCCGTCCGACCGCGTCCGCGGCAGCTCGAGCTCGCGCACCTTGGGGCAGAACCAGAGCGGGTTGGACGCCTCGAGGCACAGCACGACGAGCCGCCCGTCCGTGCCGGCCAGCGCGCGCGCGTCGCGCAGCAGCTCGACGGCGAGCTCGGACGTCGCCGCGTGCACCGCCGGCTCGCCCGTCGCGCGGTCGGGCGGGAAGAGGCCGCCGCCGACGAGCGGGCTGGGGCAGCGGCCGAGCATCACGAGCAGCGGCGGCGGCGGCGTCTGCGGCGCCTGCTGCCCGACCGCAGCCGCCGTCAGCCCGGCCAGGTCGGAGCTCGTGCGGAGGGCCTTGAGCGCGACGCGCGAGCCGGTGCCCGCCTGCTCGGAAAACGTGGCGAGCATGGCGCACGTGCTCGCCCTCGCGCCGCACTGCCAGCTGACGCGCGCGAGGAGGCCTTCCAGCGTGTCGTTTTCGCGCGGCCGCGTGACCGCGTCGAGCGCCGCCGAGTCGAGCTGGAGGCTGCCGGGCGTGACGCACAGCACCGCCTCGTGGTAGGCGCGCAGCAGCTCCCTCGGCAGCTGCTCGGCGGGCGTCGCCGCCTGCCCGCCCACCCACCGTGCACCGTGGCCGCCGTCGCCCGCGCCCGCGAGCCGCACCGCCGGCCCGCCCGTGATCGCCGAGGTCGGTGGCGTGCCGAGCGCGTCGACGAGCGCGCGCACGGGCGCGACACGCCTGCGCGCAGCGTCCGCGCCGACGGCGAGCGCGGCGATCCGAGCGCCCTCCCATGCGCGCTCCCTCGCGTCGTCCCGCGCGGCCGCCGGCGCGGCGCCCGGCCGCGCGCCGGGCGGCACCGCGCACGCCGCCGCGACGACCTCCGCGCGCGCGCCGGCGGCGTCGGGCGCGTGCAGCTGCGCGAGCGCGCCAGAGAGCGCGGCGGCCGAGCGGTAGCGGCCGTGCGCCGCGACGAGCGCGTAGAGCACGCGCAGCGCGGCCACGCCCGCCTGGTCGGGCGCGTCGTCAGCGATGCGCTCGACCTCCCACGTGCGCGTGGGCGGCGGGCTGCCGTCGGCCGGGTCCGGACGCAGCGCCCACGCGCGCTCGACGATCGCGTTGAACACGTCGCGCGCGGCGCCCTCGTCAAACTCGGCGGCGCCCGCCGCGTGCGCGCACCACCCGTGCACGCGCGACGTGGGCGCGTCCACGGCGCGCTGCACGACGAGCACCGCCGGCCGGTCGACGCAGCCGAGGCTCACCGCCGCGTGCTTGCCCTCGAGCAGCGCCGCCGCCGCAGCCTCGACCAAGGCGTCACCAGGCGCGTCGCCGACGACGACGGCACAGCCGTCGCCGTACTCGGCCTGCATCGCGGCGACGCACGACGCGACAAAGTCGCCGCCCGCGGCCGCCGCGTGTCGCGCCGCCAGCATCCGGCGCGCGATGGCAAGCCAGACGTACTCGGCCGGCGCGCGCGCGGCGCGCGCGCGAGGCGCGCCGGCCGCGCCGCGTGCGCCCGCGCGTGCGCCTCCAGCGGCCGCAACGGCCGAGGCGGCTGGAGCGGCGGTGAGCGTGCGCCGCGCGCGCTTCGCCGGCCGCGCGATGGGCGATGCACCCGCCATCGCCCCGCCCGCAGCAGCCGGTGCGGCCGCCACAGCGCCCGCCGCAACGCCACTCGTCACGACGCCCGTGGCGGGCGGCGCGGCGTCGGACGCGGCCGCCTCGACGGGCGTCGCGCAACTACCGCCAGCGGTCGCGGACGCGCCCGGCGACGCGTCGGCGAGGAGGTGGCGCAGCACGCCGCGCGCGAGCGCGACTCGCACGGCGAGCGTCAGCGCGCGCAGGCGGTCGGAAGGCGAGGCGTCGCGCTCGGCGTCGGCGGACGTGGCGGCAGCAGGCGGGGCGGCGGGCGGCACGGCGGCGGACCGGGCGGCCGCCGGCGCAACCTCGTCGGCCTTGGCCAGCCAGACGAGCCCGGCGACTGCGAGCACGACGCTGTACGCGCCGACATCGTCACCCGCAACGCGCGCCAGCCGGGCGTGGGCGTCGGCCTCGGACACGGCGACGTGGAAGAGCACGTCGTCGCGGGCAGCTTGCTCGGCAAACTGACGCAGCTGCTTGGCCATCGTCACGCCGGCGACGCACGCCTCGCCCGCCTCTGCCTCGACCTGCTCGTCCTGGCCGATGGCGGACGCGCCGGCCTCGGCGCCACCGTCGAGTGTCCGGCGGCGCTCGAGGGCGAAGCCACGCACACAGACGCTCTGGAGGCCGCCGAGCGCGCCCGCCTTCTCGTGCAGCGCGCACGACAGCTCGACCACCGAGTCCACGCGCCTCGCGGCGGCGCCCCCCCGCTCGCCGCGCGTGGCCGCGCGCACGACGAACACCGTGAATTGCGCGCGCTTCGCCGCGCGCGCCGACGCGCACGCGTGCTTCAGGAGCCGGCAAAGCGCGGGCCTTTGCGCCACTGCGCCCCGCGTGCACAGCAGCAGTTGGCCGCGCTCGTCGCCCAGCTCCTGCTCGACGGCGGCCTCGAGCGCGTCGTCCGTCAAATCGCCGTGCTCCGTCGAGGCGAGCGCGCGCGCAGCCGCGAGCGCCAGCTCGCCTGCGCCCGCGCGCCGCCGGCGGCGCGCACCGGCGGGCGCGTGCGGCGCCGACGCGTGTGACGACGCCGCCGCGTCCGCACGCGCACACGCGGCGCGCAACGCCTCACGCGCCGAGGCGGCCGCGCGCGCCCTGGGCGCGAGCTTCAAGAACGTGCGCGCGGCGGCGGCGGCGGCGGCGGCGGCGGCGGCGGCGGCGGCGGCGGCGGCGGCGGCGGCGGCGGCGGCGGCGGCGGCGGCGGCGGCGGCGGCGGCGTCGCCCTCGTCGCCGGCCGGCGGCGGCGGTGGCGGCGGTGGCGGCGCGGCCACGGCGGCGGCAGCAGCGGCGGCGGCGGCGGTGGCGGCGGCGGCGGCGCCCAGCGCGGGCGGCGGCGGCGTGGCGGCGGCGGTGGCGGCGGCGGTGACGCCAGCGGCGGCCTTGGCGCCGCGCGTCTGCGGCGGCGTTTCGGCGCGATCGGGGCTGCCCCCGCCACGCACCGCGCTCGTGACCGCGCAGACGCCGCCCGGCGCACGATCGCTGGCCGCGCCGGTCAGCGCGACGCGGAGGCGCTCGCCGACAGCGTACATGTCCGCCACGCTGAACGTGCGCGGCGCGGACGAGCAGCCCGCCGCGGCGAGCGCGTCGTTGAGCGCGCCCACTATCGCGAGGCCGCACGTCGCGCCACGCTGCGCCGCCTCGTTGAGCAGCAGCGCGCGGCGCACGCGCGAAATGTCGAGACCCGCCGCGTGCAGCGTGGCAGTTATCGCCTTGGCGAGCATGAGCGCCTGCCTGCAGGGCGACGCGAGCGTGTCGACGAGCACCGCGTCGTAGCGATGCTCGCCCGCGCGCGCGACGCGCACAAGGCGCAACGCGGTGAAATGGCCGGAGGCGAGCTGCGCGCCGTCGTCACCGCCCGCGCCGCCGCGCTCGTCCGACGGGCTCCACACGCCGATGACAGCCTGCGTTGTCGCCTCGCTGCGCAGGCGGTGCAGCAGCGCGGCGCGCTCGGCGCCGTCCTGGAACACCGCGGGTTGCGCGGCGAGCGGCACGTGGCAGACATGCCCGCCGCCGGCCTGCCCGTGCACGCGCAGCACGACCTCGCAGCACGCGTCGACGGTTGAGGCGAGCATGTCGCCGCTGGCGATGCGCTCCACCTCTGCCTGCGGGAGGCCGGCGCTCGCGGCGGCGGAGGCCAGCCGGCGCGCAGCCGCGTCGCCCGCCCACGCAAGCAGCGCCGAGTTGGCGGGTTGGAGGGGAAGCTCAAGGGCGGCTGGTTCGGTGGCGGTAGCCTCGTTGGCAACGGGCACGTTGGCGGTGCGCACGTTGGCGGCGGGCGCGGCGGCGATGGCTGGTGGGGCGGAAGACACGCCCGCGGCGGCAGGCGCGGACGCGACAGCGGCAGCGACTAGTGGGGCGGGGAAAACGCCGTCGGTGGCTGGCGCGGAGGCGAGTGCAGGAGCAACTAGTGGGGCGGGAAAATCGGCGGCAGGCGCGAAGGCGGATGCAGCAGCGGCTAGTGCGGCGGGGAAAACACCGTCGGCGGCAGGCGCGAAGGCGGATGCAGGAGCGCCCAGCGGGGCGCAGAAAACACCGTCGGCGGCAGGCGCGAAGGCGACAGCAGCAGTGGCCAGTGGAGCGGAGGCGCAGGGCCACGCGCGCGCCAGCCGTGCAAGCCCAAGCCGCGCGCGAGCGACGCACGCGCCGATGGCCGAGGCGGCGGCGCAGGCCACGACGTGGCCTGGCACCGGTGTGGCCAGCCGCTCGCGGGTGTGCACGTCGAGCCGCGCCCCACGCCAAGAGCGGCGGCGCGCTGAACGGAGGCGCGCGACCCCGATCGATCCGCCCGCGCACGCGCGCGCCGGCTCAGTGTGGCCAACGCGCGCCGCTATGCAAGGCGCGCGCGCGATAACGGCGGCTGTCGGCCGTGGCGTGCGCGTGGCGGCGCCGCGGCGACGGGCGCGGCACACGAGCCGCTCGGGCGCGCCGCCGCCGCGCGGCACGATGTCGAGCAGCACGGTCACGCCGCGCGCGCGCGCGACCGCCGTGCACGCGAGCCGCACGGGCAGCGGCGGCCCGTCCGGGCGCGCGAGCGCCGCCACCTCGGCGTCGGTGAGGCTGTGCAGCTCGCGGCGCGCGCGCGCGAACGCGGCGATGTCCGCGCGCAGCTCCGCGTCCGTGCCGAGCGCGGCACGCGCGTGCACGGGGAGCGACGCGCGCAGCGCGTGGAGCACGCCGCCGCGCGCGCCGCGCGGCGCCGGCGCGCGCTCGCGCTCAGCGCGCGCGGCGCGCGTGAGCTCGCGCACCGCGCGCGCGAGATTGCGCCGCGCGGCCGCGACGGGAGGGCTAGGTGCGCGCGCGCGCCGGTTGTAGCGCGGCCGCGCCGAGTCGAGGGGCGGCGGACGCGGTGCGTACGCCGCGGCGCGGCCCGCGCGCCAAAAGGCCGGCGGCGGGCGCAGCTCCGTCGCGTCGACCGCGGCCGCGAGCGCGCCGAGCGCGGCGTCGCTGTCGCCCGCCGCGTCGGCCGCGTCGACGAGCACGAAGAGCGCGCCGAGCGCGCGCGACGCGGCCGCCTGCGCGGCGGTGGGGCGGGCGCAGGCAGCGACGCATGCGGCCGCCATGCCGCGCGCCGCGGCGAACGCCGGTGACGTGACGGCCGCGCCGATGGCAACGGCGGCGGCGGCGACGGTCGAGGCGGCAGCGCCGGCGATGGAGGTGGCAGCGGCGGCGGCGCTTGCCATCGCGCGGCGCGCGAGACGCGAGGCGCCACCGACCGCCGCCGCCGCAGCGCGCGCTGCGCGCGCGCCGGTGGCGCGCATCGTCGCCGCGCCAGGCGCCGCCGCGCCGACGCCGCCGGCGCCCGCGCCGTCGCCGCTCTCGGCCGTGCAGGGCTCCGATGGCGAACCCGGCGTGCGCTGGCGCGTGATGCGCGCGCCGAGGCGCGCGCTCCGCGCCGCGCGGCCGGCGACGTCGAGGAAGCGCCGTGCGCGCGCCGCGCGCAGGCCACGCGCGCGCGGCGGCGCACTTACAGGCGCCGAGCGCCGCGGCGCGCACGCCGGCGCGTCGCTGTCGGGTTGCGCAGCGCGCGCGCGGGAACTCGGCGCGGCGTGTGCGGGCGGCGGGCGCGCGCCCGCGCGGCGCAGAGGCGCGAGGCGCCGGCCGCAGACGAGGCGTGTGCGCAACCAGGACGGCGAGGGCCGCAGGGCGCCGTCGACGTCGCGCATCGGCGGGCCGCGAGCCCGCCGCGCAGCCGTGCGGCGCGCGCGAGGCGCTCGGCGGCGCGCGCGCCGCACGGCGCGCGCGGCGGCGCGCACGCCAGCGACGGCTGCGGCCACGCCGCGCGCCAACACGGCCGCGGCGTGCGCCATCGCACCGAGCACGGCGCGTGGCGCGCCGAGCAAGCGCAGCAAGCGCGACGCCGTCGCGCGCGCCGGCGCACCGTGTGCAGGGGCCTCGCCAGCGCCAGCACCGACGCCGCCATCGCCGCAGCCGCAGGTGGCGTCGCCGCCGCCGCAGGCGTCGCGACGGACGCCGCCGCCGCCGAAACAATCGCCGCACACGTCGCCGCCGACGTTGCCACCCCAGCCGCCGTTGCGTGCGCAGGTGGCTGCGGCGCGTGCGTGCGGGAGGCGTGCCGTGCGGCGCGCATCACACGGGCTGCGCGACGCGAGCGACGCCGCCGGGGTCCCCGCTGCGCCAGGCGCGCCGTGCGCGCCAGCCTCGCCGGCCTCGCCGGCGCGCGGTCGCGCGCTCGCCTCGACGTGGCCGCCTCCGCCGCCATCGCCGCCGTCGAACCGGGCGGCGGAGGGCTGCCGCTCGAACCGCTCGTCGGCGTCGGCCGCCACCGCCGCCTCGCGCTCCGCCGCCGCGGCGGCCGCACGGCGCGCGTGGCGGAGCGCGCGGCCGCCGTCCGCTGCGCGGCGTGGCGGCGCGGGCGCCGCCTTCGGCGCGCGCGGCCCCTCGGCGCGCTCGCGGAGCACGGCGAGCGGCGTGCCCGTGGCGACGCTCGTGCAGACGCGCCGCAAGGCGGCGCTTACGCACGCGTGGACGACGCGCGCCGTCCGCTTGTCGGCGGCGCGCGCGGCGCGGCGCGCGGCCTTGGCGGCGGCCTTTTTGGCGCGCCTCTGCTCCGCCTGCTCCGACAGCGCGCGCGCCTGGCGCTCGGCTGCGAGCGCGTCCTCGGGCGAAACGGTCGGCCTCGGCGGCCGCGCGCGCGCGCTGCGACGCTGCGCGCTGCGGCGGTCGGACGGCGGCTGCCGCGGCGGCGAGGACGGCGAGCGCGAGCTCGGCGTGGGCGACCAATCGCCGCTGACGGTTGCGAGCGGCGCAAACGGGTTGTCGTCCCCGCGCCCCGCGGCGTGCGACAGTGCACGCGGCGTCGGGCGCCGGCCGACCGCTGGCGGGCCCCACTCGGACGGCGGCTCCGAGGGCGAGCGCGCCGTCGGCGCCGCGCGTTGCGCGGCCGGCGGCGCCTCCCGGTCCAGCGCCGCCTGCTCTCTCGCCGCGGCCTGCTCGTCACCCTCCGGCACGCCACGCGGCGCGAGCACCGCGGTGGCGCAGCGCGTCGCGTTGAGCAACGCCGCCTCCATCTGCCGCACGCTGGCCTTGGCGCACGCCACACCCTGTCTCGCCCGGCGCAGCGCCTCGTGCGCGCGGCGCACATCCGCGTCGGCATCTTCGCGCATGCCAAAGTGCGCCTGTTGCAGCCGCAGGTCCGCAGGGCGCCCCTGCGCGCGAGGGGCACGGGCGCGGCGGCGCGCGGGTGACGGAGCTGGCGCGCCGTTCTGCGCTGCGCGCACGCCAATCGACGGGCGCGCGCGCGGCGGGGCGCGCGCGCGCGCGCGCGCGCGCGCTGCCTACCCAGCCGCCGGCCGGCTCGCGCGAGCGCGCCAGCTGCTCCGCCGCCTCGGCGTCGAGCACGCGCTGCTGCGCCTCCTCCTCGCCCAGTGCAGCGAGGTGCAGCCGGCGGGCTGCCTTGCGGCAGTTGCCCTCCGCCTTGCCCACGGCCTTGCGCGCCGCGTCGACGGGGTCGTCGTTGGCTCTGGCGCGCCTGCGCTTGCCCTTGTCGGCGGGCGGCGGCTCGGCGCGCTGCGGCGCGCCGAGCGCGTCGTCGGCTCCGCGCGCGGCCGCCCGCGGGCGGCGGGCCCCAAAAAGCGCACCGGTCGCCGTGCGCGCCGCGCAAGCAACGACCAGCGCTGACATGCCGGCGAAGACCGCACCGCCCAGCGCCACGGTTGCCACGATGCGCAGCGTCCCGTGCGCAGGCCGCGCTGCCTCCGCCGCTTTGGCGGCCTCGCGCGCGCGCGCATCGGCGGCTCTCATCTCGTGCAGCAGCCCGGCCGCGCCGCTCGCGCCGTCGCGGCCGCGCGCGAGCTCGCACAGCACCGCCGCCGCGCGCCGCGTGGGCTCGCGCGCGAGCAGCTGCGCGCCGCCGTCGGGGCGCAGCTTCTCAACGAACTCGGCAAACGTCGCGTCGCGCCAGAGGGACATGCGGAAGGCCCTGTGCACCGCCCCCTCCTGCTCGCGCATCCGCCGTGCCGCCCGCCTGCCGTCGCGCGCGTGCGCGTGCGCGGCCGCGTCGACTCCCGCGACGCCGCGCTGCGCGTCGCGCGCGGCCGACGACGGCGCCGCCGCGCTGCCCGCCAAGGGCGCCGCAGCGGCGACGCGCGCGTGCGGAGCGACGGGATCGCCGGCGGCCGGCGGCTCGGCGCGCTGCGGCGTGCCGTTTGCTCCGCGCGCGGCCGTCCCGGGGGAGATGGCCGCGATGGCGCCGCCAGCCGCGCCGTGCGCCAGCCACGCGCATAGGCTGCCGACGAGCTCGCCGAAACCCCCGACGGTCGCCGCGGCGGCGAGTGCGCCGGGCTTGCCGGCCGACAGCGGCTCGCGAGCGTCGTCGTCGCAGCCGCCGGCACCCGTCTTGGCGAGTGCGTCGCGCTCGCCCTCGACGCCCGCCACGACCGCCGCCCCTCCGTCGTCCGCCGCGCCGGCCGCGCGCGCGGCCGGGCGCAGAGGAGGCGTGCCGGTGCAGCCGTCGCCGCTCGTCTTCGCCGTTTCCTCCACCTTGATCGCTTCGTCGCCACCTGCGCCATCTCCGACGCCGGGGCCCTTGGTCACGCTTGCCGCCATGCGCGCCGTGCCCGCCGGCCAGCCCGCCGACTGCTCGAGCGCGGCGGCGAGCGGCGCGACGCGCGTCGACTCGGGCGCGCTCTCGTCATCGGGCTCGAGCGCGTTGTGCAGGCGCGCGAGCGCGCGCTCGACGGCCGCGGCGCCACTGCCGGGGGCGCGGCTCGCCGCGCGCACCGCGCGCCGCCAGGCCGGCGCGAACATGAGCGCCGACTCGAGCGCCGCGAGCGCGCGCGCCTCGCGCGCGTCGCTCGCGCCGAGGCGCGGCGGCACGCGCGCGGCGCCGCGCGGCGCGGTGCCTCGGAAGCGTGGGCTCAGCGTGTAGGCGAGGTGCTGCGGCACGCCGCGCGCCTCCGCGCGCGCGCGTCCGTCCTCGACCTCGCGCCGCGCCTTCGCGATCGCCGGCGTGGCGCGC
This sequence comes from Diacronema lutheri, assembly GCA_019448385.1. Classification (NCBI taxonomy): domain Eukaryota; phylum Haptophyta; class Pavlovophyceae; order Pavlovales; family Pavlovaceae; genus Diacronema; species Diacronema lutheri. Next base: position 83,009 of record JAGTXO010000070.1, read on the forward strand.
GCGAGCCAGTCGGGGTCGGCGGGCAGGTGGATCACGACGAGAATCGGCGCCCAGTCCAGCCGCGGGTTTTTGTGACGGTCGGGCACGACCCACACGAGCAGCACCGTGCCCTCCGCGCCGCACGCCGCCTCGTAGATCCTGGGCTGCGAGCGCCAATCGGGCCTGACGCGCAGCGCCCGCGCGTGGTCGATGGCGGCGGCGCGGTCGCCATTGAAGTGAACCGTCGTCACCTCGCCGATGACGGACCGGCCGGACCGCCAGCAGAACACCGCGTCCGCCGACCCGCCGGCGATGGCCGCGAGCGATTCGGGCGCGGCGAGCCGCGGCAAGCCCTCGAAGGCGGCAAAGTCCTCGTGCGCAGTGTACACGCCGCCCCAGCCGTCGTGCGCGTACGCGCGCGCGGCCGCTCGTACCGCGCGCGGCTGGTTCTCCACGCCCGACGTCATGTGCCGTGTCGTCCCCGCGAAGCCGGGCTCGCCCAGCTCGGCCCGCACGACGGTACCGTACCCCGCGCCCTGCGTCGGGGCGGCGAGGTGGTGCATGCCCGCGCCGGTCACGCCCTCCGTGCGCTGCCGCGTGACGATCGTGCCCGTCGCGTGCGCGAAAAGCGTGTCGACCACGGCGGGCGCGCGCCCGCTGTTCGCCCGCAGCCGCGCCCTGCCCGCTTTTAGCTGCTCGGGGTCCTTGGCGTCGTACACGCGCGCGTCCGCGTCGCCCTCATCAGGCGCAGTGTAGACGCAGCGGCGTTCGAGCGGCGCCGAGCCACCGCCGTCCGCCGCCGCCGGCGAGGTTGGCGCCGCGCCCGCCGCCACCGCGCTCGTCGCCGCCGTGCCCGTCGCCACCGCCGCAGCCGCCGCGCCCGCGGGGTCGTCGTCCCCGTCCTCCGCGCCCTCCCCGTCGTCAGCGGTGGTGGCGTCGCCATCGTCCCCGTCGCCCTCGCCCCCGCCGAGGCTGCTGAATGGTCGGGGCCCCCACGCCGAGGCGGCGCGCCGCTGCGGCGCACGCGGCGGTGGCGCTCGCGACGGCGGCCTTGGCGCCGCCGCGCCGCGCGGCCTGGCCGCCGTCGACAGCGCGCGGCCTGCAGCGCCCGTGAGCGCGTCGAGCGCGGCCGTGCGTGCGATGCGGTCGTCGGGCGCGCGCAGCGCCGCCTCGACGGCCTGCAGCAGCCCGTCGGGCGCGGATCCGCCGACACTGGCATCGCACGCCTCGGCGAGCCGCGCGGCCTCGGCGAGCCGCGCGGCCTCGCGGGTGAACGGGCCGAAGCGCCTGGCGCGGTCGCCGAGCAGAGCGCCGATGGCGGCGCGGAGCGTGCGCGCGCGGGTCTCCTCGTACGCGGCCGTCGTGAGGCGCGCGAGGCGCGCGTCCAAAGCCTTCTTGATGTCGACAAGGACACTCGCGCGGCGGCCGTAGAGCGTCGATGCGCTCGCCACGACCTCGGCCGCGACTGTTGCCGCGGCGAAGCAACACGCGGCCCCACTCTGCGGGGGCGCCTTGAAGGCATCGATGGGCGGCGCTGTTCTGCCGATGCGCTGCGCAAGCTTCTTGATGAGCACGCCGGCCGCCGTGGCGTACGCCGATTCGCCGTTGCCCAAGGTGCGCGAATCGGCGAGCAGGGCGAGCGCGGCGCCGGGCGGCGCGCCGCGCTGCGCGGGCGGCGCGAGGAGCAGGTACGCCGCCGTCCAGTGCACGAGGCCGCTGGACGCGCGGAGGCAGAGCGGTAGCACGACCACGAGCACCTGCCCAAACCGGTCCGCATCCGCGCATGCTTTGCGCAGGTTGCGCAGCGCCACCTTGAGCGCATGCTGCGAGCACCCCGTGTCGCCCAGCATAACCCTGCTCGTGCCGAAATCCGCGTAACGCAGCAGGGCGATGAGGCAAGTGGATGGGACCACGTGGGGGTGGGTATCTCCCGGCGACAGAATGGTGCTGAGGGCCAGCGAGAAACTGTCCGAGCCGCCCCGCCCGCCGCGCAAAGCGTCCTTCACGGAGTCCTCCATCTGCAGACTGTGGGCACGTCAGTGTCCGGATGGCGGCCCGGATGATACTTGGGAGAATTTACATGATGCCCTGGAGAATGCCCCGCTCTCCCACAACCAGGACCCGCCAGCGCGCCGAGCCTACTCGTTTGCCCGCGCCGCCTCTCTTTGCGCGCCCGAGCGCGGCCTCCGAGCGCGGCCAACGTCCTCCGGGGGCGTGCATCGTGGCTGCTCGGAGGGGCTGCGACGCGGCGAAAGCTCGCTGCGCGGCCGCAACGTGAGCGCGCGCGCGCGGCCGCGCGCCGGCCTGCGCTGCTCTGCACGGCCGCGCGCCGGCCTGCGCAGCCTCGTCGCGCAGCGTGAGCGCGAGCGCGCGCGAGGTGAGCTCGGCGGATGGGTGCGCGGCGGCGTTGGCGGCGGGTGCGGCGGCAGGCTGGGCGGCGGGTTTGGACGGAGAGTGTCGGGGAAGAACGGGGCGCATCCTGGCTGGGAGTTGGACGGCGCCCACCACGCGCTGGCGGATCCTGGTTGCCACCACCACCCCCCCCCCCCCCCCCGGAGACGAGGACCAGGGGCATGGCCGACTCGCTGCGCCGCACAGCGCGCGGCGCGCGGCATGCTGCGCGACCTCAAGCACATCCAGCCGCGCTCCGCCCACGCAACGCGCGCAATGCCGCGTTGCACTGCAGGTGTGCACGTGCGGCTCTCACGCGCACTGTGTTGCACGAACGGCATCACGCCACCGAGCTGCGTCCGGACCACGCGCCGCGCGCAGGCGACCACACAGGGGCGCGCCGCGCCGCGCGTGCGCGCCCTCGCAACCGTTGCAGCACGCTCTGCCTTGCACTGCGCCGAGCCGCCGCGCGCTGTGCGCGTGCATGCAGGGCGCACGCGTGCGACGAAGCGCGCGCGCGGCGAGGCGCGCGGGCGGCTCGCTGCGCGGGCGGCAACGCGCCCAGCTGCGCCCAGGCCAGGCGCGCGCCCGCGAGTGCCACCGGGACGCACTGCCCCCGCCGGGGTCGCCGCGCGCTCTGTGTGTGCGCTCGCGCGCTGCGAGCGCGGCGGAACGTTCGTGCATGGCGCGAAGAGCGCGGCACCCGAAGACGGCTGCCCCGAGCCCGCGCCGGGTGGCAGCGAGCGGCGGCACCTCCTCGGCGAGCCCGCCCCGCGCCTTCCCCTCCACGTGGCGTTTTGAGGCAGACGGACACGCGCCCACACTGCGACTGGGCACGCTGCTCGAGGCAGACACGCACCCAACGCGCGCGCACCACGCGCCCGCGTCGGCGGGCCGGTGTGAACGAGCGAGAGCTCGGTGTCGCCAACGGGGGCACGGGCGCGACTTCGGTCCGCCTCTCGACGGACGCAGGCGACGCTGCCGGGAACTTCCCCGACGCCTGCACATCCAGGGCTTCGAGGTACAGAGCTGGGCAACAGTGCCGCTCGTCACCGATGAGGCGGCCAAGCTCGCTATCCTTGCTGCCCTCGGCTCCACCAAACAGCCGGGCGACCCAACGGTTCGTGATCGCCTGGCCGCCAGGTGCGAACCGCGCCCGTGCAAGCGCTTCACCCGCATTCTCCGCCCCGCTGCGGACGTCCGCCTGCCGGCCGCGAACACGGCCGGTGCGCGTTGCCGCCTGGCCCAACACGAAAACCCGCCCGCCCCCGAGGCCGCAGGTCCTACCTGCCCAAGCGCAGCCCAACGGCACGCAGACAGCCCGCCTTGGCAACCGACTCGTGCGCGAGCGCTCCGCCCTCCACAAGAGCCTGCCCCACGCCACCGCCGACGCGGAGCCAGCGCAGCCGACGCCCCTCCGCGACGCTCGCGCCGCAAGGCGCAAGGGCCCCGGCGAGACGGCGTCAACCAAGCCCGCCGCTGGCACAGCGCCGGCACCCGGAGCCCACCCCAAGCCCCCGCGCACGCCTCGCCCCCCCCCCCCCCCCCCCCCCCCCCGATCGGCGGACCGATTGCGTTTTGGTGCGCCAGGCTCAATGCGCCATCGCGGTGGCGGGCCCGCAGACGCAGACGCTGACATGCCCAACGCTGGGCACTGAGGCCGCAGGCCGGCCCTCCTGGACCTGGCGGGCGAGCTGCCCGCGCAGCGGCCACGCGAGCCTCGCACTGACCGTGGCGGTCGCTGCCACCGTGATAGCTGCGGGTGCGGCGGCCTTGGCCCCAACCCCATCATCCGTCTTCATCCCCGCCCTGCTCGCGCTCGCGGCCTACGTCGGCAATCCCTGCACCGGGATCCGCCCCGCGAAGTCCACACAAGACTTCTCCGTGCTGCACGCCAGCCGCGCGCGCCGACGCGCGCCGCTCCCACACGCTCACCTCCGTTTCCGCGGGCGGCCCAACGCCCCCCCCCCCCCCCCCCCCCCCTCCCCCCCCCCCCCCCGGCAGGCGGCCATCGAGCCGCATTAGCACACCCGCCCGGGGCCTCCCGCCGCACCCGCAGCGGCTCGGCGCCTTGAATCCTCCCGTCCCCCGGGGTGAGGCCTTCAACCCGGGCCCAGCGCGCTCCGACTGCCTCACGCGCGCCAGCGCCAACCTCGGCGGCATGGTAGACCCCGAGCGAAAAGCCGCACTTCTCGCCGTCCTCGTCAGGCGCAAGTACGTTATCCTGCTCCTACTGCCGACGCGGCTCCCGCGCGCGCGGACTACTACGCCGGGCAGATCGCCGCAGACGCACGTGAGTGCACACGTGCGGACAAGGCGCACACGCTCGACGTCCAGTTAGCGCACGTGCACGTGCGCGCCACTGGTCACATTTGAGCGTCCGTGCTCGCCCACAGCGTCGCCATCCACAAGATGCGCGCTGGAGCCATCCAAGCAGGGCTCTGCCTGCTCGGCTTCCGCAAGGCAATTTGGGCCGCGGACAGCGGGCAGCGGACGGCGTGCGCGTGCGAGGTGCGAAAGGAGGAAGAAGGTAGGGAGAGTGGTGTGTGTGTGTGGGGGGGGGGGGGGGGGGGGGGGGGGGGGGGGGGCACAGCGGCCGCCGGAGACGAGGACGCACTCACCGCTGTTGGCAATGCGCGCGTCACGGAGACAACTTGGCGGGCCTCGCGCGCAGCTGGGCCGATCGCCGCCGTAGAGATGTCTGCAGCCGTCTCCGCGATGCCGATCGTCGCATCTGTTGGCACCGCTGCCATCTGCCGCACCCGCGGCCAGGCTGCCGGCAAGGTCGGCGCGTCGGGCTCCGAGCTCGGCCACGCAGGCGATGCGGCCGACGGCGGTGACGCTGAGCCCGGCGCCGGGTCCAACGGCTCCACGTCGAGCCGGCTGTGAACGAGCATGCTCGCACCACTTGCCCACGCCAGCGCGTCGGACTCAGGCACGTTGTAGATCTGCGCGGGCAACGCGCGTGCGTGCGGCAGGCGCGCGCGCGAGCTTTCAGGCCACGCGCGCGTGCCGCGCGGGAGGACGGGGCGGTCGCGGCTGCGCTCGACCGCCGGTCGCGGCACCGAGCGACCGTGCGCGCCGCCGCACGTTGTAGTCGTCGCACGGAAACCAAGCCTCGTTGCGGAGCACGATGGCGACAAGGTGCCCGCTCATCGGCCCCTCGCCCACGTGCACCACGCCGGCGACGGGGAGGTGGTCGCGCCCGCCGAGCAGCAGCCGCGGCGCGCACACGAGCGCGCGGTTGTTCTTGCACTGCGAGCCATTGCCGCGCGTCGTGCGCGGCGCCTCGACAGCGATGCTGGCTGGCGTGAGCACGCCCGAGTGGCCCGCGTTCGTGTGGCGATCCCGCGGCGGCCCAGCGGCGCACCCCAGAGCGTGTGCAAGCGCGCGCGCCGCATCGCCGCCGACGCTGACGAGTACGGCGATGCCCTCGCCGGCCTCTGAAGGCACGGCGATCTGCTCGAGCACTGGCCCGACGCGTGTGTCGGCTTCAAAGGCCGCAGCGAGCCCGGGCACTCGGCCGAGCAGCAACCGGAAGAACTCAGCGGCATCCTGCGGCGTCCTTCGCGCGCCACGGCCCGAGATGACGTCGATGACGGACACAAGACACAGCCGTGTCGGCGCCCTGGTGTCCTCGATCAGCGTGCCAAAGTCCCGAAAACGCGCCCTCTCGACGCTGTTGGCACGGCGCGAAGCGGAGCGAAGCATCGCACGGAGCACGTTCAGGGCGAAGAGCGATTGCATAAGGACGGTCGTGTAGCACGCGTTGCCCTCGTTCTTCGCGCCTGCGCCGCGCCGCGCAGCGCCGGGTGTGCGGGGTGCGCACGCACGGTTTGCGGCGGGGTGGAGGGAGGCTGGCTGGGCGCGCGCCGAGCCCGGCAAGCCGTGCAGGCGCTCACCACGCGGCACGCCGGGCACTCTCACCGGCCACATCGGGCCGTCAAACGCGTCTTCCACAGGCTGCCGACCGACGACGTAAAACTTGCTCAAGGCGCCGCGCCGTGCGCGCGCCATGCGCGCGCTGTTGCGGGCTGCGCAGCAGGGACGACGGGGGAATTGGCGAGCGAGGGTTGGGCGCAGATCAGCGTGGTGGCGCGGCAAGACGAGCGCGCGCCGGGCGCCTGGCGCGGAGGCGCCCCGCGCGAGGACGCGAGCCGCTTCTCGCACCGGACGGGCGCCCACGCGCAAGCCGGCTTTCGAGGGCTGGTGGATGGTGGCAGATGCCGAAACGGACACATGGAATGATGCGTCGGCGGCGCGAGCGCGGGACGATCTTGCCCGGGCAATTGTGCGCACGCTGCCAGCGCGCGTATGCGTGCGCATGCAGCGGGCGGCGCGCACGTTGCGCGTGACGGGGCGCCGAGCGGCACACCGGCGGGGACGCGCTCGCCGCTGCCGTGGCATCGTACGCTGCCTGCGTGCTGGCCCGCACGCACGTTGCCGGCGCGAGGGGACGGCGAGTGCGCCTCGGCCGAACAGGCGCGAACGTTACGCCCGAGCGCGTGGCCGGGCCCCGCCGACTGCACGCAGCGCCGGCCCAGGCGCGCACCCGCCCGACGCGGATTTGGACGACGCATCGACCGGCACGCCGAGCGTCTGCGCCCGCCTCGCGGCCGGTCGCGCCGGCCCCTCTTCGGCCCGAGGCCGCACGTGCGCCGCGCGCCGCTTCGGCGCGCGGCGCGGCGCTCCCGGAACGCGCATGGCACACGCGCGGTGCGCGGGCACGCCCGCAACGCGCCATTCCAGCGCGAGCAGTTCGGCAAGCTTGCAGCGCGCGAGCAGCCGGGCATGTGCCGCGGACACACAGTTCGCTGTGTGCGCCGGCCGCGACGACACGGCGTAGCGGCGCGAGGCTGGCCGCCGGGGCCACGGGCGTCATCGTGGCGCGACGCCATGGCATGAGTAACAAATCCATGCCGAACGCGCTGTACGGCCACGGCGTGTCGGATCCGCCCCGCAGCCAGGACCGCATTTTCGCCCGGCCGCGCAGCGGACCACGGCGCGTTGTGCGCGCCCGGCGCGAGTGGTGCGAGTGGCGGGCCAAGCCGCGTCGCCCACGGAGCCCGCCCCCGGCTCGGCGGCACCGCTACCGCTTGCTCGCCGGGCCACGCACCGCCGTCGCCGCCGCTGCGCGCTTGCCCAGCTTGCCGGCAGGCGGCGGCGGCGGCGGCGGCTGCGGTTGCGGCAGCGGCGCGAGCGCGACGCCGGACGGCGGCAGCGCCGACGGCACGCGCGCGGCGGCGACCCACGCGGCGGCGGGCAGCGCGCCGGCTTGAGGCCCCTGCGCGCCCTAGAAGGGCGCGCAGGTACGCGGGCCAGTCGCGCGGCGCGCGGTGTTGGCGAGCACCCGCCGGCTGCGTGTCGGCCGCGAGCGGCGCGACGGGCGTCGCGCCGGCGGGTGCTGGGCAGCACCGCGCGCCGGCGTCGCGCCCGCCGCCAGCGCGCCGCCCGCCGCCGGCGCCGCGCGCGCCGTCCGAGCCGCGCCCGCCGCGCCCGCCGCCACCGCGCGCCGCCGCCGCGCATTCGCGCGCGGCGGCGACGGCGGCCGCGGCGAATGCCGCCGCCGCCGCCGCCGCCTCGCCACCGCTGACCGCGCGGAGCACCTCTTTGAAGACGACGGTGCGCGTCACATGGTCCGGGCCAAGCGCAAAGCGGATGCGCGACGCGTGCCCGACGCGCGAAGCGGCCACGTAGAGCTGGCCGTGCGTGAAGCACGGCTCGGCGAGCCACACGCCCGCGCACCCGAGCGCTTGACCCTGCGCCTTGTTACGCCGGCCGCACCGGGAACTGGCGGTGCAGCCATGCAAACGCGAACGTGCCCTCGTCGGGCGAGTGGTGGTCGATGCGCGCGATGAGCACGGTGCTGTCGCGCCCGGCGGCCGCGCCGGGGCGCGCGCACTCGAGCAGCCGGCCGCCGGCGCGCACGCCGCGCACGACCAGCCGCGTGCCGCTGCACAGCCCCTCGCCGAGCGAGAGGAGGCGAGTGGCTACGAGCTCCGCCGGGTAGGCCGAGACGCCTCGGGCAGCTGCACGGGATCGAGCGGGAATGCGCCGGGCATGGCCCCCGCAGGCGGCACCGCCGCGGGAAAGGCGCCGTCGCCGAGGCTGCGCGGCAGCTTCGCCCACTCGCCCGCGCCGAGCGCGTCGCCCGTGTCGCGCGCCGCGTTCGAGGCGCGAGAGTTCTCGACCAAGGCGTACGGCCGATCGTGCTGCCACGATGCCGAGTACTCGAGGCAGGAGCGCACGATCTGCGCGCGCGAGCCGCGCCGCACCACCGGCAAGCACTGGCAAAAGTCGCCGGCGAGCAGCAACGTCTTGCCGCCGAAGCGCTCGTCGACGCCCGTCACGTCGCGCAAACACCGATCGAGCGAGTCGAGGCGGCCCCGCTTCTGCATCGGCGCCTCGTCCCCCACGATCATTCGCCGCGGCGGCCACGGAGCGCCCGCGCTCGGAGCGCGGCACGCCATTGAACGGCTTGCCCGTCCGAGTCGGCGCCGACGGGCACCTTGAAGGTCGAGTGGAAGGTGCGGCCGTCGGGCAGCAGCGTGGCGGCGACGCCCGAGGACGCGCACACGACGACCGCGTGCCCATCCGCGCGCACGGCGGCGATGATGGCGCGCTCGACGAACGTCTTGCCCGTGCCGCCCGGCGCGTCGCAAAAGTGCAGCCGGTCGCCCACGCCGCGCAGCGCCGAGTCGACGACCGCGCCGTGGAGCGCGCGCTGCTGGCCGGTCTCGGCCATCGCCGCGCGCGCCGCCGCCGCGCTCGCAGCCTGCTCGGCGCGATCGTAGCCCTGCGCGCGCGCGAGCTCGCGCCCGCCCGGCCCGGCCGGCGCGCGCGCCGTGCGCAGACCGGCCACCGCCGCGAGCGCCGCCGCGCGCTCGCGCTCGTCGGGCACGTACAGCCCCGTGGAGTCGAACGTGTCGGCCCAGGCGGCCACGCTGTACGAGGCGAAGGCGTCCGAGCCGGGCTGCGGCCGCTGCTCGGCGCGCTTCGGGAGCATGACCCCGCACACGTTCCACTTGGTGCCAAACATCGAGCCCGTGAGCCCCGTGTAGACGCAGTCGAGCTGCGTGGCGATGGCGCAGACGTCCTCGTGCCGGATCTCGTCGACCGGTTCGCCATCCGTGGCGTCCAGGATGGCGACTGCGCCCGGGCCGTGACGCCGCGGCGTCGTTCGGCTGCGTCACGGAGGAGCGCCATCCGTGCGCCACGGAGGAGCGGCAGGACCACGACGCGGCGTGACGCTGGACGACGCCATGCTGTCGAGGCGCCATGCTGTCGAGCCGCCATGCTCCGAGGCGCCGCCGCTTTCTAAAAGGGTGTAGGGTGTAGGGTGTAGGATGCAAAACAAGCCCTCCCCACATTTGGGCCCGACGTCACTCCTTCTTCCGTCACAGCGTCATTCCTTCTCCCCCTATGGGACTTTCATAACCGTACTTATCCTACACCCTACACTATGTAAATACTTAGAGAATAGATCCATCCTACACTAAGTAAAAGTACTCGTATGTGAGTAACGTCACGGCTTCGAAGAAGGAATGACGTCGGGCCCAAATGTGGGGAGGGCTTGTTTTGCATCCGACACCCTACACCCTACACCCTTTTGAAAAGCGGCGCCGAAGGTGGGAGGAAGCCACCCGTATGCGCGCGTTTGAACGTGCGCGGACGGCCGTTGGCTTCGCGCCCTTTCGCCCACGGTTTGCGCGCCAACGGACCAGTCCTCCGCAGGCGCCGCGCATCGTCTCAGAGGCGGTCGGTGTGGTATGCCGCGCGCATCGTCAGCGCCGCGGCGTCGAGCTCGGCGGGCGAGGGCGCGTACGTGACGCCGCTCAGCACCTCGTCCGCGCCCGCCCTCGTCGCGCTCGCCGCCTCCGCAGTGCGCGCAGGCGGCTTCGTGACGGCACGCGAGGCCACGCCGCGCGCTGCAGGTGCCTTCGCGCGCTGCATCGTCTGTCTGCCGGTCCGACGCGCTCTGCTCTGAACGAACGGACGGCACGCCCGACGAGATCTCGTCGCGTGCTCGCTCGCACAACATGTACCCCCAGAACGTCTCCGAGCTGCTGCCCGACGAGATCTTCGGCGACGAGCTGCTCGTCGACCGGCACTACCGCGTGCGCATCCTTCAGCGCGTCGCCCGCCGCCGCGATGCGGCCGAGGCCAACTTTTGGCTCGACGGCGGGCCCGCCGACTCGGTCGTCGGCGCGTGCATGTGCGGCCGAATCTACGCGCTCAAGTGCATGGGCCGGCTCGTCCGCGGCGCCCGGATCCTCGCGCTGCTGCGCAAGAACGTCGCGCTCGCCACGTGCCGCGCGCACCTCATGGGCCACATGCTCCAGCGCATCGTCGGCGACAGCGGCGTCGCGCGGCTGCTGCAGCTGGTTGCAGCTCGTTCGCGTGGATCACGACACGCTCAACGCCGAGCACCAGGCCTTGGAAGCACAGCATGACACCGGCCAAATCATGCGACGGCATGTGCGCGCGCGCCGACGCGCTCTCCAAGGACCTCGCACGGGCGCACGAGCACGCTCACAAGCTCGATGGCTATCTGGTGTAATGCAGCGAGCGCCTCCGTGAGAGTGACTCTTTCAACGGAGCGCTCAAGAACCTGATCACGCGGTGCAGCATGAGATGTGCTGGCTCCACGCCGAGATGTCGTCGCTCGTTGCGAGTTCGCCCGAGGCTTACGCGAACGACAGCGAGGCCACCGACTTCGAGGACCACGGCGTGTGCGTCGAGTTCGATGTCTTCAACCGCGACGGGGTCGAGGGCGCGCCCGTGCCCGCGACCGCGCCCACGAAGGCAGAGCCGGGCATCGAGTCCGAGTGCATCGCGCCCGCACAGGCAGAGCCGGGCAGCGAGTCCGAAGCGTCGCGCCCGCGCCCGCGCACGCGCCCGCGCCGGCAGAGCCGCGCACCGCGCACCGAGCCCAAGTGAGCCAACATGCTGTCGAGGCGCTGGTTCCGGCCACCGGCGCATCGAGGCGCTGGCTGCGCAGCACGGCCGTGCGCGACACCCGCAGCTCGGCCAACGGCAAGTAGCGCGCCGGCGCAGCGCACGGTATGCCGCGGCGAGCTCAGTCGCGAAGAGTGTCCGACTGGCCGCGCCCTCCACGGGGTGCACGCGCACTCGGCGCGGTCCGGTCAGTCAGAGGGCCTCAGCTTGCGCGATGCCAGTTGCGATCCCCCCCGGAATCCGCCATTCTATTCTACTCTGCGTCAATCACCCAAGCCCTTCCGGTCGCCCGCATTCCGGGGTCGGTAACTCCGTCGGCCCGGCTCGGGCCCTCCGTCCGCCGCGCCCGCTCGACCCCGAATTCTACTCAAAATCGGCCGGTCAGGAGGGGGGTCTCGGTCCTAGGCTCGTCCTAAGCATCGCTCCGACCCCTCGAGCGCTCATTGCCTGGCTTTTAACCCTTGATTGTACGACCCGGGTCGTACTCTCAGCCTTACACTGGCCGGACCAGCCCGGACCGCGCCGTATATAGATATACTAACGACGCTTACAGGCGCGTCGGAGGGGCGCGCACGGGGCCGAGGCTGGACAAACGGAGCGAGCGAAAGGGCGCACGCAACATCAGGCCGAAATCAGGGCGTCGACCCTGTGCACGCCGGCAGCGGGAACGGCCGGGACGGCAAGGACGCGGCAGGACGCGTTATGGGCGGACACCCGCACACGCCTGTCCAACCCTCGCCCGCCCCGTCGCCGCGCCGGAAGCAGAGGCCGTCCACACCGCCGCAGGCGTCCACATCCGCCTGGATGCCGTGAGCCGCGTGGCGGTGTGGCGGCGCCTGCCCGCGCGCCATCTGCGCGCGCGCGAGCAGGAGCTGCGCGTGCCCACGCACGACGCACGCGGCGAGCGAAAATGGGACGCCTCGTGCTGTCCAGACAGTCAGCCTGTCCTGCTGGTAGAAACAGCCTCCAGGGAGACAAAGGGGGGCGACGCGTGCCGGCGCGTCGAGCACGCTCCGGGCCCCCTCTGACTGACTCACTCTGCGATCGTGCCGCTGCTCTGCTGGCGCGGCGGGGGAGGCGGCGGCGGCCTGTGCATCGCAGGGGCGCTGCCCGCGCTGGTCCACACCGAGACGCCGCCATCGCCGCCCGCCGAGCGGCCGACCGTGCGCTCGGCCGCGCCCATGGCGCCACCGGCGCCGCTCGCGCGCCTGCCGAGCGTCGACCACGGGAAGGCGCCGTTCCACACGGAGGCGGGCGCCCGTGGCGCGCCAACTTGCGCCACGCCTAACGTGCCGCTAACGGCCGGCGTACCCGTGTCGCCGCCGCCGCCGCCGCCGCCGCCGCCGCCGCCGTCACCACCGCCGTCACCACCGCCGCCGCCTCCATCGGCCGGTGCTTCGCGCTCGACGGCCCACTTAACATCGGCCTCGTCCCCGCCGCAAATGTCCTTCGAGTCGACATGCGCCTCACCGCCGCCATCGCTCGCGCCGCGCGCCGGCGGATCGGACACGTCGGCACGCGGCCCCGGCTCTGGCGCGCCGTCGGGCGCGCGCGGCGGCGGTGGCCGCGCGGCCCAGCTCGGTTGCGTGACAGTCGCGCGCGCCCAGTCGGCGAGCGCGGCATCGCCAGCCGCCTCGTCCTGCGCGAGCGGTTGAAGCGCAGAAAGCGTCGCAGGCTCGCACAGCGCGCCGGTCGCTCGCGCCGCGCGCAGGCCGTCGGCAAAGCCGTGCGCTTCATCTGCCGCCTCCGCCCCCGCCCCCGCCTCCGCCTCCGCCTCTGCCTCCGCCTCCGCCTCCGCCCCCGCCTCCGTTCCCGCTCCGGCCCCGTTGCGCGCGCCCGCCCCATCGGTGTGCGCGCGCGCGCGCGCGGCCGCAACGCCGCCTGCGCTCGCCGCCGCCTCGCCTTCCGCGCCGACGGACGGCCGTGTGCGTGCCGTCGGCGACGCGCGCGCGCCGCCCGCCGCGCGCGGTGGCGACGGGCTTTGCTGCGCTTGCCACGCGACGGCGGGCGAGGCGGTGCCGGTGCTGTCGCCCTCGCCGTCGAGCTCGCGCGCGCCCTCCGGCGCCTCCGCGAGCTCCTCTCCGTCCGCGCCGTCGTCCGCAGCCCCCTCAGCGCGCGCGCCGCCGCGCGCGTCGCGGCCGCTCGGCGGCGCGGCGCGCGAGCGCGTGCCGCGCGCGCGCGCCTCTGCGAGGAGGCGGTGCGCGGCAAGCGCGTCCCTGCGCGCCTCCTCCTGCTCGCGCTCGCGCTCGTACTGCACGCGCTCGCGCAGGCGCAGCGCCTCCGCCTCCGCCGACGCGAACAGCCGGCGCGCCGACAGTTCAACCGTCGCGCACAGAGCGCGCGCGAGCGCGCCCGTTGTGCTCGCGCGCGCCGGCGCGGCAGCGCGGGCGGCGGCGTCGGCGGGCGCGCCGGGTGCCACGTCGCCCGCCGCGGCTGCCACGCCGCTGGCCGCCGCCGCCACTGCCGCCGCGCGCTGCGTGTGCGCGATCGCATCCGTAACGGCCGCCACTTCCCTCCCCAGCATCGTGAGCTCAATTTGAAAAGAGCGGCAGCGGCGCCTCTCGGCGCGGCGGCCCTCCTCCGAGGCCTCGGCGTGCTCGCGCGCGCGCGCCGCGTCGACGCGCCGCGCCGCCACCTCTGCCTCCAGCTCGCGCACGCGCGACGCCATCGTGTTTGCCGCACCCTCCGCAGCGGCCGCGACGCCCTCCGCCGCGGCCGCGCGAGCGCGCTCGGCGCGCGTCGCGCCCTCCGCGTCGAGCAGCCGGCGGACGACAAAGTCGGTGCGCGCGTCGGCGGCAGCGACACGCGCCTCAGTGTCGTCCAGCTCGGCGCGCAGTCGGCAGCACAGCTGCGCCGCCTCGGCGAGCCGCTCGAGCAGCCGCGCGCGGTTCTCGCCGAGCAGCGCGTGCGACGCATCGAGCGAGGCCTCGAGCTCGGCCACTCGCGCGCAGAGGGAGGCGGCGAGCGGCGAGGCGGCGAGCAGCTCCGCGCCATGCGAGACGAGCAGCGCGCGCAGCTCCTGCTGCCGACGCGACGCCTCGGCACGCTCGATGAAGTCGGGAGGGTCGTCGTCGTCGTCGTCGTCGTCGATACGCCCGCCACCGGCGACGTCACTCGCCGGCGCGGCGGAGCTTGAGGCGCACACGCCGGCGGACGCTGCCGCCTGCGCAGCGCGCCGCGCGCGCGCCTCCGAGCGCGCCTCGACGCGCGCGCGCGCCGCATCCTCAGCCGCGCGGAGCGCCGAGATCGTGCCGAGCAGGCGCGCGGAGTGCGCGACAGCGGCGGCGGCGCCGGCGGAGAAGGAGTTGGTCGAATCTGTGAGCGGGACGGGCACGAGCATCACTTCCGCCCGCGAGCACAGTCGCTGCAGCACCGCCTCGGCCAGCTCCCGCTCGTCGACCCCGCACATGGCGGCCATTTTTGCCGCCCTTGGCAAATCCGCTTTCATTTTCAATAGGCGGCGTTCTGACGTCGCCCAGGCCACCGAGTACAAGACCTCCGGCGTCGGGGGTGCACATGGCCGACCACCCGGGCGATCCGCACAAGCCGACGATTGAGGTCATCGCCGAGGGCCAGCAGGAGCCGTATGAGCGTTACCTCGGCTTTGGCCGCTCGCTCCGCCAGGTCTTCGCCGTGAGCACCCGCGCCGTCGGCGAGGGCGCGCGATATGTTGCGTACTCGTCCGATGTCGGCGAGGCGTTCCGGCCGATTGTGCCTCGCTGGGCCGTCAACGCCACGTACGGCATCGCGATCGCATACATCGTCGGCGACGTCGGCTACACTTCGTACCGCGAGGCGCAGAAGCCCGACGGCAACGTCACGCGCGCGACGGCGCACGCCGCCACCTTCCACGCGTGCGCGTCGCTCGTGGGCCCGGCCATCCTCATCCATCAGACCGTCCACTTTGCGCAGTCCGCCGCGAAGCGCTCCGGCCGCTTTGTGCGCTGGGGGCCGACGCTCACGGGCCTCGCGCTCATCCCCTGGCTGCCGCGGCTGCTCGACGAGCCGGCGGAGCACGCGATCGGCTGGGCGTTTGACGCGTTTTGGCCCGTCGAGGGCGGCGCAGGCCACCACGGCCACTCGGGCGGCGGCGCGCACGCTGGCGTCGAGCCGGCGGCCGAGTCGATCGCGCAGCTTGCCATCCGGGGCGGCGCCCGCTCGACGAGCTACAAGACCTGAGACTCCACGTGGCGTCTCTCTCCTCTTTTTTCCCCTCTGGTGTTGTGTGACTTGCGTTGGGAACGGGGTGAACGCCGGCACACACGTGCAGTCAATGCAGTTGCGAGGCGAGGGATGGAGGGGGTGGCTGGCTATTTGCTCTGGCGCCCGCCGCGCAGCAGCGGCTTGGGCGGGTGCGGGAAGGCCTGGCCGCGCGGGCAGCGCAGCTTGAGCCGGTCGGGGAGCATCGTCGGCGCGCCCATGCCGCCGAGCTGCGCGCCGCTCGCTGCCCCCCCGTCCGCGGGCGGAAAGAGGCCACGAATCAATGCGAGGTTGAGCGCACGGTAGACGCCCGTCTTCGGCCTGAAGTGGACGTGGTCGTGGTAGGACGCGTTGGTCGGCGCGAGCGCGTTGGTGAGCTTGCCCGCTTGGAAGACGGCGGTCCGCCCGTCTGGGTCGCCAAAGGCTTTTAGCGCGCGCGTGTCTGGCTTGGCGGTCGAACGGTCGCGCGCCTTGGTGGTCGTCTTCCAGACGGCGCAGCCCTCGGGCCCGACCGCGTCGAGGGCGGCGTCGCGCAGCTCCTCGTAGAAGCGCGCGTTCCTGCTCAGCGTGTTGTGCCAAGCGCCTTGGTTGACCACCAGCACGTGCGGGTGGTGCTTGGCGACGATCTCGCGCAGCGCCTCCGTCCATGACATCCGCCAACGTAGCGAGGCGAAGGGCTCGAGCGCCTTGACGGGCGGCGGGATGACGCTGCGCACCGCGGCCGGGCGTGCAGGCTCGCTCCCGTATTCGCCGCGCAGGTGACCCTCCACCCAGTGCACGTGCAGAACCTGCATGAAGCTCACGTTGACGTCGCACGCCTCCGAGCGGAAGTACCTATTCTCGATGAAGTGCTCCTTCTCGACGTCGGCCTTGCTCCGAGCGGGGTGGCAATCGCACGCGTGCTCCTCGGGCGAGAGCTCCGCGTGGCTGCCGCGCATGCTCGCCTCGCGCTGGTCGGCGCCGAGCGCACCTGGCATCCACGTGTCGTACGCGAGCGGGTTGTTCACCTCGCGTTCCGCCCACTCGCCGAGCGAGCCGTCGCCACCGCCGCCGTGCTTGAGGCTGTACAACAGGTCGAGCACCTGGTAGCGCGTCAGCGAGTCGCCGCTGAAGAAGAGCGACGTGCCCGGAGGGATGCACGCCGTGCACCTGCGCGCGCGGGACGCGTCGATTGTCACGCGCGCACGCCGACGGAGAGCACTGTCCACGCGCCCGCGTGCGAAGGGCGCGAAAGCGTTGGCGTGTGGACGCGCGCTGCACGCACCTTCCAGGGACGTCATTGGGCCCGCAGATGCAGCACTGCGCCGCGTTCCAGGCGCACGCCGGCCGGCAGAGCCAGCAGCACGCAGCGCCCACGGCCGCCAGGCGGAGGAGGAATCCCATCAGACGTGGTCGTTGGTCGGCCGTCCACACACCTTCGAACTGGTTTCTGTGCGAAGGATATCTCATTTCCATACTAATTACCGGAAAATTTCATGGCAAAATATAGGTTATGGGCATATGGACACGGCGAGGAATGCTCCTCCCAGGGCGGGAAAACGGCGGCGCTGTGAAGAAACGGGATCGAAAGAGGCGGCTCGCCGGAGCAAGCGCGGCCCCACGCCGGCGGGTTGCGGCCACCGCGGTGGCGCGCGGCGGCGCGCGCCGTTGCGCCACAGCCCTGCGGCCGCCGCCGGCATGAAAGGGGGGGGGGGGGGGGGGGGGGGCTCCCCCCCCCCCCCCCAATGCGGTTGCGCGCACGGGCGCGCAGCGCCGCAGTGGCCGTGCGCGGCTCGCAAGTCGCAACGCGGCAGACGCCGCCGCCGCTTCCGCGCCTCTCGGCGGCCTCATCCACCTCACACCGTCACACGGCGCGTGCCGCGTACGTTTCGGCCAGGTAGCTGACGATCGCCGCCGACTCTTCGATCGAACGGCCGGTGCTCCGGTCGACGAGGCGCGGGCATTGCGTCGAGCCGCCCGTCTCGGCGGCCATCGCCGCGCGCCTGCGCGAGCCCTTGCCGACGGAGCGCAGCTCGTACGGCAGGTCGAGCTCGCAGAGCACCTCGCGCACGAGCCTGCAGAATTGGTTGCCCTCGTAGGAGTACAGCACGAGCGCGGCGGGCGCGCGCGGCGGCGCGACGGCTGCTGCGCTCGCGCTCACGCGCGCGCCACGGCCGGCGCGCAGCAGCGTCGGCACGAACGCGCCCGCGGTGGAGAGCGGCGAGAAAAAGTCGGCGGACGGGAGCGGCGAGCCTGCGCCATAGCGCGCAAGCAGGTGCTCGATGATGTCCGCCGACTCGTACAGCGCGACCGAGTGCGCATCGTCGACGAGGAACGGGAATTGCGCCTTGCCGCCGCGCGCGAGCACCTCGGCGCGGTGTCGCGAGCCGCGCGCGCAGGGCACGATGGTCACGACAAGGTCGAGGTAAGTGACCACCTCGCGCACGCGCCGGCAGAACGGGCATGCCTCGAACTCGAAGAGCGTCAGCGCCGGCGAGGGCGTGGGCTCGGCGAGCGGCGCGAGCCCGGGCGTGCCGTCGGCGAGGCGGTCGCTCACGCGCACGCCATACTGCAGCCGCGCCACCGACGCGAGCCCGCTCGTAAGCGTGTCGAGCGGGCCGACGCGCGGCACCGCCGCGCGGCCATGCGCGGGGAAGAGCATCACCAGCGCCGCAACTCGTCCCCGCCATCCGCACCGAGTTCCCCGCAAAAGCTTGGCGACACTACTGCAACTCATCGCCGCCATCGTGGCGGACCGGATCGGCGGTTTCGATGGCAGGCGACACCGCGCAGGAGCACGCCCTTCGTCCCCAGTACAAGGATTCGTTCCACCCGGCGCAGGCCAAGGAGATCCTGAAGCAGGTGCTAGAGGGGGAGCTCAAAGACAAGACGTACAATCCCGAGCTCACCTCGCAGTGGTGCCGCGCCATCGCCGACGAGATCAAGAAGAGGCTCAAGGAGCTCAACCTGCCGCGCTACAAGTACGTTGTCAACGTCGCGATCGCAGAGCAGCGCGGCGAGGGCATCAGGATAGGGTGCCGCTGCTTCTGGGACTCGGACACCGACGCCTCAGCGCAGGAGGTGTTTATGAACGTGCGCGCCGGCGTGCGTGTCGCGGTCGCGTGCGCGACCCATGGCGCGCGAGCGAAGCGGTGGAGTGGCGTTGGCCGCGCTGAGGCGCATGCGCGCGCGCTGCCTCCGTCTGCCACCTCGTGGCGCCCATCAGGAGTCGCTCTTCTGCTCGGCGATCGCGTTTGGCGTGTACCTGTACTGATCCAGAAGGGAGGGGGGGGGGGGGGGGGGGGCGAACTGAGCCGCGACTGACGCCAGTTTTGCAGCGCATTTCATTCAGATGGCCTGCGGTGTAGCTGCTCGGCCGTGTGCTGTGCGGCTGTCGCACCGCTGGTGTCCGCACAGCGCACTGCTCACGGCCGGCAACGCGGCGGCTGTGTGCGCGCCGCCGCGCACACACAGTATGCACCGCCGCGCACTCTGCACGTCGCTTGTCGGCGTGCAGAGTCCGAAAGGGCTCAGTGGACGTCCTGACTCCCAACCCCCCTCCGCCCCGTTCATGAATCTGCACCGCCGTCGGCGCGTCGCTCGCGCTCGATTTTACGAGGCGCCGCCCGGCGCGCCACCTGCCACCTCCTCTCCGGCGCGCTGCGCCGTCGCGCGCCGCTTGCGCTCGGCCTCGGCTGCACGCTGCGCGGACGCCTGCTCCTCGAGAATGGCGGCCTCGGCAGCTTCGACCTTCGCCGCGAACCCGTCAATGGGCGGCGTCTCCGTCGGCTTGAGCACGTCAAACGGGAAGGCCTGCTCATACCACGGCAACTGCTCAAAAGGCGTCTCCGCCTCGGCGCGCAGCGCGGGCGGCAGCGCGGCGACGGCCGCGCGCCGCAGCCGGATCAGCTCGCCGAGCCGCTGCACGCGCGCGCGCTCCTCGCGGAGGCAGTTGCGCGCGTACTCCTTGGTGGCGGCCTGCATCTCGGCAAGCTCGGCCGCTGTGCGCTCCACGACCACCGCCTTGCCGTCGCCGTATAGCGCCGTGCGCAGCACGCCGAGGTAGGCCGTCTGCTCGCGCGAGAGTGGCGCGTCGGCCTCCTTCTTGCTCTTGAATTTGCCGCCCTTGCCGCCGCCCTTCGTGCCGCCCTTGCCAGCCGACGCGCCGGTGCCGCGCGTGCGCTCCTTCGCCACCGCTGCAAGCGCGCGGCTCGGCGGCGCGAGGCGGAGCGCACTGGCTCGCCATCCCAGAAGCCGCGTGCACACCTCCATTATTACACTCTCCTCTTTTTACTTTTATACTAACGACGCTTACAGGCGGGTCAGCAGGAGGGGCGCGCACGGGGCCGAGGCTGGACAAACGGAGCGAGCGAAAGGGCGCACGCAACATCAGGCCGAAATCAGGGCGTCCACATTTTTACTTTTATTCAGTCTGACTGAGAAAATTCGGCGCCCGCGCCCGCAGCCGAGTCGTCGGGCTCCGCACCCGCAGCAGCGGCCGCCGGCGCCGGCATGCGCGTGCGCCTCGCCTTGCTCGTCGCAGCGACGACTTTGGTCCTGCGCGCGCCCACGGCTTCTTGCGGCCCAGCCGCCTCCGCGCCGGCCACGCCGGCCTGCAGGGCACGGCAGCGGGGGGGGGGGGGGGGGGGGGGGGGGGGGGGGGGGACGCGAAGAGGAGGGGAGGGGAGGGGGAAGGCGAGGGGGGGAATGAAAGAAGGGGGGGGGGGGGGGGGGAGGGGGGGGGGTCTCAGCCATCTGATCGGCAGCAGCTGCTCGACGCGGCCGCACGCGCGCGCCGCTCCAGCGCCGCCTCTCGCCGCGCTGCTTCCCCCCCCCCCCCCCCCCCCCCCCCCCTTCCCCCTCTTCTCCCCTACCGCTCACCATGGCGAGAAGACGCTCGGCGGTGCGCGCTGCGCCCGGCGAGACGAGCGACATGGCGCCGAGGACGACGCGCGGCCCGACGCTCTTGGCGATCACGATGAGCGCGGCGAAGGAGAAGGCGGCAATCGAGAGCAGTTGCACCACAAACGAGGGCATCAGGAATGAGGGCCTGAAGGGGAGGGGGGGGGGGGGGGGGGGGGGGTGCAGATTATGGAAGGGAGGGGGAAGGGGGGGGGGGGGGGGGGGGGAGGAGGAGGATGGTGTGCAGATTATGGAAGGGGAAGGGGGGGGGGGGGGGTAAGCTATGGGGGGGGGGGGGGGGGGGGGGGGAGGGGGGAGGGGGTGCAGATTATGGAAGGGAGGGGGAAGGGGGGGGGGGGGGGGAGGAGGATGGTGTGCAGATTATGGAAGGGGAAGGGGGGGGGGGGGGGGGGGGGGGGGGGGAGGAGGGGAAGGCACCGGGCGAGACGCGCGCGCACATCAAGTTGAGCAGCTCGCGCAGCAGCACAAAGCCGACGAGCGCAAGCATCCATAAGGGCGCACGCGCCTTGGGCGTGAGCGCCTGCTGCGCCTGCGTCGCGCCGAGGTAGGCGGAGCGCGCCTCGAGGATCAGGTTCTGCAGCAGCCCAACCTTGGTCGCCTCGTCAACGAGCGTCACTTCCGGGAACTTTCCGTCGGCGGGCAACGCGCTCATCAGCTCGAGCAGCTTGCGCGCGCCGTCCTGCGCGGCGGTGCACGCCGCGTTCACATCGTCCGTCCGCTGCCACACGCGCGGCAGGCCCGCCTCGTCCAACTTGAACGCGGCGTCGAACCGGCGTCGCATCTTGTCCTGCACGTGCTCCGCCTCCGCGCGCGCGGCGCGCACGACCGCCGCGCGCGACTCAGCGCCGAGCTCTGCGAGCGCGGCGGCGAGCGCGCGGTCTGGCACGCACAGCGTGCGCAGCTCGGCCGCCAGCTCGGCGCTCGCGTTGAGCAGCGCCGCCGCGCGGCCCTTTGCGATGCGCGCCCACATGTCGACGGGCGCCGCCTTGAGCAGCGCGAGCGCGCGCGGCTCGATGCGTTGCGCCAACGCCTCCTTCGCCTGCGCGAGCGTCGCGTCTGCCGCCTCGCGCCGCGCGGCCGCGTCGAGCCGCGCGAGGCGCTGACGCAACGTCGTTTCGCCCGCCGCGAGCACCGCGCCAAAGTCCCAGCCGCCGCGCGCGGCGGGCGCCGCGTCCTTTGCGATCGCCGCGTACGCCGACGCGGCCGCCGCCTCGGCGCTCAGCACGCGGTCTGCAAGCTCGAGGTCGCCCTTCTCCGCGGCCGCCGCAAGTGCCGCACCGTGCACGCGCTCCGCCCGTCGCACAGCCGCCTCAAGCTGCCGCTCGAGGACAGAGGACGCTGCCTCGGCGAGGCGCGCGCGCACTTCGGGCCGTTTCGCGTCCGCCACGCGCCGCTCGTACAGCGCGGCAACGCGCTCGAATTTGCCGATCGACGCGTTGAGCAGCGCACCGAGCCGTGCGCCCAGATTTGCGACGGGCTCGCCGCCCGCGAGCAGCGCGCGCACGAGCGGACCGGTCGCGTTGCGCACGGCGCCGACGGCGGCGTCGGCCACCTCGGCGCAGCGGAAGCGGGCGAGCATTTCGCGTTGCGAGGGCAGGTCGAGGTCGCGCTCGGCGCAGATCGTGCCCCATACTGACCTACGCGCACGATGGGGAGGGGGGGGGGGGGGGGGGAGGGTTGCGTCGAGTGCACTGCGCGCGCGTGCGGTTTAAACAAGAGCGGGACGGCAACAGAAAGCGGGACGCGCACGGCTCGCGCGAGGCGCGCGCGCCTGGTGAACGGTTCAAAGCCGTCGGCGGGCACGGCGGGCACCTCGGCCGCGCGCCACTCGAGGAGCGGCCTGAGCGCGCCCGCCTCGGCCTCCCATTGGCTGCGCTCGAGCTCGTAATGCGGAAGCGATGCGATTTGAATATCAAAATGCTCGTCCAGGCTGCTGCTCGTAAGCAAAGCGGGTTTGGGCACCTCCGCCCAGATAGCCGCCAAATCCGCACGCACCATTTCCTCGAGCGCGGCCAGGGGCGTCACCTGCCGCACGTGGTCCCTACACAGGAAGACCAATCGCCGCTTGCCCGCGCCAAAGAGCCTCAGATGCACCTCGATGATCGTGCTGTTTTCATACGCGGCGGCGGCAGCCGAGGGCGACGCGCGGCGCGCGCACGCACCGCACCGGCCGGCGCGCGGCGCGCTCTCGTCGGCGCGAGGGCGGCGCGCGCGCACGGCCACGGCGCCGCGCGGCTGGCGCCGCGCCGGCGTCGCCCTCGCGCCGACGCGCGCGACGCGCGCACCGGAGAAGGTGCAGGTTGGCGGCGTTGTAACGGCCGAGGTCGTGGACCCACAGGTTGATGACGAGCGTGTCGCTCACCGCGAGCGCGAACAGCGCGCTCTGCCGCTCGAAGGACTTTGAGTCCTCGCCGCCCTCGCGCGAGTCGGTGCCCTGCATGTCGAGGACGACGACGTCGCACGCCTTCGCCTTGCCGACCCACGCGCCCTTGGTGGTCTGCGAGCGGCCGCGCGCGGCGTCCATCACGTCGAAGCGCGTGCCGAACAGCGCGTTCAGCAGCGTCGACTTGCCCGACGACTGCGGGCCGAGCACCGAGACGACCGAGTAGCGCGCGTCGCGTCGCATCCCGTGTGACGCGAGGTACTTGGAGAGCGACGCGTTTGTGTACCCGCCGTGCTCGTCGAGCAGCTGGATGAGCTGGCCGTCGTCCGCACCGCCACGCAGCGCGCGCACCCTCCCGCCCGCCCAGCGCACCTCGCCCTCGCCGTCCGCGCCCGTGCACGCGTCAACGTCGCCAAACGTGGACGCGCACGCGGCCGTCGCGACGTCGTGCGCCGGCGGGCGCGCCGAGAGGCGCGGCGGCGCGGGCGAGGCGAGGCGGCTGAAGACCAGACGCGAAGCTGCGCCGCGCGCGCTGTGCTCGCGCCGCGACTCGGCCCTCGCCCCGCCGCACGCCGCGGACGCGGCGAGCGCGAGCAGCCACGTGTGCGCCATGGAGGTGCGCCGCGAGGGAAACCTTTTACCTTTCTAGTCTGAGAAGACGCGTATGGACTATGGAGGGGTGTCTCAAGTGAGGCGCGGCGGACACTCTCAACTCGCAGTCGCAAAGTCGACAGGTCCGGCGCGGTCCTGCCCTCCTCCAAGCGAGCCCCATGCAAACTGACGCTTCACGCTGCGATCGGCTGCGACGCCGCGCGCGACATGCCGCTTCCCGCGCCTTCTGCTGCCAGACTCACCGCTCCATGCGGCGAACCCGCCAAGCCGCCGGCCCTCTGCTTCTCGGCGACGACGCTCGCGACGAGAGCGCGCACCTGCCCCTTGATCTCCTTGCGCTCCATGCCGAGCGCTACGGCGAGGTGCGCGAGCAGCGGCTTGAAGGTGACCGCCCAGCCGTGCTCGTCGATGTACGCCACCAGCTGCACCAGCCCCCAAGAGGTGAGCGGAGCGAGGGAGGGATGGGAGGGATGGGAGGGATGGGAGGGATGGGAGGGATGGGAGGGATGGGAGGGATGGGAGGGATGGGAGGGATGGGAGGGATGGGAGGGATGGGAGGGATGGGAGGGATGGGAGGGATAGGAGGGATGGGAGGGGGGGGAGAAGGGGGTTAGCGGCGTGCTGGCGTGCGCGCGTGGAGCGAGCGGTCGTGTGCCGCGTCGCGCGGGGCGCATGCGCGCGACAGAGAGCTGCCCGCAGCGCCGTGCGCGCCCCCCGCTTCGCTTTGCTTCGCTTTGCTTCGCTTCGCGCCCGCGAGCGGCGCACGGCTCTGGCACGCTGGGACGCTGGGACGCGGGGACGCAGGGACGCACCTCAGCGCGCAGCCTGCGCTCGAGCGCAGTCCGCTCATCGCGCGTGTCGTCAGCTGAGCCCTCCGCGCAGGCAGGCGCCGCGTGTGCGCGCGGTTCTGAGTAGTAGCGCGGTGCAGCGCCCCGCTGCCCCTCGCCGCCGGCCCCCGCGCCACCGCCGCCTGCGCCCGCCGGCTCGGACGCGCGCGGCGTGTGCGTGGGCGCGCGCGCCACAGCCTCGTCGCCACCGGCGGCGCTCGGCGGCGGTTGCGGCCGTTTCATCGGCTGCTGCACGTCGCGCGGCGAAGCCATGCGCTCCGTGGCTGCCGCAACGGGCGCGGGCTTCGACTCGGGCCGTGCGGAGGATGCACGCGGCGGCTCGACTGGCTCAACCAGCTCGTCCGGCTCGTCCGGCTCGTCCGGCTCAACCAGCTCGTCCGGCTCGTCCGGCTCGACCCGCTCGTCCGGCTCCGGTGATTGCGGCGACGGTGATGCCATGCCCGGATGCGACGGCAATGGCGGCGGCTGCGGCGGCGGCACCAGCGGCTGGCGCCAATCGTCGCCACCGCCGCCATCGCCGTCGCCATCGTGCCCGTCTTGGACAAGGTCGAGGCTCACACGCCGCACCCGCCTGCGCGCCGGCCTGCGCACCGCCTCTCCGTCCTCGTCGCTGTCGGCCGCGGGCTCGGCGTTCGCGCCCGCCTCGGCGTGCGCGCGCGCCGATAGCGCGCGCGTCGCCGCCTCGCGCGCCGCCGTCGCCGCGGCGGGTGCGGCCGTTGGCGTCTCGCCCGCGCCGTTGGTCCCACTGCCGCGCGCGCGCGCCGCGTTGGTCACGCGCGGCGTGTGCGCGCTCGCCTCGAGATTGGGCGCGAGGCCGTGCGCGCGCGCGAACGGTTCGAGCAGCTGCGCGTAGCTGGGTGCCGGTCGCAGCAGCCGGTACCACGCGTGCTTGGTCCGTGCAAAGAGTGCGCGCACGTCGCCACCGTCGCCGCTCGCGGTGGCGGCGTCGAGCGCGGGCACAGTTCGAATCCGCAGCTCACGCACACGGCGGAGCTCGACGGGCACCAAGCTCTCGCCGCGCTCGTCCGCCGCCCAGCCCGTCATGTATAAATGATCGGCGTGCTGATGCACGCCACCATCCCCAGCGGCCACCGAGCCGCCCGCGGAGGCGCGACCGGCAAGCAAGGCGTGCGAGCGCACGGCGAGTGCGTCCATCGCCACGGCTCGGCCCGCCGCATTGTAGAGCACGAAACGAGCGAGGCAGAACGTGCGGCGCGTGTCGCCCGCGCCCGCGCCGCGCGCGTCGGCCGCGCCGAGCGCAACGGGCGGCCGGCCGCGGCTGCCTTCGAGTCCGGGCAGCGGGTCCGGCGTCGACGTGAGCTCGCTCTCTGCGATGCCGCGCTCCGCGGGTGGCATGCCGTCGACGGCAAAGGCGAGCGCACCGCTCGGCGCCGCCATCGTGCCGCCGTGCGGCGCGCGCGCGGCCGCGGCGGGATCGCCTGTGCGCTGTGCGCTACCCTGCGCCTTCTCTGGCGCGGCGGCGGCCGGCTGAAGCGGCGGCGGTGGCGACGACGGCGGTGGCGACGACGGCGGTGACGACGACGGCGGCGGCTGTGGCTGCGGCTGCTCGACGGCCGTGCGCTTGCGCGGAGG
Organism: Diacronema lutheri; assembly: GCA_019448385.1. Lineage (NCBI taxonomy): Eukaryota > Haptophyta > Pavlovophyceae > Pavlovales > Pavlovaceae > Diacronema > Diacronema lutheri. Next base: position 108,875 of record JAGTXO010000070.1, read on the forward strand.
CGCGCGGCCGCGCTGCGATGCCGCGCCCGCCCGACCGGTGTGGCGCGCCGTGTCGCGTTCGGCGTGGCTCTGCTCGGTGCCACGGCCGCCGCCGCCATCGTCGTCGTCGTCATCGTCGTCGTCATCGATGATCACGGCCGGCTTGCGCGCAGCCTTGGGCGCGGGCTGCGCGCGCGCCGCGCTCGGTGGCCGCTTTCGCCCGCCTTTGCCACTCGCAGGCGCGACGTGCACGTCCGGTCCGGTCGGCGAGCCGTCGGCGGCGGCAAGCTCGGCCGCGCCGGCTCTCGTGGCCTCGACAAGCTGCGCGCGCAGCTGTGCCGCCTCGCATTTCGCCGCAACGAGCTCACGGGCGGCCACCGCCGCGCAGTCCGCCGCCTGCGCGCGCATCTCCGCCTCGCGATCGCGCAGGACGCGCGCCGCCGACGCCGCGTGTGCCGCGAGCTCGGCGGCGTGTGCCGCGCGCAGCCCGTCAAGCTGCGCGCTGAGCACACCCACCCGCCCGTCGGACATCTGCGCGCGCTCCGCACTCGTGCGCTCGCGCGCACGCGCGAGCGCGAGCTCGCTGCGCGCGCCGTCTCTCTCCGCGAGCGTGGCGTCTCTCTCCGCGAGCGCGCCGTCTCTCTCCGCGAGCGTGGCCGCGAGCCGCGCACGCAATGCGGGCAGCTCCGAATTGACGAGTTCCTGCTCGGCGAACGCGCGCACAAACCTGCGCGCGCGCGCGCGCGGGGGCGGGCGCGCGCGCGGGGGCGGGCGGGCGGGCGGCGCGGGCGGGCGGGCGGCGCGGCGGGCGCGTCGCGCGGTGAGCGGGCAGCCGACAGCGGCCGCGCATCCGACGAAACAGGCGCGCATCCGACGAAACACCGCCTAGGGCACAGGAGGAACAAAGGTGGAGACGGGAGGCGGGATACGCACGGCGCTGTGCGGTGACGGTGGCGTCACGGCGCGCACGGGTTGGTGCGTAACGCCTCTCGAGCGGCAGCGCGCTGCACGTCAATGTCCGCGCGCGCCGCCTCGTTCGCGGCGCGCGCCGCCTCCTCCTCGGCGGCGAGCCTGAGCATGTTGATGCGCACAATCCGCGAGACGAGCTGATGCTTGTTGCCGGTCACGGGCAGGCCGAGGGTGGCGCAGTGCGACTTGAGAGCGCTCAATCCGAGCCTCATCAGCTGCGCATACTCCGCGCACGGCTCAGCGGGCGGCGGCGGCTGCGCCTGCGCCTGCGCCTGCGCGCGCGCGTGCAGCTCCGCATGCTGCCGCCGAACAAATGCCTCGCGCTGCCGCCTTATTTCCGCCTCAGCTGCGACCCTTTCCGCCTCAACTCTGTCGCGCTCGGCTCGGGCGGCCGCGGCGTCGAGCTGAGCAAGAAGCGCGCCATGGGCCGCGCGGCTCGTCGGGTCGGTGAGGATGGCGCGCGACTCGGCGAGCGCCTTGAAGGCATCGGTCGCGCGCGCGTCCGCGCACTTGTCCGGGTGGCACAGCATCGACAAGCGCCGATACTGCTTGTCGACGTCAGCGACGGGCGCGTCGCGCGCGAGCCCGAGCTGCGCGTAGCGGTCGAGGCCACCGTTCAGGAGGCGGGCGATGGCGACGGAGGCCTCGGTGATGCAATCGTCGAGCCCGCGCGCGCCCGCGCCCGACGCCTGCCGCTGCGGCTGCGGCTGCGGCGCGCGCGGCGGCGCCTGCGCGTGAGGCGCGTCCGGCGGCACGTTCTCGTCCGGCAGACCGTGCGCGCCGGCGGACGCGCCCGGGCGCGGCGCGAAGCCGGCGGGGTTGGCGCCCGGCGTGGCGCGCGGCGCATCGGGAAACGGCGAGTCCGCCTCGCGCGCGCCGCCGTTCGCCGCCTCCGCCTCCTGCTCGGCGCGAATGCCGGATTCGAACGCGTCAAAGTCCGCACCGAGGTCCGCGCAGAGGGAGCGCGCCTTGCGCGCGAGCTTGGCGGCGCGGCCGAGGTCGCAGCGCGCGCGCGCGTCGCGCGCGAGCTCAAACGCCCGCTGCGCCTCCTCGCGGTTCGCCGCGCTCATCCGCACCCGCGCGCGACGCCCGTGTGGTGCTCGAGGTGGGGTCGAGTTGAGCCCAGTCGCTCCCTTCCCGCCCCTGTTGGACCCGCCCCGACACACTCGCATTTCCACCGGTCGTCCGACTGTACGCGTCCATCGGCGCTCAACTTTGAAGTTGCCATGAGCGGCTTGGTGAGCCGCGCGAGGGAGGCGGGGAGCAAGGTGGCGTCCCTCGGCTCGAAGGCCAAGGAGCAGGTGATCTCGATCGAGCAGCGCGCACAGCAGGTCGCCCTCGAGAAGGCGCGTCTCGCCCAGGACCACGCGCGCACGGTGACGCGCAACCGGATGCGGTCCGTCGCCGAGCGCTCGGTCGACTGGGCGATCAACCGTTCAGCGGCGACGTTCCGCGCGTCGCTCGTGGAGGAGAGCGCGCCGCGGGTCATCCGCGACTTGGCGCACAGCGTCTTTGATGCGCTCTGGCCCGACGTCGCGTTCGAGATCAAAGAGAACGTGCTCGTCTCGATCCACGAGAGCATCGACGGCTACGCGCCCGCGTGGCAGGTGCGCAGCCGCCGGCGCGCGCGCGCGCGCGCGCGCCCACCGCGCGCGCGCGCGCGCGCCCACCTCGGCGCGCGCGCCGCTTGCGCCGCCGCCCGCCCGCGCGCAGGAGCCGGCCAAGGTGGGCGGTTTGCGCGCAGTGCGCGCGTGGTTCCTCTACTCGTTCCAGCCCTTCGACGCGAGCGGCTTCCGGCAGTTGCGCTGGCCCTCGTACTGGCTGCTGCTCGCGTGGTCCGCGTGCCCCTATTACGGCGCGCAAGGCGTCTTCTGGCTCGTCAGTGCGTGCCGCTCTGCCGCCCCTCCACCCTGCCGCCCCTCCGCTCTGCCGCGTCGCGCCGGCTGGCGACGCGCGCGCCGCGCGCTGCGCTGACCGGCCGTGCCCGCGCCTCCGCGCGCAGTGTTCGTGCTGATGGACCGGTCGGACGAGTACACGCTCGTCAACTTTGCGCTCTCGTTCAAGGCGCTGCAGTTCGTCACTTTGGGCTTCGCCGGCCTGCTCGTCGGCTGTGCAACATACCACCTCTGCCTGACTGCGGACATTCATCGCATCTCGTGCGACACTGACGGGCCCGGCCAGCAGCGCGACTTCTTCTTCCAGTTCGGCGCCTTCTGGCTGCAGTCGACGCTCGTCTGGGCCGCCTTCCTCCTCCTCCCATACTCGGCGCGATACGCCGGTTCGCAGGCACATGCCATCGACGAGGCGGCGGCGGTGGGCACGCTCGAGGACGTGACAGCGGACGCGAACGGCGCGCTGCCGCCGCAGCCGGCGGCGAACACGACCTACCGCGAGGACGCGGGCGGCTACCTGCGCCGCATGGTCGTGTACGACGTGCTCTGCTTCGCGCTCGTCAGCGCGTGGGTGTGTGCGTACGGTGCGTACGCCGGGGCGCTGACCGCCGGCGGCCAGACGCACTGGCAGTTCCGCGCGACGTGCTTCTTCGCCAAGACGGTGTACGGGCTGCTCTCCTTCCCGTTCATCCCCTTCGTCCTGCCGCCCTTCAACTCGATCCTCACGCACGCCAAGCCCACCGCGTACGACCAGGCCGGCACCGCCGTGCCGCTGCTCTCCGCGCGCGAGCGCGCGGAGAAGGAGCGGGTCGAGCGCGGCGAGCCGGCGCGCCCGCCACCAAAGCCGGGCGTCTACGCCAACGTGAAGTCTGGGCTCGCGCACGCGGGCGGCGCGCTCAAGGGCGCGGGCAGTGCCGCGCGCAACCGTGCGCTCGGGATGCGCGGGCGCGGGCAGCGCGCCGCCGAGGCGGAGATCCCCGTCGACGCGATGCTGTGAGGGCCGGTCGCGCCGGATGAAGTGCCGTGGGCAGATCCCCGTCGACGGGATGCTGTGAGGGCCGGTCGCGCCGGATGAAGAGCCGTGGGCACCTCGCATCTGTGTGCGCCGGGGCGCACGTCTGTCTGGTCCTGACGAGTGGGCGCGGGAATCGAGAGATCAGGCCGTTTTCAATTTTCAAAACTTGACATCGCCTACAGCGAGGCCCCGTGACCATATGGGCCTCTCTCCCCTGGCCGCGCGCACTCGGACGCACCGCCGCCCGCTGCCGCCGTGCGCGCAGCCGCCACGCCGCCACCCGCGAGCGCGGCCCGGGCGCTCGCTCCCCGATGCCCAAGCGCACCGCCGCCTGCGCCGCGCCAACCGCCGCACGCGTCGCCCTCCACGCTGCGCGCGACCGCCCCAACAGCCGCGCCCGCCGCCGCGCCGTGCGCCCTGCCGGGCGGCGCGCCGCGCGCCCACGCGCCGCCCGGAGATGACGAAGACGGCGACGAGTGCGGCGACGCCGCGCACGACCAGCGCGCGCTCGCGCTGCCCGCGCACGGCTGCAGCGGCACCGGCGGCGGCGGCGGCAGCGCGCGCACGCCCGCGCCCACCTCTGCGTCCACCTCTGCGCCTGCCTCGCCGCCGCTGCCGCCGCCGCCGCCGCCGCCGCCGCCGCCGGTGCCAACGCTGCCGGCGTGCGCCGCGCGCGCGGACGGCGCCGGGATGTTGATCGGCCCCGACGGCGGGGCGCGGCTCGCGCGCGGCGTGCTCGCCGCGACGCCCACGGCCCATGCGCCGTGCAGCAGCGGCGGCGGCGGCGCGCTGCGCGGCGCATCGCCCGCCGCGGCCGCGGCGGGCGGTGCGGGCAGCGGCGGCCCCAGCGGCGGCCCCGTCGCAGCAAAGCCGCGCGAGACCACATCGGCGAGAGAAGGTGCGGCCCGCCTGCTGCTCGTCGCCATGTCCCACGCGGAGCGCCATTCGTCGGTGACGCTGAGTGACACGCATGCGTCACCGTGCGCGTACGCGCCCGCCGCCCAGCCGCCGCCGCAGCCGTAGCCGCCGCCGCACGCCGCGCGTTCTGCCGCGCCGTCGTAGCCCGCGGCGGCGGCAGCGGCGGCGGCAGCGGCGGCGGCGGCGCGCTCGCGCGCGGCGCGCTCCGCCCGCTCGCGCGCGCGCAGCTCGGCGCGGCGCGTGAGCTCGGGGGCGAAGGCGGCGCGCGTGCGCTGCGAGACTGCAGCGAGCAACGCGACCTCGTCGCACTCGCAAACGCCCATAATGGCACGCAGCGGAAGATGCGCGCACGCGCGCAGCCGGCGGCGTGTCTCCGCCGTCTGCGCGACGGCCTCGATGCGCGCGATGGGCAGGCGCAGCTGCGCCGGCATCGCCGCCGCGCAGCCATACTCACAGCGGAGCAGCCGCGCCTCGAGCGGCGCCAGGAAGAGGCGTTGCCCGTCGGCGCACTGGAAGGCCACTTGCCATTCGCGCAGGGCGCCGCGCGCCTCGAGCGCGTGCAGGAGCGGCGGCGGCGCGTCGCCCACGCCGCCGCGCACCGTCGCGACGGGCGGCAGTTCGATGCGCGCGGGCGCCGTGCCGAACGGCGCGGGCGGCGCGGCGGTCGTCGGCGCCGGCGGCGCGTGCGCGCGCCCGCGCGTGTCCGCGTCGGCCGTGTCCGCTTCCTCCGCCTCGAGGGCGGCGCGGAGGGAACACACAGCGAGAGGCGTGGATTGCGGGCTTGCGATGGTAGGCGGTGCGGACACGGTCGGCGGCGGCAGCAGCGGCGGCCATGCTGAGGCTGCGCTTGCACCGCGCGCGCCGCCGCCGGTCGTCACCGCACCGCCGCCGCCGTCGCCGTCGCCGCCATCGTCGCCGCCGCCGCCGCCGCCGTCGCGCGGGCAGGCGGCGGCAGCGCGCGCGGTCTCAGCGGTGTGCGCCACTTCCAACTCACCACACCACATCTCTGCGGCCGCCGGCCCCGCCCAGCGTGCGTACCTCGCGCGCAAGAACTCGGCGGCGAGCCCGACGTGTACCTCGCTCTGCGCGTCGCCCTCTGAGATCGCGCAGCGCGCCGCGCGCGCGAGCTCCGCCGCCTCCGCGCGCGCGAGCGGGCGGAGGTCGGAGAGGATCGAGAAGGGCGCGAAAATCGCCTCGCCCTCGCACCACAGGGGCGGGCCGCGCGCGCGGAGGGACGGCAGCTGCGCGCATGCCGCGTCCGTCGCTGCGGCCAACGGCGGCGGCGGCGCGGGCGCGGCCGCGCCGCCGGCCGCTGCGGCGTCGAGCTGTGCGCCGAACTGCGCGGCCGCGTGCGCGCGCAGCTCGTCGTCGCGCAGCGGGCACGCGCAGCCGCAGCCGAGCGCGCTGTTCGCCCGATCGGACACGATGGCTGGCAATGGCGGGCGTCCTGAGCTCGCGCGCACGGGCGATGCGGCGCGGTCGCCGTCGGGTGCCGCGCGCCACCACAGCTTGACGAAGCGCACGATGGAGGCGGCGGCGGTGGTTGCGCGTGCCGCCGCCGCGCCACCACCCGCCGCGCCGCCGCCCGCCGCCGCGCCGCCGCCCGACGGCGCGGCGGCGGGTGGTGGCGGCGGCGATGCAGCGGCGAGCGCAGGCGAGAGGGGCGCGTGTGGCTGGACGCCCGCGGGCGATAAGGGCGCGTCGCTCGACGCCGCGCTCGTCCAGCCGCACTCGTCCACCGCCACATCCGCCTCCGCGCCGACGCCGTCGACGGCCGCCGCCGGCGCGCCCGGCGCGGGCGCGCCGGCGCCCGGCGCACCGTTTGAGGTCGGTGCTGGTCGCACGCGGTGCTCGCGCGCGGCCCCGCGGCGCGGCGCAGGCGCGGGCGTGGGCGCGGGCGCGGGCGCGGGCGTGACGCGCCCGACCACGTCAACGCGCACAGAGCGCAGAAAGTCCGCGCCGAGCGGCTCCGAACAGATCGGGCAGCGCGCTCGGGAGGCGGCGCCCGCGCCGCCGCCGGCCGCGCCGCCGGGGCTGCCTGCCGTGCGCTCGCAGCCGTCGAGGAGGCGGGTGATGCACGGCAGGCAGAAGACGTGCCCGCACTGCGTCACCTGCGCACACACCGCGCAGTCGGCTAGGCAGATCGGGCAGCCCGCATCCTCATGCGCAATGAGCCTCACCTGCCGCACGGCCTCCCATGGCGCGGCGCGGTCGGGGCACGCGCAGAGGCGCTCGAGCTCGGCAGGCGCGAGCGCGCGCGCGTCGAGCACGGTATGCGCGTGCGCGTGGATGTACTGCCCGCGCCCATACGCGCCGTCGACGCTGCCTCCACCACCGCTCGCGCCGCCGCTCGCGCCGCCGCTCGCGCCGCCGCCGCCGCCGCCGCCGCCGCCGCCGCCGCCGCCGCCGCCGCCGCGCTCGCCACCATCGCGCCGGCCGCGCCCGCCGCCGAGATCGCGCCGGCGTGCCGAATCGGGCGGCGTCGGCGGGTCTGGCGCGCGCGGGGGGAACGAAAAGTTGAGCAGCTGGCTCGCGTCCGCGATGTTGGCACGCGAGGCGCGCGCGCGCGCGCCGGCCGGGCCGCCGCGCGCGCGGCCAGCCCTCGCCTTGCCGCCCGAGGCGGGCTGCGCAAGGGCGGCGCGCGCGGCCTCCTCCGCCTCCTCGAGGTCGAGGGACAGCTGCAGCGCGAGCGCAAACGCGTGGTCCTCGTCAAACACCTCGCCCGCCGGTGCCGCGTCCATCACGCCACCGCGCGCCACGCGCCGGTCGTCGACGCCGCGCAAGGCGCACCGTCACACGCGCGTTTTTGGGTCTGGGGCGGAGCTCTGTGCAGGCGGCGTTGTCACTTTGTCAATCCTCAGTCAGTGAGTCAGTCAGGGCTGTGGGACTCTCGGGCAAGCGCGGCTGACAGACCAGTCTGTGGGCTCGAGTCGGCGAGGCGCAAAACTCCAGAGGGTGACGAGAGCGAGGTCCGCGCGCCGTGCGGCTCACGCGTCCACCTGCTCCTTCTTGGGCTTGTCCTCGTCGAGCGCGCCCCGCGCATCCGACTCGCCCGCGCCAACGAGCCGCACGTTGAGCTTCTCGTTCTTGAGCTGCTTGGGCACGTCCTCCTGCGCGGCGCCGGGCACCTTGACGACGACGCATCCGTCCCTCGTCTCCGCCTCCACCATCTCGGGCTTGGCCACGTTGACGGGCATGATGACCGCCCGCGTCTTGGTGCGACCTTTCTCGCCCTCCGAGCCCTTCACGGTCAGCACGCCCGAATCCTTGTCGTACGACACGTCCACGTTGGAGAAGTGGCCCATGCCATCGAATGTTACGGTCATATCCTGCGCAACGCACACGGCGCACGGCCGACGCGCGAGTCCGCGGCCGACGCAGCGCGACGGCGGCACGTTGGGCATCTCCAGCTGCGCGGCGCATTACCGACGGGGCGTGGCGGCGCGCGGCGTGCGCGCGCGCGGGCACGCGCCTTGGATTCGTCGTCGACCTGCACGTGGACGAAGGCGCCGAAACCGCGGTCAAGCTGTCTGAGCTCGCGCGCGAAGTCCTCCTCCAACAGCCGCGGGATGAGCGAGAAGGGCGTGTCGAAGACGCTTGGCCGCGCGCCAAGGACGCGCGAAAACATCGAGCTCGAGACCAGCGAGCGCGCGTGGACGGGGCCGCGCGCGAGAGACGCGGGCGCGCGCATGACGGCGGACAGCATCGCGCGGCCAACGGCCGGGAGCGCGCCCGTCGCAGAGCGCGGCACAGCCGAGAGCGCGAGCAGAGACGCGGAAGGCATCGTCTTGGCCGGCCGGCGGACGGACGGGGGGGCGGTGACAGTTTCAAACGCGATGGCGCCGTACGACGCCGTCGGCCCGGAGCTCGCAGCACGCGCGAGCGACACCATCGGCCCGCGCCGCGCGTTCGCCGCCGAGCGCGACGAGCTCGGCACGGAGCACGCTCGAGCGCTCGCCGCGCTACGCGCCGAGCTCGAGGACGCACAGCGCGCCGCTCGCGCCGAGCGCGAGCGCGCCGAGGCGGCGGCGCGCGCAGGCGAGGCGGCGCAAGCGCAGCTCCGCCGCGCAGTACGCGACACGAACGCGGCGCGCGCGGCGCTCGGCGACGCCAAGGAGCTGGCGCGCGAGGCTGATGCCCGTGCGCGCGATGACGCGGCCGCACTGGCCAAGGCCGATGCCCGCGCCGAGCGCGATGCTCGTCGGCTCGAGCGCCTTGGCGCGCAGCTGATCGACGCGCGGCGCGCGCGCGCGCGCGGCGCGCAAAGCGAGGCGGGCAGCGCCGAGCCGAGCGCGTGCAGCGCCGCGGCAGACGAGGCTGCGCTCGCGCGCGCGCGCGGCAGGAGCGCTCATGCCGCGCAGCTCAAGCAGCTGCGCGCAGCGCTCGCGGCCGCCGAGGCTCGTGCGCGGCGCGCGGAGGCGGCGGCCGGCGCGGCGTTGGCGGAGTGGCCGGGGAGGCCTACGTCGGCGCCGCCCGAGCGCGCGCGGCGCGCGGACGGCTCGGCGGTGGCCGCCGCGCTCCGCAGGCGCCTCGATGCCGCCACAGCCGACGCTGCGCTGCTGCGGTCGGCGTTACGCGCCTCGCGCGAGGGCGCGGACGCGCGCGTCGCGAGCGTGCGCGCCGAAGCGGACGCGCGCGAGACGGAGCTGCGGCTCGCGCTCGCGGAGGCGCGTCGTGCCGAGCGCGTCGCGCACGAGCGCGCCGCCGCCGAGATTCGAGCCGCGCGCGCCGAAGCGCGGAGCGAGCTGGCGAAGAGCGAGGCGGCGCGCGCGGCTGCAGTCCGCGCGACGGACCGCGCGCTGCGTGCGCGCACGGGCGGGCTCGCGCTCGCAGACGCGGCGCAGCTCTTCGCGGGTGGCGTGGCGCTCCCGGACCATGCGGACGCGGGGCTCCCGGACCATGCGGACGCGAGGCTCCCGGACCATGCGGACGCGGGGCTCCCGGACCGTGCGGACGCGGGGCTCCCGAACCGTGCGGACGCGGGGCTCATCGTGGGCGCCGCGCGCCCCGGCACGGGCGACGGTGACAGCGATGGCGGCGGCGGCGGCGGCGGCGGCGGCGGCCGCCGCCGCGTGCTCGTTGGACGGCGGCAGACGCCGCGCCCGCAGGCGCCGCCGCCTGCTCGCCCTGCCCGCGCGAGCGCGGCAGTTGACACGGTGCACCCCTCGCGCCACGAGCCGCGCGCCGTTGCGGCGCTCGCGGCCGAGGCGCGTGACGCGCACGCGCGGCTGGGCGCGCAGGCGGCCGAATTTGAAAAGGAGCGGCATGCGCGTGGCGCCGAGCTAGCGGCGGTGCAACGCGACGCGTCCAGCGCAAAAATGCTGCACGCGCGGCGATTCGCGGCCGTCGAGGCGCGCGCGGCGCAGGCGGTGGCGAGCGCGCAGGCGCGCGCGGACGCGGCGGACGCGCGCGCGCGCGGCGCGCGCGCCGACGTGGGCACGGCGCGCGCGGCTGCGGCGGCGGAGCGCGCGGAGGCATTGCGCGCGCGCGAGGCGTCCCATCTCGCCGCGGTCAAGCGAGTTCGATCGGGCCGCGTGGGCGCATGACCGCGGTCTTGTCGGCTGGCCGCCCTGTGGACGCCCCCCGCTTGACTCAACCGAATGCTCATCATGTCCTGCTTGTCCGACTTCGTCTCTGAAGTCAAGCCAAGCCAGCTCCATCTCACTTCTCACTTTTCAAGCTTTCCTTCCCCATGGCCCTGCTGTTCGCGGTGGCGTGCGTGCACGCGCAGACCGGCGGGTGCGGGCCGTCCCCGCAGCTGCGCTGCGGCACCAACGTAAACGGCACTCTCGGTCCGTCTTCGCCCGCCTACGTCGTTGAGCTGCGCGCGGGCGACGCGGCGCGCGCGGCCAGGCTCTCGACGTGCGGCTCGTCGGCCGACACGGTGCTAGAGCTCTTCAACGTTTGCCCGCTCGAGGAGGGCGCGCGGTATGTGCTGCGCGACGACGACGGCTGCTCGGCGTCTGCCTCGCCGTTTGCCTCCCAGCTGCGCCTAGACGGCGCGGCGCTCGCCGGAGTTCGATGGGTGCGTGTGTCCGCGTACGTCGGCGGCAGCGCGGGCGCATTCACGCTGCGGCTTGAGTGCGAGAGGGCGGCCGTGGCAAGACAACCGGTGCTGGCGCTGGCGCAGCCGCTGCGACCGCCGCCAATGCTTTCGCCACCGCCGCCGCGACCGCCGCCGCCGCCGCGGCCATCACCGCCGCCGAGACCGCCGCCTCCACCGGTGCCGCCGCCGCCACCGCCGCCGCCACCGCCGCCGCCGCCCCAGCCGCCGCCGCCGCCGCCGCCGCCGCCGCCGCTGCCGTCGCCGCCGCCGACGCCGCCGCCGCCGTCGCCGCAAATGCCGCAAATGCCGCCTCCGCCGACGGCGCCGCCACGACCGCCGCAACCACCGCCGCCGCCACCGCCACCACCGCCGCCGCCGCCACCGTCGCCAACGTCGGCGTCGGCATTGACCCTGCCACCCCCAGCCGCGCCGCCGAGTGCGCCGACAGGCTCGTCCGCGCTGCTCGACTCGATGCGCCGAAGCGCATTGCGCAGTACGAACGCGGCGGCGGCGTTGCTCGTGATGACTGGCGTCGGCGCAGCCATTCTCGTGGCCAGCTGAGTGCGGCACACACTGCGTATAGATGGTCAAGCCAAATCCGATCAGGGGCACGATCGCGCCCCGAGTGCAGCGCGGGCCGTTCGGAAGGACGTCCTTGTGAGGGAGCTCTTCGCGTTTGGCGAGCGGGGGAGCACGACGCGCAGCGTTGCTGCGGCGGCGTGCGGGCGGCGAGCAGCGGTCGGGCTGCTCGCGACGAGGCCGGAGCAGACGGCGCCGTGGCCGCCGGCGCAGGTGACGCGCGCCGACGAGCCGTAGCGAGCGTCCGTGATCCGCACGGCGGTTGGAGCGGGCCGGCTGGTGCGGCGCGCTCGGCCACGGGTGGCGGCGTGCACGGTCGTGCCGCGCGCGGCACGCGTCGCCAGCCGCGCGCGACCTGGGCAGAGCCCGCAAAGCGTCGACCGCTGCGCGGCTCGGCCGTGCGTCAACGCCGGCCGCGCTTCGGCCCGCGCGCGCTGCCGCCGCCGGCACTGGCGCTGGCAGCTCCGCGGGCGGGGGTGCGGGCGCGAGCGCCGCCGCCGCCACCGCCGCCGCGCCCGCCGCCGTCGTCGCCACCGCCGTCGCCGCCGCCGCCTCCCCCGCCGTCATCGTCGTCGTCGCCGCCGCCGCCTCCGTCTCCGTCGCCGTCGCCGTCGCCCTCGCCGCCGCCGCCGTCGCCGCTGGCGTCGTCGTCGTCGTCGTCGTCGCCCTCGTCGTCGCCCTCGTCGCCGCCGTCGCCCTCGTCGTCGCAGTCGTCGCCCTCGCCGTGCACCATGCGCTCCTCACGCTCCCACACCTCGCCGCGCGCCCACCAGGCGAGCACGAGGGCAAAGCGCTCAGGCGTCGACGTGGTGTCGCGCCCGGCCGCGCGCGCCGCAATGTCGTGCACGTCGTAGAAGATGTTGCGCGCGGCGTTGTAGTCGCGGTGCACGGGCTTCTTGCCGCCGTTGCACGCCGGGCAGATGACGAGCGCGTGCACCGTGCGCGTGCCGCCCTTTGCCACGGGCAGGCGCGGGTTCTGCGCGAGCTCCGCGCCGCAGCGCTGCAGCCTGCCGCCCTTGGCGAGCCGCGGCATCGAGCAGTGCATCGACGTGTACGGCTCGGGTACGAAGACGGCCGCGACGCCGCGCCGCCGCAGCTCGCGCAGCAGCCCCACCTGGAAGGCGGGCGGCGCGCCCTTGGGCTGCGCGCCCTTGTGGTCGTGCAGCCACTTGCCCACGCACACGAGCAGCCGGTCGCGCGTCACGCCGTCGACGCAGTGCGCCGCGATGAGCGCCTCGGCGACGCGCGCCGCGTTGGACCGCCCGCCGCTGTCGCGCCGCCAGCGCTCCTTGCGGCGCGCCGGCGCGTCGTACACGTGCTCGGCGGCGCGCTCGCGCACCCGCGCGCTCTCGCGGTGGAAGGCGATGTATTTGCCCGCGTCGAGCACCTTGGCGCTGTGCGCCTCGCCAAGCCGCGCCTCGTCCGCCTCCACGCTGAACTCCTCGCCGCGCCCGTCGGTGCGCACGCGCCGCCGCGCCGCGTTGGTCTTGGCCGTCTCGCGCGCAAAGCCCGCGGCGCGCGCGCGCGCGCGCTGCGTGAACTGCCGCCAGACGGCCGCCCGCCCGACGTGCGCAGAGTAGGTGGTGATGTTGCCCATGTTCGGGTCGGCCGCGACGACGACCGCCTCCTCGATGTCGATCGCCCGCCGCAGCTCGGAGCCGAGCGCGACGGCGATGCGCCCGTCCGGCCGGCGCCAGCGGTGCAGGACGCTCGAGCTGCCGGCCGGCGCCTGCGCCTTCGGCACGAGGACGGTCGCGACGGCGTGCACGGCGACGCCATCCGTCACCACCGACGTGACGGGCTGCCGGCCCGGGAGCGGCACGCGCGGCAGCGGCGCGAGGCCCACCCACGAGCGCCGCGCGTGCCACGGCAGATCGGCCGGCGGCCGCTCGCGCCCGGCGTAGTCGAAGACGCGGTTGGAGATGTCGAAGCGCGTCGCGAAGACCGCGTACCTGACGCGCACGTCGGACATTGGCGGGACAAACGAGCCGCCTTGAGCGGTCCACTTGATCGGCTCGCCATCGTGGTCGCGCAGGTCCAGCGCCTTGAGCCGCGCGCGCAGCTCCTTGCGCTCGTCATCCGAAAGCGTCACCCAGATGGCGCTCGCGGCGAGGCGCACGTTGCGCGGCACCTGCGCGCAGCGCGCGGCGCGCGAGCGCGCGGGCGCGTGACCAACCTGGCCGCGGGGCGGCGCGCACGGCGGCGGCGCGCGCGCTTGGGCGCTCGGCGGCGGCAGCGGCAGCCACGCCTCGCGCGCACATTGTGCGTGCGCAGCGGCGCCACATTGTACCGCGGCGGCCGTCCGGTCAGCTGCGTGTGGATGTGCGCGAGCCGGCAGAGCAGCGCCTGCCCCTCGGCCACGTGCTGCAGGGTGCGGATCTGCACGAGGAAGTAGCGCGTCGTGTGCCGGTCGTAGTTCCACCTTTTCGTGGGCGTGCACTTGTAGTCGATCTTGTGGAGGACCATGTCGGGCAGGTGGCGGTCGAGCGCGGCGGGGCAGCCGACGCGCGCGCCCTCCACGTCGCCGCGCAGCAGCCGCTCGCACAGCTCGCGCACGCGCGCGTTTCGCTGCATCTCGGGCAGCGCGACGAGCGCCTCGTCGCGCTCGACTGCCGCGCGGACGACGTCGCGGAGCAGCCCGTTCACGACGCGCGATGGATGCATCAGGCACGCGGTGGACACCTGCGTCGCCTCCGCCTCGAGGATCTCCGTGAGGCCCACCGCGCAGACGGGCTGGACGCCCTCGGCCATCTCGCCGACGGCGCGCGCCGTCGCCGCCTTGGTCTGCGCGGCGGCTTGCTCGGCGGGCTTGCCTCGGGGCGCTGCACCGTACGTGCTCTCGTCCTTGTGCCAGCCGATGGCCGAGAAGATCGCACGGACGGTTCCCTTGTCCATCGTGGTCGACGTGTGCACGCTGGTCGACGGGCCGCCCGACGCCGCGCCGACGGCCTGCGCGCTCGCCACCGCAGCCTCGTCGCGCACCACCTTGTTGATGACGCGGTACGCCTGTGTCGTGAGCCTGTGCACGGCCGCCGCGATGCGCCGCAGCTCCTTCCGCGCACCGGGCTGCGCCGTCACCGCCTGCGGCCCCGCGTTGAGCGTCGAGCGCTTGACCACGAAGCCCGGGAGCACGCTGACGCGCGTGCGCGCCGTCGCGCCGCCGGCGGCGCGCGCGCTCGGCGCAGCGGGCTCGTCCACGCGCGCGCGCTCGACGCCGCGCGCGCGGGGAACGCTCGGCGCGCGCGCGCTCGCGGCGTCGCGCGCGCTCGCGGCGGCACCCGCCGCGGCGCGCTTGCCCGCGGCGCCCGACTCGCCGTGCGCGCGAAGCGGCGCCGACGCCAATGCCGACGCCGCGCCCGCGCCGCCGCTGCCGCTGCCCGATACGCCCGCGCGCCGCTTCTGCTCGTCGCGCGTCTTGCGGAACTGGGCGACGAGGTCGCTGCTCACGTTGGCCTCAGGCTCCCACGTGTCGGCGCTCTCGTCGTAGCCCCGTCACCTGATCCGGAACTGGAACGTCACCTTCTTGCCCGCCTTGCGGCGCTCGTCGACGACCGCCTCGACCTCGTACGTGCGCGCCTCCTCGTCGACGCTCGCGCCCGCCGCGCTCGCGCCCGTGTCCGGCCACCCAGCGACCGTGCCGCCCAGCCTCTCGGCGGCCGCGCGCAGCTGCCGCTCGCGCTGGGCGGCCGCGGCGCCTCGCGCGACCAGCGCGGGCAGCATGCCCGCGCCGCCCGCGAGGCCGTGCGCGCCGACGCTGGCGGTCATCAGCGCGTCGAGGCACGCGAACGTTGCGAGCGCACGCGCGCCATCGTCGCCGCCGCGCGGCTGCGAGCGCACGACGGGCGATGGCCGCGGCTCCCCCTCGGCCGCGAGCAGCGGCCAGATCGCACTGGCCAGCGCGACGGCATGCGCGCCGACCGCGACGGCCACGTCCGCGTCGAGCGGCGCAAAGTCGTAGCGCACGAGCGCGGCCGGGCGCGAGTCGTCCGTCGGCCGGTCGGCGACGAGCAGCCCGACCGGGCGCGGCGGCTCGCCGGACGGCGCGGCGACGGGCACGCAGAGGAGCACGACGAGCAGGCGCGGCGTGCCGCCGAGCAGCGCGCGCGCGGCATCCGCCCCGTCGGCTCCGCCGCGCGCGGCCGCGGCGAGCAGCTCGGCCGCGCGCGTCGGGCCCAGCGCCGTGCGCGCGTCCTTGCGCGCGCGTGCGCGGGCCGTGTACGCGGCGCAGGCGTCGTCGAGCACCGCCGCGCTGGGCGCGGTGCCAGTCGTCGCCCACGCGCGCAGCGCGTCGCGCACCCGCGTGACGATCGCCTGGTCGACCGCCGCCTCGCCGGCAGCGTGCGCCGGCGCGCACGCCGGCGGTGCGGCGGCAGGCGCGAGCGCGGGCGCGCCGTCGGCGCCGTCAACGCCGACGGCGCCGTCGGCGCGCCGCCACGCGAGCTTCGCCTCGATCTGCTGCCGGACGGCGTGGCAGTGCCGGTCGATGCCGCGCGCGTCGTCGAGCGCGGCCAGCGCGTCCTCAGCGGCGGGACGGCCGCTCGCGTCCGCGACGGCCTGCAGGCAGAGCAGCGCGGCCGCACGCGCGTTGCACGCGCTCTGCGGCTCGGGCGCGAGCGCGAGCTCGAGCTCGAGCGGCGACGCGCCTCGCGCCGCGGCGATCGCGTCCATCAGCACGTCCAACCGCTGCACCAGCGCCCTGTGCGCGTCGCGCGGCGCGCCCGTCGACGGCGCGCGCGAGCGCGTCGCCAGGAGCCCGAGCGCGCGCGCCGGCGCGCCCGCCGGCGTGTGCAGCACGAGCAGCGCCGCGCCCGCCAAGCTCGCGTTGCGCGTGACGAGCGCGAAGATGCGCGTCGCCTCGTGCGCGCCCACCGACGCCCAGATCGCAGCGCGATCGGCGTCCGTCTGCGCGTCGCACAGGTCGCGCACGTCGTCCGGCGCGAGCAGCGCGCCGCCGCCGGCGGAGCGCGCGACGATCGCCCGCGCCTCCGCCACGAAGACGGCCTGCGGCAGGTCGGCGTGGCGCGCGTCGACGATGGCGCGCGTCGCGTGCACGCCGAGCTCCACGCCGCGGTAGAAGGCGCGCGCGTTGGCCGCGCGCGCGTGCGCCGGCCGTCCGTCCGCGTTGCGCCTCGCGCGCGCCTGCTTGCTCGTGCGCGCGAGGCCGTCGCGTGGCGGTGGCGGCAGCGTGGCGAGGAAGCGCGCGGCGGGCGGCGGCGCGCGCACGCCGCGCTGCCGCCGTGCGATGGCCGCGAGCCGCCGGCCCGCCGCGCTGCCGCCCGCGCCGACGTGCTGCCGGCGGCCGAGCGCCGCCGGTGGCGGCGGCGGCGGCGGCGCGGCGGCGGGCGGCGGCGCGACGGCGGGCGGCGGCGCGGCGGCGGGCGGCGGCGCGGCGGTGGGCGGCGGCGCGGCGGCGGGCGGCGGCGCGGCGGCGGGCGGCAGCGGCGGCGGCGCGGCGGCGACGGCAGCACCAGTCGGCTTGTCCGCCCACGCACCCGAGACTCTGTCCCAGACCTTGCCCCATGGCGCGCGCCCACGCGGCCGCGCGAACTGCCCCGGCTCGAGCGCCTGGCCGCGCTTGGCGGCGGCGGCGGCGGCAGGGGGCGGGCGGCCGGCGCGCCAGTCGAAGACAGGTGCAACCGTGGCGGCAGGCGCCGAGTGCCGCGCGTCGGTCACAGAGCGCGTGGTGCGCGCGGCGACCGTGGCACGCCTGGCGGGCGGGCGGTGAGCAGCGCCCGCCGGCGCGCCGGCGGGCGCGGCCGCCTCGAGCCCGGCGGAGGCGCCGCGCTTGCGCTTGCGCGTGCCGCCGCGCGTGCGCCTGCGCGCGCGCCCGCCGCGCGCCCGTTCGGCCTGCGCGTCGCCAGCCGCGTCGCCGGCCGCGTCGCCGCGCCGCACGTAGACGACCGCGAACGCCTCCTCGCCGGTCCCGTCGACGCCGCCGCGCGCGCGGCGCAGGACCGACCGCCACTGCAGCCGCCGCGCGCGGCCGGGCTCGCACGCAAACCAGCGCCCACCGCGCCTGACGACGGCCACAAAGTCGTCGTCGCGCCGCCCGCGCCGGCGCGTGCCCAGCAGCACGCACTGCACGTCGAGCCAGCCCTCGTGCCAGTCGGCCGTGCTGGGGGCGACGCGAATCGACTGCGGGAGCTCGACGCCAAAGCCGGCGAGGCGCACGATGTGCGCGACGATGACGCTCGAAATGGCGGGGGCGCTCGACGGGTCGCCCGCTGCAGCGAGCACCGCCCCGCCCCAGTGCTCACGCGTGACGCAATCCGCGTCCTCGACGTGCACGTGCGCCACGCTCGCGCCGAGCTGGTGCAGCAACGCGCAGATGTCGGCGTCGACCGTCCTCTCCTCCTCGGCCGCCTCGGCCGTGCCGCGGGCGGCGGCGTCGCCTGCCGGCTGCCCGAGGTACGCGATCGCCCGCTCGACGGCCGCGCGCTCCGCACGCGCTGCGCTGTCGATCGCCGCATTGCCGACGGGCGCGCGCAGCGCCGCGATCGCGTCTTGCAACGCCGTCGCGTCGCCCGTCGCCGCCGCCGCCGTCACCGCCGCCGCGCTCGCGGTGCCGTGCGCGACGGCGTGCAGCGCGGCGGCGCGCGCGGCGGGGATGCGCCCGTCCAGCGCGAGCACGAGCGGCGGCCCGGCCGGCGTCTGCTGCCGCCGGTGCCGCCGGCTCGCAGCCGGGTGGTCGGCGCGCGCGCGCTCGAGCCGCGCGCGCCGCTCGACGACGCGCGCCCAGAAGGCCTGCACCCTCGGCTGCGCGAATGCAAGCCAGCCGGCGCCGCGCGTCACGACGTGCACGACGATCCGGTCCTCGTGCCTGAGGTACTGCACGTAGAGCGCTTTGCGCACGCCGAGGACGTGCATGCCGAGCTGCAGCTGATCGCGGTGCGGCTGCGGCGGCCCGTCCTCGTGCGCCGTGGCGCCCGCCTTGGTGAGCGTCTTCACCTCGACGAGGACCTGCTCGTTGTTTTCGGGGAGGATGGCGAGCCCGTCCGGCGAGAAGGCGAACGGCGCGCTCTTGTCGTGCGGGTCCGCACGCACCATCGGCAGGTTGCACACGACGGTGATGCCGTACGCGGCCGCCAGCTTGCGCAGCGCGACGGCCTCGCCGAGGATGCCCGCGGTCGTCGCCTTGGTCCGCACCTCGCGCCGCCGCCGGTGCACGTACTCGTCGGTGAGCGTCTCGTGCGCGACGCCGGCGTTGTCGTTCACGACGTCGCCAACCTTGCTGCCCGTGACCTCCTCCCATCGCTCGTCGTGCCAGCGCGGGCTGCGCTGCGCGGGCGCGCCCGCGCCGACGGCGTCGAGCACGCGGCGCAGCGCTGTGCCGTCGGGCGCAGCAGGCACGCGCGCGCGGTCCTGGGCCTCGCGAGCGTCGAGGACGCGGCCCGTAGTGGAATCTTGGGGTAGGTCGAGCTTGCTCGCCTCGCCGTAGCGGCTCTCCAGCTGGCGCGGTGCGTCGGCAGGGCCGCCGTCCGTGCGCGCACCCGACGCGCCCGCCAGTGCACGCGGCGCAGCGTCCGAGGCGCCCGCCGCGCCCGCGCCGCCGCCAATCGCGCCAGCGCACGCGCGCGCCGCGACCTGCGGACGGCCAGCCGCAGGGACCTCGTCCGCTCGGCCGGCCGCTGCGTCGGCCGTCCGCTTGGCCACCTCGCGCACGTCTCCGAGCGCGAGCGTGGCTGGCGCCGTCCAGCTCCCGTTGCGTTTGTCCCAACATTTGAGCAGCCCGCCAAGGAAGGGCGTGCCCGTCGGGCGGTCCTCGGGCACCTCCGCCAGGATCGCGTCGACGCGCAGCGCGGCCGCCACATCGCAGAACGCGCGCGCGGCGCGCGCCATCCGCTCGGCGCGCGCGCCGCCGTCGTCCGCCGCGCGGCGGATGGCGTGGCTCACGTGCGCGACGCGGAGCGAGACGACGGCGTGCGCCGGCGCGTCGGCGCCCGTGCCGAGCGTGTGCCGCCGGATGGCCAGCTGCCCATCGCCCATGCGCGGCGGCAGCGACGCGCACGCCGCGACGGTCGTCGTGCCGGCCGCGCTGTCGCACAGCCAGCTCGCCTCGCCGCCGCCCGCAAACTCAAAGGTCGCGAAGCCCTCGCGGCCGAAAAGCGCGACGAAGTGGTCGAGCACCGCCTTGTTGATCGCGCGCGCCGCCGGCCGCGTCGATGCGCCGCGGGCAGCGCCACCCGCCGCGCCGCGCGCATCGCTGCACGTCGCAGGGCAGGTGCAGCCGGACGCGCGCACGCCGTCCGACCGCGTCCGCGGCAGCTCGAGCTCGCGCACCTTGGGGCAGAACCAGAGCGGGTTGGACGCCTCGAGGCACAGCACGACGAGCCGCCCGTCCGTGCCGGCCAGCGCGCGCGCGTCGCGCAGCAGCTCGACGGCGAGCTCGGACGTCGCCGCGTGCACCGCCGGCTCGCCCGTCGCGCGGTCGGGCGGGAAGAGGCCGCCGCCGACGAGCGGGCTGGGGCAGCGGCCGAGCATCACGAGCAGCGGCGGCGGCGGCGTCTGCGGCGCCTGCTGCCCGACCGCAGCCGCCGTCAGCCCGGCCAGGTCGGAGCTCGTGCGGAGGGCCTTGAGCGCGACGCGCGAGCCGGTGCCCGCCTGCTCGGAAAACGTGGCGAGCATGGCGCACATGCTCGCCCTCGCGCCGCACTGCCAGCTGACGCGCGCGAGGAGGCCTTCCAGCGTGTCGTTTTCGCGCGGCCGCGTGACCGCGTCGAGCGCCGCCGGGCCGAGCTGGAGGCTGCCGGGCGTGACGCACAGCACCGCCTCGTGGTAGGCGCGCAGCAGCTCCCTCGGCAGCTGCTCGGCGGGCGTCGCCGCCTGCCCGCCCACCCACCGTGCACCGTGGCCGCCGTCGCCCGCGCCCGCGAGCCGGACCGCCGGCCCGCCCGTGATCGCCGAGGTCGGTGGCGTGCCGAGCGCGTCGACGAGCGCGCGCACGGGCGCGACACGCCTGCGCGCAGCGTCCGCGCCGACGGCGAGCGCGGCGATCTGAGCGCCGTCCCATGCGCGCTCCCTCGCGTCGTCCCGCGCGGCCGCCGGCGCGGCGCCCGGCCGCGCGCCGGGCGGCACCGCGCACGCCGCCGCGACGACCTCCGCGCGCGCGCCGGCGGCGTCGGGCGCGTGCAGCTGCGCGAGCGCGCCAAAGAGCGCGGCGGCCGAGCGGTAGCGGCCGTGCGCCGCGACGAGCGCGTAGAGCACGCGCAGCGCGGCCACGCCCGCCTGGTCGGGCGCGTCGTCAGCGATTTGCTCGACCTCCCACGTGCGCGTGGGCGGCGGGCTGCCGTCGGCCGGGTCCGGACGCAGCGCCCACGCGCGCTCGACGATCGCGTTGAACACGCCGTGCGCGGCGCCCTCGTCAAACTCGGCGGCGCCCGCCGCGTGCGCGCACCACCCGTGCACGCGCGACGTGGGCGCGTCCACGGCGCGCTGCACGACGAGCACCGCCGGCCGGTCGACGCAGCCGAGGCTCACCGCCGCGTGCTTGCCCTCGAGCAGCGCCGCCGCCGCAGCCTCGACCAAGGCGTCATCAGGCGCGTCGCCGACGACGACGGCACAGCCGTCGCCGTACTCGGCCTGCATCGCGGCGACGCACGACGCGACAAAGTCGCCGCCCGCGGCCGCCGCGTGTCGCGCCGCCAGCATCCGGCGCGCGATGGCAAGCCAGACGTACTCGGCCGGCGCGCGCGCGGCGCGCGCGCGAGGCGCGCCGGCCGCGCCGCGTGCGCCCGCGCGTGCGCCTCCAGCGGCCGCAACGGCCGAGGCGGCTGGAGCGGCGGTGAGCGTGCGCCGCGCGCGCTTCGCCGGCCGCGTGATGGGCGATGCACCCGCCATCGCACCGCCCGCAGCAGCCGGTGCGGCCGCCACAGCGCCCGCCGCAACGCCACTCGTCACGACGCCCGTGGCGGGCGGCGCGGCGGCGGACGTGGCCGCCTCGACGGGCGTCGCGCAACTACCGCCAGCGGTCGCGGACGCGCCCGGCGACGCGTCGGCGAGGAGGTGGCGCAGCACGCCGCGCGCGAGCGCGACTCGCACGGCGAGCGTCAGCGCGCGCAGGCGGTCGGAAGGCGAGGCGTCGCGCTCGGCGTCGGCGGACGTGGCGGCAGCAGGCGGGGCGGCGGGCGGCACGGCGGCGGGCTGGGCGGCCGCCGGCGCAACCTCGTCGGCCTTGGCCAGCCAGACGAGCCCGGCGACTGCGAGCACGACGCTGTACGCGCCGACATCGTCACCCGCAACGCGCGCCAGCCGGGCGTGGGCGTCGGCCTCGGACACGGCGACGTGGAAGAGCACGTCGTCGCGGGCAGCTTGCTCGGCAAACTGACGCAGCTGCTTGGCCATCGTCACGCCGGCGACGCACGCCTCGCCCGCCTCTGCCTCGACCTGCTCGTCCTGGCCGATGGCGGACGCGCCGGCCTCGGCGCCAGCGTCGAGTGTCCGGCGGCGCTCGAGGGCGAAGCCACGCACACAGACGCGCTGGAGGCCGCCGAGCGCGCCCGCCTTCTCGTGCAGCGCGCACGACAGCTCGACCACCGAGTCCACGCGCCTCGCGGCGGCGCCCCCCCGCTCGCCGCGCGTGGCCGCGCGCACGACGAACACCGTGAATTGCGCGCGCTTCGCCGCGCGCGCCGACGCGCACGCGTGCTTCAGGAGCCGGCAAAGCGCGGGCCTTTGCGCCGCTGCGCCCCGCGTGCACAGCAGCAGTTGGCCGCGCTCGTCGCCCAGCTCCTGCTCGACGGCGGCCTCGAGCGCGTCGTCCGTCAAATCGCCGTGCTCCGTCGAGGCGAGCGCGCGCGCAGCCGCGAGCGCCAGCTCGCCTGCGCTCGCGCGCCGCCGGCGGCGCGCACCGGCGGGCGCG
The DNA here is from genome assembly GCA_019448385.1 of Diacronema lutheri. Taxonomy (NCBI): domain Eukaryota; phylum Haptophyta; class Pavlovophyceae; order Pavlovales; family Pavlovaceae; genus Diacronema; species Diacronema lutheri. Next base: position 131,131 of record JAGTXO010000070.1, read on the forward strand.
TGCGGCGCCGACGCGTGTGACGACGCCGCCGCGTCCGCGCGCGCACACGCGGCGCGCAACGCCTCACGCGCCGAGGCGGCCGCGCGCGCCCTGGGCGCGAGCTTCAAGAACGTGCGCGCGGCGGTGGCGGCGGCGGCGGCGGCGGCGGCGGCGGCGGCGGCGGCGGCGGCGGCGGCGGCGGCGGCGGCGGCGGCGGCGTCGCCCGCGTCGCCGGCCGGCGGCGGCGGTGGCGGCGGTGGCGGCGCGGCCACGGCGGCGGCAGCAGCGGCGGCGGCGGCGGTGGCGGCGGCGGCGGCGCCCAGCGCGGGCGGCGGCGGCGTGGCGGCGGCGGTGGCGGCGGCGGTGACGCCAGCGGCGGCCTTGGCGCCGCGCGTCTGCGGCGGCGTTTCGGCGCCATCGGGGCTGCCCCCGCCGCGCACCGCGCTCGTGACCGCGCAGACGCCGCCCGGCGCACGATCGCTGGCCGCGCCGGTCAGCGCGACGCGGAGGCGCTCGCCGACAGCGTACATGTCCGCCACGCTGAACGTGCGCGGCGCGGACGAGCAGCCCGCCGCGGCGAGCGCGTCGTTGAGCGCGCCCACTATCGCGAGGCCGCACGTCGCGCCACGCTGCGCCGCCTCGTTGAGCAGCAGCGCGCGGCGCACGCGCGAAATGTCGAGACCCGCCGCGTGCAGCGTGGCAGTTATCGCCTTGGCGAGCATGAGCGCCTGCCTGCAGGGCGACGCGAGCGTGTCGACGAGCACCGCGTCGTAGCGATGCTCGCCCGCGCGCGCGACGCGCACAAGGCGCAACGCGGTGAAATGGCCGGAGGCGAGCTGCGCGCCGTCGTCACCGCCCGCGCCGCCGCGCTCGTCCGACGGGCTCCACACGCCGATGACAGCCTGCGTTGTCGCCTCGCTGCGCAGGCGGTGCAGCAGCGCGGCGCGCTCGGCGTCGTCCTGAAACACCGCGGGTTGCGCGGCGAGCGGCACGTGGCAGACATGCCCGCCGCCGGCCTGCCCGTGCACGCGCAGCACGACCTCGCAGCACGCGTCGACGGTTGAGGCGAGCATGTCGCCGCTGGCGATGCGCTCCACCTCTGCCTGCGGGAGGCCGGCGCTCGCGGCGGCGGCGGCCAGCCGGCGCGCAGCCGCGTCGCCCGCCCACGCAAGCAGCGCCGAGTTGGCGGGTTGGAGGGGAAGCTCAAGGGCGGCTGGTTCGGTGGCGGTAGCCTCGTTGGCAACGGGCACGTTGGCGGTGCGCGCGTTGGCGGCGGGCGCGGCGGCGATGGCTGGTGGGGCGGAAGACGCGCCCGCGGCGGCGGGCGCGGACGCGGCAGCGGCAGCGGCTAGTGGGGCGGGGAAAACGCCGTCGGTGGCAGGCGCGGAGGCGAATGCAGGAGCAACTAGTGGGGCGGGAAAATCGGCGGCAGGCGCGAAGGCGGATGCAGCAGCGGCTAGTGCGGCGGGGAAAACACCGTCGGCGGCAGGCGCGAAGGCGGATGCAGGAGCGCCCAGCGGGGCGCAGAAAACACCGTCGGCGGCAGGCGCGAAGGCGACAGCAGCAGCGGCCAGTGGAGCGGAGGCGCAGGGCCACGCGCGCGCCAGCCGTGCAAGCCCAAGCCGCGCGCGAGCGACGCACGCGCCGATGGCCGAGGCGGCGGCGCAGGCCACGACGTGGCCTGGCACCGGTGTGGCCAGCCGCTCGCGGGTGTGCACGTCGAGCCGCGCCCCACGCCAAGAGCGGCGGCGCGCTGAACGGAGGCGCGCGACCCCGATCGATCCGCCCGCGCACGCGCGCGCCGGCTCAGTGTGGCCAACGCGCGCCGCTATGCAAGGCGCGCGCGCGATAACGGCGGCTGTCGGCCGTGGCGTGCGCGTGGCGGCGCCGCGGCGACGGGCGCGGCACACGAGCCGCTCGGGCGCGCCGCCGCCGCGCGGCACGATGTCGAGCAGCACGGTCACGCCGCGCGCGCGCGCGACCGCCGTGCACGCGAGCCGCACGGGCAGCGGCGGCCCGTCCGGGCGCGCGAGCGCCGCCACCTCGGCGTCGGTGAGGCTGTGCAGCTCGCGGCGCGCGCGCGCGAACGCGGCGATGTCCGCGCGCAGCTCCGCGTCCGTGCCGAGCGCGGCACGCGCGTGCACGGGGAGCGACGCGCGCAGCGCGTGGAGCACGCCGCCGCGCGCGCCGCGCGGCGCCGGCGCGCGCTCGCGCTCAGCGCGCGCGGCGCGCGTGAGCTCGCGCACCGCGCGCGCGAGATTGCGCCGCGCGGCCGCGACGGGAGGGCTAGGTGCGCGCGCGCGCCGGTTGTAGCGCGGCCGCGCCGAGTCGAGGGGCGGCGGACGCGGTGCGTACGCCGCGGCGCGGCCCGCGCGCCAAAAGGCCGGCGGCGGGCGCAGCTCCGTCGCGTCGACCGCGGCCGCGAGCGCGCCGAGCGCGGCGTCGCTGTCGCCCGCCGCGTCGGCCGCGTCGACGAGCACGAAGAGCGCGCCGAGCGCGCGCGACGCGGCCGCCTGCGCGGCGGTGGGGCGGGCGCAGGCAGCGACGCATGCGGCCGCCATGCCGCGCGCCGCGGCGAACGCCGGTGACGTGACGGCCGCGCCGATGGCAACGGCGGCGGCGGCGACGGTGGAGGCGGCAGCGCCGGCGATGGAGGTGGCAGCGGCGGCGGCGCTTGCCATCGCGCGGCGCGCGAGACGCGAGGCGCCACCGACCGCCGCCGCCGCAGCGCGCGCTGCGCGCGCGCCGGTGGCGCGCATCGTCGCCGCGCCAGGCGCCGCCGCGCCGACGCCGCCGGCGCCCGCGCCGTCGCCGCTCTCGGCCGTGCAGGGCTCCGATGGCGAACCCGGCGTGCGCTGGCGCGTGATGCGCGCGCCGAGGCGCGCGCTCCGCGCCGCGCGGCCGGCGACGTCGAGGAAGCGCCGTGCGCGCGCCGCGCGCAGGCCACGCGCGCGCGGCGGCGCACCGACAGGCGCCGAGCGCCGCGGCGCGCACGCCGGCGCGTCGCTGTCGGGTTGCGCAGCGCGCGCGCGGGAACTCGGCGCGGCGTGTGCGGGCGGCGGGCGCGCGCCCGCGCGGCGCAGAGGCGCGAGGCGCCGGCCGCAGACGAGGCGTGTGCGCAACCAGGACGGCGAGGGCCGCAGGGCGCCGTCGACGTCGCGCATCGGCGGGCCGCGAGCCCGCCGCGCAGCCGTGCGGCGCGCGCGAGGCGCTCGGCGGCGCGCGCGCCGCACGGCGCGCGCGGCGGCGCGCACGCCAGCGACGGCTGCGGCCACGCCGCGCGCCAACACGGCCGCGGCGTGCGCCATCGCACCGAGCACGGCGCGTGGCGCGCCGAGCAAGCGCAGCAAGCGCGACGCCGTCGCGCGCGCCGGCGCACCGTGTGCAGGGGCCTCGCCAGCGCCAGCACCGACGCCGCCATCGCCGCAGCCGCAGGTGGCGTCGCCGCCGCCGCAGGCGTCGCGACGGACGCCGCCGCCGCCGAAACAACCGCCGCACACGTCGCCGCCGACGTTGCCACCCCAGCCGCCGTTGCGTGCGCAGGTGGCTGCGGCGCGTGCGTGCGGGAGGCGTGCCGTGCGGCGCGCATCACACGGGCTGCGCGACGCGAGCGACGCCGCCGGGGTCCCCGCTGCGCCAGGCGCGCCGTGCGCGCCAGCCTCGCCGGCCTCGCCGGCGCGCGGTCGCGCGCTCGCCTCGACGTGGCCGCCTCCGCCGCCATCGCCGCCGTCGAACCGGGCGGCGGAGGGCTGCCGCTCGAACCGCTCGTCGGCGTCGGCCGCCACCGCCGCCTCGCGCTCCGCCGCCGCGGCGGCCGCACGGCGCGCGTGGCGGAGCGCGCGGCCGCCGTCCGCTGCGCGGCGTGGCGGCGCGGGCGCGGGCTTCGGCGCGCGCGGCCCCTCGGCGCGCTCGCGGAGCACGGCGAGCGGCGTGCCCGTGGCGACGCTCGTGCAGACGCGCCGCAAGGCGGCGCTTACGCACGCGTGGACGACGCGCGCCGTCCGCTTGTCGGCGGCGCGCGCGGCGCGGCGCGCGGCCTTGGCGGCGGCCTTTTTGGCGCGCCTCTGCTCCGCCTGCTCCGACAGCGCGCGCGCCTGGCGCTCGGCTGCGAGCGCGTCCTCGGGCGAAACGGTCGGCCTCGGCGGCCGCGCGCGCGCGCTGCGACGCTGCGCGCTGCGGCGGTCGGACGGCGGCTGCCGCGGCGGCGAGGACGGCGAGCGCGAGCTCGGCGTGGGCGACCAATCGCCGCTGACGGTTGCGAGCGGCGCAAACGGGTTGTCGTCCCCGCGACCCGCGGCGTGCGACAGTGCACGCGGCGTCGGGCGCCGGCCGACCGCTGGCGGGCCCCACTCGGACGGCGGCTCCGAGGGCGAGCGCGCCGTCGGCGCCGCGCGTTGCGCGGCCGGCGGCGCCTCCCGGTCCAGCGCCGCCTGCTCTCTCGCCGCGGCCTGCTCGTCACCCTCCGGCACGCCACGCGGCGCGAGCACCGCGGTGGCGCAGCGCGTCGCGTTGAGCAACGCCGCCTCCATCTGCCGCACGCTGGCCTTGGCGCACGCCACACCCTGTCTCGCCCGGCGCAGCGCCTCGTGCGCGCGGCGCACTTCCGCGTCGGCATCTTCGCGCATGCCAAAGTGCGCCTGTTGCAGCCGCAGGTCCGCAGGGCGCCCCTGCGCGCGAGGGGCACGGGCGCGGCGGCGCGCAGGTGACGGAGCTGGCGCGCCGTTCTGCGCTGCGCGCACGCCAATCGACGGGCGCGCGCGCGGCGGGGCGCGCGCGCGCGCGCGCGCGCGCGCGCTGCCTACCCAGCCGCCGGCCGGCTCGCGCGAGCGCGCCAGCTGCTCCGCCGCCTCGGCGTCGAGCACGCGCTGCTGCGCCTCCTCCTCGCCCAGTGCAGCGAGGTGCAGCCGGCGGGCTGCCTTGCGGCAGTTGCCCTCCGCCTTGCCCACGGCCTTGCGCGCCGCGTCGACGGGGTCGTCGTTGGCTCTGGCGCGCCTGCGCTTGCCCTTGTCGGCGGGCGGCGGCTCGGCGCGCTGCAGCGTGCCGAGCGCGTCGTCGGCTCCGCGCGCGGCCGCCCGCGGGCGGCGGGCCCCAAAAAGCGCACCGGTCGCCGTGCGCGCCGCGCAAGCAACGACCAGCGCTGACATGCCGGCGAAGACCGCACCGCCCAGCGCCACGGTTGCCACGATGCGCAGCGTCCCGTGCGCAAGCTGCGCTGCCTCCGCCGCTTTGGCGGCCTCGCGCGCGCGCGCATCGGCGGCTCTCATCTCGTGCAGCAGCCCGGCCGCGCCGCTCGCGCCGTCGCGGCCGCGCGCGAGCTCGCACAGCACCGCCGCCGCGCGCCGCGTGGGCTCGCGCGCGAGCAGCTGCGCGCCGCCGTCGGGGCGCAGCTTCTCAACGAACTCGACAAACGTCGCGTCGCGCCAGAGGGACATGCGGAAGGCCCTGTGCACCGCCCCCTCCTGCTCGCGCATCCGCCGTGCCGCCCGCCTGCCGTCGCGCGCGTGCGCGTGCGCGGCCGCGTCGAATCCCGCGACGCCGCGCTGCGCGTCGCGCGCGGCCGACGACGGCGCCGCCGCGCTGCCCGCCAAGGGCGCCGCAGCGGCGACGCGCGCGTGCGGAGCGACGGGATCGCCGGCGGCCGGCGGCTCGGCGCGCTGCGGCGTGCCGTTTGCTCCGCGCGCGGCCGTCCCGGGGGAGATGGCCGCGATGGCGCCGCCAGCCGCGCCGCGCGCCAGCCACGCGCATAGGCTGCCGACGAGCTCGCCGAGACCCCCGACGGTCGCCGCGGCGGCGAGTGCGCCGGGCTTGCCGGCCGACAGCGGCTCGCGAGCGTCGTCGTCGCAGCCGCCGGCACCCGTCTTGGCGAGTGCGTCGCGCTCGCCCTCGACGCCCGCCACGACCGCCGCCCCTCCGTCGTCCGCCGCGCCGGCCGCGCGCGCGGCCGGGCGCAGAGGAGGCGTGCCGGTGCAGCCGTCGCCGCTCGTCTTCGCCGTTTCCTCCACTTTGGTCACTTCGTCGCCACCTGCGCCATCTCCGACGCCGGGGCCCTTGGTCACGCTTGCCGCCATGCGCGCCGTGCCCGCCGGCCAGCCCGCCGACTGCTCGAGCGCGGCGGCGAGCGGCGCGACGCGCGTCGACTCGGGCGCGCTCTCGTCATCGGGCTCGAGCGCGTTGTGCAGGCGCGCGAGCGCGCGCTCGACGGCCGCGGCGCCACTGCCGGGGGCGCGGCTCGCCGCGCGCACCGCGCGCCGCCAGGCCGGCGCGAACATGAGCGCCGGCTCGAGCGCCGCGAGCGCGCGCGCCTCGCGCGCGTCGCTCGCGCCGAGGCGCGGCGGCACGCGCGCGGCTCCGCGCGGCGCGGTGCCTCGGAAGCGTGGGCTCAGCGTGTAGGCGAGGTGCTGCGGCACGCCGCGCGCCTCCGCGCGCGCGCGTCCGTCCTCGACCTCGCGCCGCGCCTTCGCGATCGCCGGCGTGGCGCGCGCGAGCCAGTCGGGGTCGGCGGGCAGGTGGATCACGACGAGAATCGGCGCCCAGTCCAGCCGCGGGTTCTTGTGACGGTCGGGCACGACCCACACGAGCAGCACCGTGCCCTCCGCGCCGCACGCCGCCTCGTAGATCCTGGGCTGCGAGCGCCAATCGGGCCTGACGCGCAGCGCCCGCGCGTGGTCGATGGCGGCGGCGCGGTCGCCATTGAAGTGAACCGTCGTCACCTCGCCGATGACGGACCGGCCGGACCGCCAGCAGAACACCGCGTCCGCCGACCCGCCGGCGATGGCCGCGAGCGATTCGGGCGCGGCGAGCCGCGGCAAGCCCTCGAAGGCGGCAAAGTCCTCGTGCGCATTGTACACGCCGCCCCAGCCGTCGTGCGCGTACGCGCGCGCGGCCGCTCGTACCGCGCGCGGCTGGTTCTCCACGCCCGACGTCATGTGCCATGTCGTCCCCGCGAAGCCGGGCTCGCCCAGCTCGGCCCGCACGACGGCACCGTACCCCGCGCCCTGCGTCGGGGCGGCGAGGTGGTGCATGCCCGCGCCGGTCACGCCCTCCGTGCGCTGCCGCGTGACGATCGTGCCCGTCGCGTGCGCGAAAAGCGTGTCGACCACGGCGGGCGCGCGCCCGCTGTTCGCCCGTAGCCGCGCCCTGCCCGCTTTTAGCTGCTCGGGGTCCTTGGCGTCGTACACGCGCGCGTCCGCGTCGCCCTCATCAGGCGCAGTGTAGACGCAGCGGCGTTCGAGCGGCGCCGAGCCACCGCCGTCCGCCGCCGCCGGCGAGGTTGGCGCCGCGCCCGCCGCCACCGCGCTCGTCGCCGCCGTGCCCGTCGCCACCGCCGCAGCCGCCGCGCCCGCGGGGTCGTCGTCCCCGTCCTCCGCGCCCTCCCCGTCGTCAGCGGTGGTGGCGTCGCCATCGTCCCCGTCGCCCTCGCCCCCGCCGAGGCTGCTGAATGGTCGGGGCCCCCACGCCGAGGCGGCGCGCCGCTGCGGCGCACGCGGCGGTGGCGCTCGCGACGGCGGCCTTGGCGCCGCCGCGCCGCGCGGCCTGGCCGCCGTCGACAGCGCGCGGCCTGCAGCGCCCGTGAGCGCGTCGAGCGCGGCCGTGCGTGCGATGCGGTCGTCGGGCGCGCGCAGCGCCGCCTCGACGGCCTGCAGCAGCCCGTCGGGCGCGGATCCGCCGACACTGGCATCGCACGCCTCGGCGAGCCGCGCGGCCTCGGCGAGCCGCGCGGCCTCGCGGGTGAACGGGCCGAAGCGCCTGGCGCGGTCGCCGAGCAGAGCGCCGATGGCGGCGCGGAGCGTGCGCGCGCGGGTCTCCTCGTACGCGGCCGTCGTGAGGCGCGCGAGGCGCGCGTCCAAAGCCTTCTTGATGTCGACAAGGACACTCGCGCGGCGGCCGTAGAGCGTCGATGCGCTCGCCACGACCTCGGCCGCGACTGTTGCCGCGGCGAAGCAACACGCGGCCCCACTCTGCGGGGGCGCCTTGAAGGCATCGATGGGCGGCGCTGTTCTGCCGATGCGCTGCGCAAGCTTCTTGATGAGCACGCCGGCCGCCGTGGCGTACGCCGATTCGCCGTTGCCCAAGGTGCGCGAATCGGCGAGCAGGGCGAGCGCGGCGCCGGGCGGCGCGCCGCGCTGCGCGGGCGGCGCGAGGAGCAGGTACGCCGCCGTCCAGTGCACGAGGCCGCTGGACGCGCGGAGGCAGAGCGGTAGCACGACCACGAGCACCTGCCCAAACCGGTCCGCATCCGCGCATGCTTTGCGCAGGTTGCGCAGCGCCACCTTGAGCGCATGCTGCGAGCACCCCGTGTCGCCCACCCTAACCCTGCTCGTGCCGAAATCCGCGTAACGCAGCAGGGCGATGAGGCAAGTGGATGGGACCACGTGGGGGTGGGTATCTCCCGGCGACAGAATGGTGCTGAGGGCCAGCGAGAAACTGTCCGAGCCGCCCCGCCCGCCGGGCAAAGCGTCCTTCACGGAGTCCTCCATCTGCAGACTGTGGGCACGTCAGTGTCCGGATGGCGGCCCGGATGATACTTGGGAGAATTTACATGATGCCCTGGAGAATGCCCCGCTCTCCCACAACCAGGACCCGCCAGCGCGCCGAGCCTACTCGTTTGCCCGCGCCGCCTCTCTTTGCGCGCCCGAGCGCGGCCTCCGAGCGCGGCCAACGTCCTCCGGGGGCGTGCATCGTGGCTGCTCGGAGGGGCTGCGACGCGGCGAAAGCTCGCTGCGCGGCCGCAACGTGAGCGCGCGCGCGCGGCCGCGCGCCGGCCTGCGCTGCTCTGCACGGCCGCGCGCCGGCCTGCGCAGCCTCGTCGCGCAGCGTGAGCGCGAGCGCGCGCGAGGTGAGCTCGGCGGATGGGTGCGCGGCGGCGTTGGCGGCGGGTGCGGCGGCAGGCTGGGCGGCGGGTTTGGACGGAGAGTGTCGGGGAAGAACGGGGCGCATCCTGGCTGGGAGTTGGACGGCGCCCACCACGCGCTGGCGGATCCTGGTTGCCACCACCACCCCCCCCCCCCCCCCCCGGAGACGAGGACCAGGGGCATGGCCGACTCGCTGCGCCGCACAGCGCGCGGCGCGCGGCATGCTGCGCGACCTCAAGCACATCCAGCCGCGCTCCGCCCACGCAACGCGCGCAATGCCGCGTTGCACTGCAGGTGTGCACGTGCGGCTCTCACGCGCACTGTGTTGCACGAACGGCATCACGCCACCGAGCTGCGTCCGGACCACGCGCCGCGCGCAGGCGACCACACAGGGGCGCGCCGCGCCGCGCGTGCGCGCCCTCGCAACCGTTGCAGCACGCTCTGCCTTGCACTGCGCCGAGCCGCCGCGCGCTGTGCGCGTGCATGCAGGGCGCACGCGTGCGACGAAGCGCGCGCGCGGCGAGGCGCGCGGGCGGCTCGCTGCGCGGGCGGCAACGCGCCCAGCTGCGCCCAGGCCAGGCGCGCGCCCGCGAGTGCCACCGGGACGCACTGCCCCCGCCGGGGTCGCCGCGCGCTCTGTGTGTGCGCTCGCGCGCTGCGAGCGCGGCGGAACGTTCGTGCATGGCGCGAAGAGCGCGGCACCCGAAGACGGCTGCCCCGAGCCCGCGCCGGGTGGCAGCGAGCGGCGGCACCTCCTCGGCGAGCCCGCCCCGCGCCTTCCCCTCCACGTGGCGTTTTGAGGCAGACGGACACGCGCCCACACTGCGACTGGGCACGCTGCTCGAGGCAGACACGCACCCAACGCGCGCGCACCACGCGCCCGCGTCGGCGGGCCGGTGTGAACGAGCGAGAGCTCGGTGTCGCCAACGGGGGCACGGGCGCGACTTCGGTCCGCCTCTCGACGGACGCAGGCGACGCTGCCGGGAACTTCCCCGACGCCTGCACATCCAGGGCTTCGAGGTACAGAGCTGGGCAACAGTGCCGCTCGTCACCGATGAGGCGGCCAAGCTCGCTATCCTTGCTGCCCTCGGCTCCACCAAACAGCCGGGCGACCCAACGGTTCGTGATCGCCTGGCCGCCAGGTGCGAACCGCGCCCGTGCAAGCGCTTCACCCGCATTCTCCGCCCCGCTGCGGACGTCCGCCTGCCGGCCGCGAACACGGCCGGTGCGCGTTGCCGCCTGGCCCAACACGAAAACCCGCCCGCCCCCGAGGCCGCAGGTCCTACCTGCCCAAGCGCAGCCCAACGGCACGCAGACAGCCCGCCTTGGCAACCGACTCGTGCGCGAGCGCTCCGCCCTCCACAAGAGCCTGCCCCACGCCACCGCCGACGCGGAGCCAGCGCAGCCGACGCCCCTCCGCGACGCTCGCGCCGCAAGGCGCAAGGGCCCCGGCGAGACGGCGTCAACCAAGCCCGCCGCTGGCACAGCGCCGGCACCCGGAGCCCACCCCAAGCCCCCGCGCACGCCTCGCCCCCCCCCCCCCCCCCCCCCCCCCCCCCCCCCCCCCCCGATCGGCGGACCGATTGCGTTTTGGTGCGCCAGGCTCAATGCGCCATCGCAGTGGCGGGCCCGCAGACGCAGACGCTGACATGCCCAACGCTGGGCACTGAGGCCGCAGGCCGGCCCTCCTGGACCTGGCGGGCGAGCTGCCCGCGCAGCGGCCACGCGAGCCTCGCACTGACCGTGGCGGTCGCTGCCACCGTGATAGCTGCGGGTGCGGCGGCCTTGGCCCCAACCCCATCATCCGTCTTCATCCCCGCCCTGCTCGCGCTCGCGGCCTACGTCGGCAATCCCTGCACCGGGATCCGCCCCGCGAAGTCCACACAAGACTTATCCGTGCTGCACGCCAGCCGCGCGCGCCGACGCGCGCCGCTCCCACACGCTCACCTCCGTTTCCGCGGGCGGCCCAACGCCCCCCCCCCCCCCCCCCCCCTCCCCCCCCCCCCCCCCCCCGGCAGGCGGCCATCGAGCCGCATTAGCACACCCGCCCGGGGCCTCCCGCCGCACCCGCAGCGGCTCGGCGCCTTGAATCCTCCCGTCCCCCGGGGTGAGGCCTTTAACCCGGGCCCAGCGCGCTCCGACTGCCTCACGCGCGCCAGCGCCAACCTCGGCGGCATGGTAGACCCCGAGCGAAAAGCCGCACTTCTCGCCGTCCTCGTCAGGCGCAAGTACGTTATCCTGCTCCTACTGCCGACGCGGCTCCCGCGCGCGCGGACTACTACGCCGGGCAGATCGCCGCAGTCGCACGTGAGTGCACACGTGCGGACAAGGCGCACACGCTCGACGTCCAGTTAGCGCACGTGCACGTGCGCGCCACTGGTCACATTTGAGCGTCCGTGCTCGCCCACAGCGTCGCCATCCACAAGATGCGCGCTGGAGCCATCCAAGCAGGGCTCTGCCTGCTCGGCTTCCGCAAGGCAATTTGGGCCGCGGACAGCGGACAGCGGACGGCGTGCGCGTGCGAGGTGCGAAAGGAGGAAGAAGGTAGGGAGAGTTGTGTGTGTGTGTGGGGGGGGGG